>OX442416.1:18222322-18336762 GCA_949361645.1 Spongilla lacustris | reverse complement strand
AATATTGTCCTAGGGAGGGAGGGGAGGGGAGGAATGGCAGAGCTAGCTGCTGATGACATGTGGCTGGACACTCCCTGTTACCCACAATGGTCACTGTTATCCATGTAGGTATATGTGTACAAGGCCACACCCTACACAACACCTAGTCCTTGGATGGTGAAATTATCTTCCATGATGACTGCTCCTCATGCCGTCATGTGTGCCCTCCCTCCCTCCCTCCCTCCCTCCCTCCCTCCCTCCCTCCCTCCCTCCCTCCCTCCCTCCCTCCCTCCCTCCCTCCCTCCCTCCCTCCCTCCCTCCCTCCCTCCCTCCCTCCCTCCCTCCCTCCCTCCCTCCCTCCCTCCCTCCCTCCCTCCCTCCCTCCCTCCCTCCCTCCCTCCCTCCCTCCCTCCCTCCCTCCCTCCCTCCCTCCCTCCCTCCCTCCCTCCCTCCCTCCCTCCCTCCCTCCCTCCCTCCCTCCCTCCCTCCCTCCCTCCCTCCCTCCCTCCCTCCCTCCCTCCTCCCTCCCTCCCTCCCTCCCTCCCTCCCTCCCTCCCTCCCTCCCTCCCTCCCTCCCTCCCTCCCTCCCTCCCTCCCTCCCTCCCTCCCTCCCTCCCCTCCCTCCCTCCCTCCCTCCCTCCCTCCTCCCTCCCTCCCTCCCTCCCTCCCTCCCTCCCTCCCTCCCTCCCTCCCTCCCTCCCTCCCTCCCTCCCTCCCTCCCTCCCTCCCTCCCTCCCTCCCTCCCTCCCTCCCTCCCTCCCTCCCTCCCTCCCTCCCTCCCTCCCTCCCTCCCTCCCTCCCTCCCTCCCTCCCTCCCCTCCCTCCCTCCCTCCCTCCCTCCCTCCCTCCCCTCCCTCCCTCCCTCCCTCCCTCCCTCCCTCCCTCCCTCCCTCCCTCCCTCCCTCCCTCCCTCCCTCCCTCCCTCCCTCCCTCCCTCCCTCCCTCCCTCCCTCCCTCCCTCCCTCCCTCCCTCCCTCCCTCCCTCCCTCCCTCCCTCCCTCCCTCCTCCCCTCCCTCCCTCCCTCCCTCCCTCCCTCCCTCCCCCTCCCTCCCTCCCTCCCTCCCTCCCTCCCTCCCTCCCTCCTCCCTCCCTCCCCTCCCTCCCTCCCTCCCTCCCTCCCTCCCTCCCTCCCTCCCTCCCTCCCTCCCTCCCTCCCTCCCTCCCTCCCTCCCTCCCTCCCTCCCTCCCTCCCTCCCTCCCTCCCTCCCTCCCTCCCTCCCTCCCTCCTCCCTCCCTCCCTCCCTCCCTCCCTCCCTCCCTCCCTCCCTCCCTCCCTCCCTCCCTCCCTCCCTCCCTCCCTCCCTCCCTCCCTCCCTCCCTCCCTCCCTCCCTCCCTCCCTCCCTCCCTCAATATTAATGTTGGCTTGGCTGCCCACCATCTAAACTGATTATCCACCCACATTAATTAGCTACAGCACTCCTTAGAATTCAAAACTGCCACAGATGCTCCAAGGAAGCGGAACATACCAGAAGGATTAAAACAGAAGTGTCAGGTACATAGGCCTCTCCTGTCCCTCCTCCTCCTCCTCCTGCTCCTATTTCCTAGCCCCATCAGATGGAAGTGGTGGACCATACTGCAGACACAGGGGAATGCTTTTAGCAAGCAACTGCCCTTGAGACTTGGACACTGCACTTGTGAGGAGATTCAAATATGACTGGACCAGAAGTGGTCATGTTGTACTACGTGATGGTAAGGATAGGGCAAGATGTCGTGGAGGAATGTATGTTTTTCTATCCTCCACCATTATGTAGTACAAAATTCCTTGTTTTCTTTTGGGTCCATTAACTCATCGACTCATGTGTAGTAGTGTGATGGCCTCCAGTCCATTCCACATGGCTCACCATCATGTCAATTCCTCTACAGTGATGCCCGTAAACAGATGCTGCATCTCCACACTGAGCAGGCTGGAGTGGCCCTCAGCAGGGAGAAGGTGGATGGGTTGGTCCAGCACACAGAGGGTTACTCGGCATTGCTGATGCCCTCTTTGAGCCAGTGAGAGAGCTGGAACATGCCACAGGTTGGAGGCCCGTTGGAAGGGACCAGTACTGTCCCTGTGACAGCACTCACCCCGAGGCTCTGTTTCAGATTCTGGCTGATACCCCTCCACAACAGTTAAGGTTCTGTACACTGGTGGAAAGTAGTATTCTATTCTGAACACTGCAGGCAGTAAGTACATCATAAATGCTGCATTTCTGACTGGATTGTACCATGTCTGCTTATTCCTTGTTACTATAAAACAATGCAGGGAGTAAGTGCATCAATAATACTGCATTTCTGATCGCATCACACCATGTCTACTTACTCTGTCACTAACAAAACCATTTTGAACAATGCAGGGAGTAAGTACATCAGCTATGCTGTTTCTCATTGCATAATACCACATCTAGTGATTCCTTTTTACTATTGTGAACAATGAAGGATGTAGTATTTACTATTGGATCATCCCCATACTTACTTATTCCTTGATGTTGAATTTTGCATTGCACTGTATCACGTCTGCTTATTCATTGTCAGAACAATGCAGCATGTAAGGATATCATAATGCATTTCTGATTGCATCATATAATACTTGTCACTAACAATACTATTTTGAACAATGCAGGGAGTAAGTGCATCAGCAATGCTGCATATCACATTGCATCATACCATACCTACTTATTCTTTATCACTATCAATAACATTATGAACAACACAGGGAGTAAGTACAATAATGATGCTGCCTATCTAATTGCATCATACCATGTCTTCTTATCCATTGTCATAATCATTTCTATTATGGCAATGCAGTATGTAGGGATATCAGTGATGTTGCATCTCCCATTGCATTTTAACATGCCTAATTATTCTGCCACCTTTGACATTATCATGAACACTGCAGAACGTAAGAGCATTTATGATGCTGAACTTCCAATTCAGCCATTAAGTGCCCATACTTTCAATACAACCATGGCATGGTCATACTATTATGAACATCACAGAAAGTAAGTACATCATTCAGTGATGTTGCATTGCCCATCCCAAATTGATATACCCACACATTTGTTTTCAATGCAGGGAGTAAGATGAATGATATTGCATCTTCTATTGCAATTCATGCCTACACATTTCTTGTCACCATTGGCACTGTTTGACCAATGCAGGGAGTAAGTGCATCAATGATGCAGCATTTCAGATTGCATCATAATATATGTACTGTTTCATTTTTACTATCAATACTTGAACAATGCAGGGAGTAAGTACATCAAAAATGCTGCATTTCTGACTGGATTGTACCATGTCTACTTATTCCTTGTTACTATCAAACAATGCAGGGAGTAAGTGCATCAGATTTGTTGCATTTTACATTGCACTGTACCATGTCTACTTATTCCTTGTCACTATTGATACTATTGTGGACAATGCTTATGCACTGTCATGAACAATGCAGCATGTAAGGATATCATTAATGTTGCTGCATTTCTGACTGCATCATATCCCAACTGCTTATTCCTCGTCGCTGCCAATACTATGCAGGGTGTAAGTACATCAATTTCTCATTATACCATACCATGTCTACTTACTCCCTGTCACTAACACCAATGCAGGGAGTAAGTACATCAGTGATACTGATTGCATCGTACAATGTCTAATTATGATTTGTGACTATCAACACTATTATGAACAATGCAGGGAGTAAGTACATTAGCAATATAATGCATTTCAGATCACATCATATAATATCTCTGTTTCCTTTTCACTATCAATTATATTATGAACAATGCAGGGAGTAAGTGCATCATAAATGCTGCATATCACATTGCACCATACCATGTCTACTTATTCCAAATAACATACCTGCATGTGTTCATTTTCAATGCAGGGAGTAAGATGAATGAGATTGCATTTTCCATTGCAATCATGTCTACACATTTCTCGTCCCCATTGGCACTGTTTTAATCATAGCATGGAGTAAGTGCAAAGCTGCATTTATGATTCGATCATGCCATGTTTACATATTCCTTGTTACTATCAAACAATGCAGGGAGTAAGTATATCAGCGATATTGCATTTTTGCATTTCACCACATCATGTCTATTTACTCCTCGTCACTATTGGGGACAATGCCTGTTAACTATCATGAACAATGGTATATTACAAACAATGCAGGGAGTAAGTAAATCAATGATCCTTCATTTGTGATTGCCTCATGCCATGTTTGCTTTGCCACTATTCCAACACTATTATAACAATGAAGGGAGTAAGCATATGCATTTTTCATTGCACAGTACCATGTTTACTTATGACTGGTACTATTTGTGGACAATGCTTATTCATTGTCATAATCAATTGTATTATGAACAATGCGGTATGTAAGCATATCAGTGATAATGCTTTTCTGATTCATAATACCTTGTCTGCTTATTTCCTTTTCACTATCCATACTATTACGAACAATGCAGGGGGTATGATTAAATGATTTTGCATTTTGCATTGTACCTTTAATGTACCTATAATTATTCCTTGTCACCATAACTATACGTGTATCATGAACAATGCAGAAGGTATGTTGTACAGTTATGTTGCATTTTTTATTGTACTAATAATATGTTACTGTATTGTGCTCCACATGATATTTTTGTTTCACCTGGACACTAAAGTGAATGTAAGTTTCAGTGAACATTGATATTTTGGTGTGCTTTACTTTCTCTTGCTTTATAATATCTGTGTTAAATTTACTACAAACAGGCAATGAAAAGGTGGAAAGAACTTTTTGGACACATTGGCTAGGTACAGCTGCTTCTAGAAACATAATGACAGTAGTTTTAGTTGCAATTTTTTTTAGAGTGCAGTGAATCATTAACTTTGTCAAACAACAATGGTGTGCCTAACAAGCTATGATGAAAATGATCTAGTTTACTTGTCAGCTGCTAATTAGTCGAAGATGGTTAATAGAAATGCCAAATGTCTGTGAGCATGAGACTTAGATTTGTATATGGGAGTTATAAGACAGATCAGATACCTACACCAAATGGGATACAGAAGGAAAACCCATATGGTGATTATGGTGCTAATGACGATGATCATGAAGATGAATTTTCAATTTTTATATTGGTACATTATATTAACTGTTCCTATAGTCTTATTGATGACGTGTATGTACCTGTCATAGCACATAAGACATAACTTTAGTTTTCCAATGGTAGCAGTGAGGCAAATGCAGTTCGATAAAAAAACACATTACCTACAAGTAGTGACCAGCCTATTAATAATGACAATAACACCATCATTGTCTCCTCTGCAGCTGCAAACCATACAGGTAAATGGACGGCAGCTGTTCACCCCTATCTTTTTGCCATCCCTGCATCCTCAAAACAGCCTTTCATGAAGAACCTCCTACTAGTAGGGTGCCACCACCAGCCATGCTACAAGTTCAATTGCTCCTGGGCCTACAGTCTTTCATGTAACTGCTGCCAAGAGAAATGTGCATGCATCAACTGCAGATGGGGAAAATGTATTAACATCTTGAAGTTCTCTATTGTACTTCCCCTAAGGTTATTGGCCCGAGCATCCCTGCTGAGAGGCCACATCAACCTTCCATTGATCCCATCCAGGCTGAAAACACTGCTTGAAAACCGTGGCAGAGATGTGTTGTACAAGGTTGCAATGATCCCATTGATATCCTCATTGGGATTGTTGCAGTTACGTTAGAATATCAAAGTTGCCTTCTATATCAATGTCTCTGCCATCTTCTTTACCAGTCTTATAGCCCATTTCACAACCTGGTCTAGTATCAGCATAAGGCAAGGTCATATTCCACAACCTTCATGAAGGCAGAGAGAGCTCTGTGTGGTGCAAGGCTGTGCTGAACTCATTGCAACTAATATGTGGATAAACCATCTAAATTTACATGCCCAGGGTTTGCTTCTGGCTCTGTCCCTGATACTTGGTTCCTTGAACACAGCAGGGTAATCTGTCCTCACTGTTCACATCTTGTAGCAGTTCACACATTACATCCCACTTAAAGAAATGCAGTCAGAATACTGTCATTCCCAACTGTGTCTCAAGCATCAGAAGGCATTGAGAATAATTCCATCCGGCCATCTTTTGAAGACATCTGTAAAATTCAATGCAACACCATTCATCACAAGCTAGGTCAGCATTTGCACTAGCATTTTCTGCTGCTTTAAGATCAGCCATTTTTTTAAATCATGATGCATCAAGGTTGAAATTTTTTCTACTCCCCAAATGCGTTCTTGTTTTTTTGAAGTGCAGGGGATGTCAAAATAAGCCAGTGTCTATTGACTATCTTTGTGACCTATGGTCTCAGGGTCAATTTGATGATTTCTGGCAACATCCAGAGCTCATATTCCTAGGCAGCATAACTCTAATCAGAGGGGCTGTAAAGCTTGTCAAACCCTCACTTCCACAGGTATAGCACCTAACACTGATACAACATGGGGAATGTTGCAGTCCAAACATCCCAAGGGAACTCTTCCCATCACACCATCAATTGAGTCTTCAGGTTCTACCATCCTCCCCCTAGACTTTGACATCGTATCAGTGTTATGGTCCTTCCCAAAGGCTATGGCATGCAGACCCTCTGGTTTGCGTATTCAACATTTGATAGATGCTGCAGGCATGCCATTGCCAACATCACTTAGTAGTTTTCTCTTCTGAGACATTGTTAATCTCTTACACATGCAGCTTCTGAAAAAGTACCGTCATGTGTCTCCAAGCACTTAGCTGGAGGAAGCCTTACTGCTATAGTGAAAGACAGACCGGACTCATCTCCAGATGTTCACCCAATTGGTTGGAAAATGTCTCTGGTAACTGACAAAGACAAAAGCAGCTGATTTCTTTTTACCTCATCAGTTTAGAGTGGCATGTTCTCCTGGTGGTGAAAAGGTTGTCCATCGGTTAAGGGAATGCACAGAGGTGTATTGGTGCCCACCTAGAGGCAGGGAGTGGCCTTGGGCATGACCAATGGCATTCTCAACCTGCTGATATCCTGGTTCCCAACTGGGTGTTAGGCAAGCTAGCTGCCTTTGACAGTACTGTCACCTCACCGCTTATTCCCATGTACCTTTACTGAAGTGAGGGTCAGCAGCCTTGGCAGCTGAACAGCAAAAGCACAGTACTGATGTGGGAACTTAGGTGGAAGTGTGTCCCACTAGCCACAACCCACACCAGTTTCTCAATTACCATTGCTGTTCAACTTCCTGATGCAAAGCTCTCTGTTGCAATCCAGCATGGTAATGGCTGCTGCTGTTTTGGGCACTATTCATAGTACTATGATGATGTCTGTCTGCAACTGTGTGTAAATGGTGTAGGTGTTTTGATTACAGTATAATGCACAACATAAATTATTAATTATATAGATGTGAAATTTGATTCTCTCAAGTTATTTCAAGACAAATAATTAATGTAATTGAAGGTGAAGGCATTGTTAGTCATAACAGACATGGATACCTCATCATGCACCAGACTGTATTCTTTTTGTACACCTTAAATTTCTTCAAATACATGTACCTACCAGAGATGAAGTACTGTATTGAGTAAGGCAAATGCTAATCTGAAACCTGTACACACAAGCATGTATCTGCAACCATGGTCAGATGATAATTTGGCATGAACTGTTGCCCTAGACAACTGACATCATAAGTAAGGGTTCAAGAACTCAGCTTTGACTTTTTAAAAGTGAGGAAATGTATAGAACACATCTATGCAAAGGGAAGTAGAATATTAGCTACATTGTACACTGCACTGTTAGCTAGAACTACACTATGGTGCAACAAGAGGGGTGTGGTTGTAGTACACTCCCCTCTTGCTGGTCTTGCTGGTCTGGTCTGGGGATGTTCAACCATTCACAGAAGGGTACAAGGCAGCTGTGGCAATACCACACTGGTTGTCTTTATTTCGGCTCATCCAGATGTATCCTTGTAGACCCCAGTCAGTTCCCCAGCTGTGTGTGTGTGTGTGTGTGTGTGTGTGTGTGTGTGTGTGTGTGTATGTGGGGCACATTTGGACACATGCTTTTAAAGAAAAAAAGCACACAACAAACCCCTCCACAGATGATGTCATGGTACAGAAACTACAACATGGGCCTACAGAGGTTAGGAGGCTTGCAGTATTGTATGAAACTGTATACTGCAGCCAACAAGTGTTCAATGTTCACACTGCAGGACAGCAGTTACTATTTGGATGTGAATGTTTGTTGCTTTTTTTTTGGGGGGGGGGGGGGGGGGGGGGGGGTATAAGGAGAAACTTTGAAGTCAAAATTCTGTCAAAGCAGTTATGATATTATGCCATGGTATCCAAACCACTTTTAATATGATGCTAAAACCACTTTCAACACCTACCTATGTCAACTACTTAGTTAATTCTCTGTCCATTCTTTATCTATACCCCTCCTAAACCTTTGCTATCCATAGCAACCCATAACCCAAGCTAACATGGAGAACATTTCCAAATTTGAATTTTTTTCGACTTTGCCTGTTCTTCACAATCCAGTAGTCCTGGGTGGCTGTGAAGCCATAGCCAACAGCCAGCATACCATGATCTAGAGCAGTCTGAGAACAATTACGTTCATTGTATACCCCACTACTGTAAAACTGCAAAGGGGACAAAAAATGGGCAGTAAGGGGTTAATGTGTTTAGGTGGCATTACAGGATTGCGCTATATGAGGCATGTAAAGGTTATACAGAAATGTGCACAGTAAATCCAATAAAATCAAGCATGAGAATTAAAGGATTAAGTCATGAGGATTAAAGGGTTAAGGCATGGGGGTGGCATTATGAGGTAAAGATAGGAAGGTATTAAAAGGGCATTAAGCTGTGGTGTATATGAAGGCATTTAAAGGGTTCACAATGAAGTGGCTATGGAAAGACAGAAGTGAGATAAGTGGTCAAGGTGTGACAGTGGAGGAAAATATGATCCTTATTCAGAGTGTGAATACTTATGACTTGATCAATGATGAGTTACAGTGTACCCCCAAGGGTTTTAATGTGCCCCTAAGAGTTATGTACCCCCCATGGGTTGTAATGTACCACATTCATCTGAAGGAAATGTATGATAGGGCACATCACGTAGATTACAAAACGCCAACCATTGTTTTTATTTTACTGGAGCACACACCATACATGTACATGTCAATAACAGACAGGATTGACAGTGGCCTATCTATATCCATGTTCTTATCGAAATTATTTTTCCCTGGGATGAGATGATACATTTATTATCTTGAAAAAATGGTTCTCATAGATATTGTGGAGATTTAGTCTGATTTAATTCATGCCTTAATTTAGGATTGTCTGGCTTGCAATAAGAAATCATGCTTTATGTAATATACCTACCATGGGTATTGTAATGGTACAAATATTAAAACTTTTAAATGTGATGGTGACGGGGGAGGGGAGGAAGTAGTCGCTTGACTCGTTCGCCTGAAAGCGATCCAAATGCACGCGGGCATTAAAAATCATCACACATCTCGGCGGGAACAAATTGCGATGCAACTGAACCAAGTTGCTAATCAATTTCGATTTTGCGGAGCAAAATTGCTATGCAATTTTTAAAAAGTAAATTATTCCCTGCACACCAACTTGCACTCACTACTACAAGTACCCTAATTCTGTGTTACATATTATGTAGTTTTGGGTATGGGGAACAGCCCAGAGAGTTTCTCTGAATACTATGTGCCCATAAATACATGCATACATACTGTTGTATCTATGTGCACACACTTACTGCATTGCTGCATATCATGCATGTGCAGCGAACTGAACTAATTAGAACATCTCTATTTTCGTATTTGTGCTGTCATCACTTGGAAATACATTTATAAGCACAAACATGAATTATTATTATTATTATTATTATTATTATTATTATTATTATTAAACACACTATTGAATAGACATGTACTTCTTTTATTAAAATGAATAAATCATGTAAATATATTTATCAACTAACTGTGTGAACCTATGAAGAAATTTTAACGCACTACTGAAGTTGCTATATAAACTAACATACATGATAAACTAACATACATGATAAACTAACATATATGGCTAACAACAACACAACCTAACATATACAATGTACTGGCACACTAACACACTCGATCACTCACACACAGAACTAAAAGTCATCTAAACCATCAAAGGAACTTAATGTTCCCAAGACGGAAGTGGAATTTCCTCTCTGGATTGCCACAGAAAGGCGCTGGAGTAAGAATTGGTAGGATTGTGAGTCTCCAGTGGTTTTGTGCAGACGATGGCCAAGGTCCTTAAGAAAGGACAATGTTTCAGCACCAAACACACCAAGAGACTCACATGCTATGGGAACAAAGAAGTATTTAGCTCCAAGAGAGGAATACTTCTTCCTCTTTTGAGATTCAGCCTCTGCTGCTACCAATCCTGGGCCTCTTTCAGCAGTGGAGAGATATGATGGTGCCAAGGTGTCTCTGCATGTAGCATCCCACACAAGGAGTTTCCCCTCTTTCCAGGGAACCATTGAAATTCCATCTGGCCTTTTACCATCAGATCTAGCTACTCCAGAAGGCTCCAAACGAGCAGGTATTTTTGCAGCTGACAGTGCTCTGTGGATGATGTCGTTTAAGCTAGAATGCCTGGAGTGGCGACCTTCACTCCATCTACAGCTAAGGCCATGAGTAGCAAGGTCATTCACGTGAGAACCACAATGGCGACAAGTGTGTGAATGGCACAAGGGAACACCAAGTCTGAGCCCAACTGCAATTCGGATGGTGGAGTTATCCATTCTCAGGCCTATGGAGGATATAGGGAATGCATTTAGCCATTTTCCTGACTCTGGTGTGGATGCAGCAAGAAGACGAGCACGGGAAGATGGACTATCAGCATTGGCCAGCAGACCTTGAGCTACCAACTGCATTTTTGGTAGATCCCAAGCTTTTTGAAAACAAGAAGCAGGAGGTACAGGTGGGGCTGTGTTGTTTCCTTGGGACCAGTGGAAAAGTGCAGACTCAACATCAGGGATGGAGGCATTGTGTAGAGATGCAGGGAGCATGCTCTTCAATGTATCAGAGGTGCCAGCAGCTGAAGCCAGGAAGGCTGAAGGTGCAGACTGACATGCACTCCGAATACCAAGGCCGCCAAGCTTTATAGGAAGCTGAGCTTGTGTCCAGGCTGGATCATTAATTCCAAGAGAGATATTTAAAGTGCTGTTTAGGATGGATCGCAAAAGGTCATCGAAATCAGCAAGTTTCTCTGAAATTGAATTCATTCTATTTTTGTGCTTTGGGACAATTAATAATTAACCTGCAGCATACTAAAGGGGTGGGCCCTATAAATCACATCATGTACACATCTGTAGTCACGTGACCAGTCATATGACCAGCCCTGCCATCTGTTCTTTGCAGCTAGTCACAGTGCTGCTCTCTCAGCATACCTGGAAGCTGTTAAGAGATGCATCGATGCAGACAGAGATGGGACCAACTGTTGCCACAGCATCTTGCAAAGCAGCCTCACTCTTAGCAGGAATGATCTTGTTGTATCCATAACAGGTGGTACCAACATTAGAACTATTGAAGCGGCATTTTTCTTTCTGCAAGAAATGGGGGGTGTGGTCAGTACTGGCTCTGATACAGTCAATTTGTTGCTACAGTATTGATTTATTATCACATAGGGCCACGGTGAATCTGTTGGTCATTTAATGAGGCTGCACAGGGTTAAATATGGTTCACATGGGCTAGACAGGATCATATGGCTTGACGAAGTTATTATTCACATAGGCATGGGATTAAATATAAGTAGGCTTGATAGGTTAGTGATCACACATATGCATGTACTTGACCACATGCTCACATGAGCCACATAGGGGTAACTATCCTCAGTGTCAATGCCTCCATTTTTGATCACATACTCCATGGCTGCATCAGTCCTTCCACCATTGCAGCCATCATTGGCTCCTGTACAAGAGGAAAGAAGTGCAGGTCACATGCCTGTCATGTTAAGGTCACACGAGCGTAATGCGTACATTGTTTTGTATGCTATGCAATTACCCCAGCAGCTTACGGCCAGTAGCAATTTTCAGTATGTCACATGTGCTTACTAGAGCAGTTCACAAGGTTCTGTTCACTGAGGGAGACCAGGGTGCCAGTGGCATTGAAGTGTTGTCCCTCCAGAGATCCTACAGTGCTGAAGGCCCAGCAGGAACCACACTGACCCTGTGTGTACACATGTTTGTACATATATATGTGTGCATATGCAATGCATGTGTGCGATCATGATTCAGTTAGGTCCTAACACACTCACATCTCACAAAGAAGACAAACCACTAGTAATACTAAATGACCATGTGACCTTGGGTGTGGCCCTGTGCACACCCAAGTTACCAAGATTAATCTCAGCATAAAACACATGTCAGAGGTACATAAATTTGGACATCACAAATACATCACTAATAGAAGAATAGAACTAAGGGACTGTCACAGGCACCATGGATGTCAGAACAGGGTAGGGCTACCCAGCTCTTGGTCTGGTCCCCTCAAATTGATCACACACAAGCATATATATATATATATATATATTTTTTTTGAACTGTGAAATACTTTGAACCCTGATGGGGCAGCCTACAGCATCACCTCACAACTCCTACATGTAGTTGCATGGGACCCCCTCCCCTCCCTTCCCCATCTTGTCCTTTGGTCTAGACCATTTGCTTTAAGAGAACAAAACAAATTCTTTTGATCTTCTAGTACCCAGGCCAATTTATAAGAGCACCATCATAAAATAGCAGGTTTAGAACTTACCTGACAAATATATAGGACTGATCTGAAAACAATAAGGTTATAAACAAGGGCTGAAATCATAATTCTGTTTTTCAGTAGCAACATAAAATGTAATTTAAAATAAGGCTATGATGTCTTGATCCTTCCTTTTTCACACCCCTTTTGCTTTTAAATCCATAGGCACTAGATATTATTGTATAGTTATGAACAATAAATGGCAGAACTGCCATGCAAACAGAAGAATAGAATTGGAGAAGGTGGAGGGGAGGAATGTGGGGAGGGGAGGAGGAAGGGAGGTATAGCTGACCTGGTCTTTCACAGGTGTGACATAGCCTTGATTCCTCCAGTCTACGGAGTCAGGGAGATCCTTACCACCAAAGTGGACAGGTCTGGCATTGACAGATGAGATGTCCTCTTGCAGGCCCATGTACAGCTTCTGGAACTCTGCAGGGGACTACAACAAGAGGGGAGTGGCAGAAGGTAGAGCAAGACAAAAGGGAACAACAATGAAGGACACAGTGCAGTTGTATAATGATGTACCATGTACAGTAAAGAGTAAGAGGATAAGTGAAGGATATAATTATCATGTAGAGTGAAGGATATTATCACTATCCCTATAATTAGTAGAATAAGTACTGCGGTTGCTATGGATATCGTCCTTCACCACTATGACGTACGTTAAGCAGCAAGTCCTCTGAATAGTCATTACAATAAAAGTCAAGTCCATTGCAATTTCTTTTATAATGATTTGTATAATGATAATGATAATGATTTATGTGCACATGTGTTGCACAAAGGCAAGTAAAGGCATATGGATATGCACTAATATTTAGTAGTTCAACATGCTACCTAGTTCTTGTACTAAGCGCTTCACAAATAGCTCTCCACTCGCCTCTAGCCGTCAAGGTGGAAATTAAAGGACCACCCCAATCACTGCATTTGTTGCGGGCATGCATCACCAAGATCATGTTAGGGACTTTATAAATTGTGTTTGCGTAGGCGGAAACTGGTGATCTAAATTTCGTCGAAAATTGTGACCGTATTTAGGATTTCTCTACGAGTTCTTAAGAAGACGCGCGCTTTGTAAAGTTGTTTGCAAGGTATTAAGGACTTTATTGCTAGAATACAGAACAAAAGGGGTTGCCCGATACACTATTGGTATCTAAACAGTGGCGTTGTGGCACACCCGCCGCTGGAGGGGCAGATATATATAAAGGCGCCGCCCCCCCCCCCCCCCCCCCCCCCCCCCCAAATAAAAAGCATATACGTGTACATGTCCATCCATCGCATTTTAATCACGAAGTGTATATATAATTTACAGCGAAATTGCCACGGTCATTTTCACGTGCAATTGAAGGAGAATGGGGGGCGTGTTAAGTGCTCCTGTCCAGGGCCGGCGTTAGATGTTTGGCGGCCCTAGGCAAAAATATCTTGGCGGCCCCTCCATCTAATCTTCTCTCGAGGGTGCGTTTTGAACTTAACTCCTTCCGATATCATTCCACCACTCGTAGCTGGTTTGTTTCGAACACAGCGCGCACATGCATTTAATATCATTTCTATAGTCTTTCATGCTGATTGCAAAAGAGTCACCTTATGCATGAAAATCAATTTTTCTAGCCGAAAACAAATCAACTGATAAATGTTCTAGTACTGCATAGCAACGCTTTTTGCATAGAAAACCCCCCAAAAACTACGCTAAAACTGTAACCAGATTAGTTAGTTTTGATACCTTGCCTCTGCGCATGTAATGTAAAATACAAAACGGCTATAGTGCAGCCAAGGCCACTTTTGGTAACCGTTGTAAACTACGTTGCACGGGTAGTCTAGCTTGAACTAGCTCTCACGATCGATTTGAAGACCACTTGCATGTCATTAACTAGCAGCAATTGCTCAGCTAATTGAATTATATATGCGCGCTTATCAACCTATTTTTAAAAAATTGTTCAGCGGCCATGGCCGCTGCTGCCGCCCCAGCTCCTACGCCCCTTTAGTATCATGGACTTTTTACCGCGCTTTGTTTTATGGTTATCCAAATAAACGAATGCAATAATTTCTATTAATGTCTATTTGCATCTGAACTGTGAACAGGTGTGCACACTTTACTGCATAACTTCCTCAGTGTGTTACACCACTAAGGAAGATCAGATAAGGTCATGGTTTTTATATAACATACCCAAAGGTGGTTTTGATATATGGCTTTAATATTATTTGAAATTATTAAGTCCTTATGGTGATTTGAGGGCTTCATGTAAGAGTTGTTTGTGAAGAATTTCAACCAGAAAACCAGACTTAGCTCTCCTTGCATGCAATTACCAGATGGAATGTAATTTTCAAAGTTCAAGTTAACATTTGCATTACACTATCACCTGACAACATTGGTAATATGTGGTTTTAATTTATAGTTTATTTATGACTAACTTAATTAGGCTTAAGTAAAGTGTGAACACACGTTCACACTTCACTTTTATTAGCACTTTAGATTGAATTTTGCATCAGGGGAAGATAGCAAATCGCAATGATGATAGAGGGCATTAAGGCCTATGTACCTCATCGTGGATCATCTTAATTAGATTAATGTATACAAAGCACTGATGCTTTTTAGGTACAGTGTGCACATGTTGTGTGGTACGGATAATTGCTGACAATTTTTATCCTGACATTTCAGCTTATGTTATAATTTTTAACGTTACGTAATTACGTAAGGGTCCCCAGACCATCAGTGGTTATTGTTGTCAATCATTATGTAAGGAAACACTATGTATAATAGGAGAAAACTGCATAAGCCAAAATGCACTTAGTGTTGCTACTTGCTAGTCATTTGCCGCAGATCCAACACTCTGCAAAGCTGTCTGCCTCTTCTTATTTGCAGGTACATGTACAAAACCTTTCAAGTGAAGTATCAGACTCCTAAGCTTTGAAGCAGAAAACAGGTACAGTGCAGAAGCTTCCTTCTTTCTGACTTCCCAGGCTCACAAGGGGATTGGGCCACACCTCCATCGTGTCATTCTGCCATGCACACATCCTACAGCGGCTACTGTCACAGATGACTAGTTCATGCTCGACATCTGCTTCAGCCTGAATCACCCATGTAGCCCTGGCTTTAAATTCCTCACGGCCTCCTTCTCATCTGAGTCTATAGGCACTCTTCTTCACTGGCTTCATTAGAAACTACATATATACGCTCTGTTCAACTGCCCTACCTACATGTCTCACTAGTCTGGCACGTCGTCACTGGGGACTCACTGTAAATCCATTGCCACGTCCTCCTTTGTCCGTGCCTGCTGGTACCACCGCTGCCTTGTTGTGATTGTATACTCACACCTATACGTGTAAAGGTGTTATAAAAAGCCATAGCTGTATCCCTACTTCGAAACACTTCCTGTAATACCAGCTGTCTGCTGAAAATTCTGCATACCCGTAGATTACTTTACGTCCTAGAAGGTCTGTAGCTTGCCGAGTTTTACAATGCTCAAAATTAAGCCTGAAGGTCCTGGCTCCTCCTCTATAGGTACAAAAGGGTCCTGGATCTGATCCTCAATGGTTTTAAGTGGATCCCCAATACCTTCATTGATTGGTATTGTAACCTAGCATAAACGCATGTACTGCGCGCGCGCGAGCTGATTTTGAACCAACTTTGCGATTAGTAAATTAAATAACCTGTTATTATATTATTATTTTTATCATTGTCCACTCCTCCACAAGTCTTTTTGTGCATAATATGTAAAAATCTAGAACACTGCTCATGCATATCAAATAGTGCAGAGCTAAAAGTGAACATTAACAAATAAATAGATATAGTAGCGATCGCAGTGATATTAATCGCTTTGTAGCCTCAAGCATTTAAGCAGCGCATTCCAGGCTAACTTTACTTTGAGTCTGTTCAGACACCATGCATACTTCAGCCGTCATTTTGGCGCCCTAGCTATATTTTGGCGCCCCTGTTTTTAGGGCCGCTGGGGGGGGCAATCGCCCCCCTGCCCCCCCCCCCCCCCCCCCCCCCCCCCCTGGCCACACCGCCACTGTATCTAAATGTAAGCCAGCATACGGCGTTATTTTGTGTGCCTCGTTGATTTCCATAGTAATCGGTCGCGATTAGCCATTCCCTAGATTCTTAAGGCACTAACTTGAGGAAGCGTTTCCCATGTTTATTAGGTCTTAGCCTATATCAGGATACAGGGGCGGATACAGGAATTTTTTAAGGGGGGGGCACGGTTAATAAAAGTTATCAAAAATTGGGCGTGGATCACCAGAAGGGGGTGGGTGCGGGAGGGGGATATGCCCCCTCCGGCGCGAAGCGCGGAAGCTTTTGATAGCATTAAAGCATTAAAACTATGCTAGTTTTAGTGCTTTATTTATATGTACAATAAAAAATGGCACTACAAGAAAAGTATTTGCACCGTGTGGTTAGATGAGCAAATAGTTTCGGGGCCTAAAATTGTTGCGAAAAATGCTGCCATGTGCGTCGGACCTATCGCACATTGTGTATCATAGCCATAATGCTTCATTTGAGCTAGAGTCATAAATAGCAAAATAGGGATATCACTTTCCGATATAAGGCGCCGGCTGAGGTTGGTTTCCGCAGCAAAAAATGTAAGAAAATCATCATATGAAAATCAACGATTGTATGTGCATGCAGGCTGCATGTAATCAGTCTATATCAGTATGTATATATGTGTCAGACCACTTGTAAAATCAAGTCTCGATTTGCGGTCTTCTTTTCTTTTTTCATTTTTGCTGTGTTCCTCTCCCACAATAAGGCGATACTAAAATATGCATGCACATTCACTACAGTGAATATGCATCAGACTGCACAATATATTCTGTTCTCTGGGTACTACAGGCAGAGATAAAATATAATCTATGCTACAGTGTTCGATGTTAACGCAGGACCTACATTGAATAACGATATGCGCTACAAATGGCCGATCAGATCGCTCCGCTATCAGTCTGCACTTGAAAAAAACACTCAGATTATTGAAGAACGAGTAACGTACCACGTCATGTGAATATAGTGGGATTATTGAACGTGCCCCCCCCCCCCCCCCCCCCCCCAGAACCGCCCCTGTCAGTACATTGTACATGTATCAGCGCTGTGGCATGTTTCGTGCGGTTATAATCGCACGCGGTACGCAAAATACACTCATGAAATTTAATGTCGTCCGGAAGGGGGGGGGGGGGGGGCACGTGCCTCCGGTGCCCCCCCCCCCCCCCCCCCCCCTGGATCCGCCACTGGGATAAAATTTCGTGAGCTTTGGATGGTGTCCAAGGGTCCATTTATCGGCACAGGTGTTTACTGTTGGATTGCTTAGAGCTTGACATAAAAATGCTTAACCTGGTATTTCTGTGTTAAAGCCCTGGGAATTAAACTTATTTTTTGTATTTTCAACGCATAGGCAATCTATTTTGTTTATGTGTCAAAGAGTTGTGTGATAGTTCTATTTAATACGCACTGAATTCGTCAAGGCAGGCGTTAGTTATGGAAAGTATTGTACAGCATGGACCGCCATATCATTAAAAACAGCTCAATCATCAAAATATAGTGGTACCCACACAGCGTATTTTTCAAGACAATATTTTCATGTTAGTGTATCCTAGCTATGCAGTAACATTGAGAAATACATCTACCCATAACCAGCATATGCCCAGTTATTGAAGTAGCTTTGGATCAAATGGCAGGTTTGAAAATTACTGCTCTCCCTGAACCTTGAAGTACAAAACTCTGCATGCTACAACAGAACAAGATAAGATATTGTAGTACACTCGCTACTTGAAGTATGTATAATATAGTAGACACAGTTGCATGACTACCTTGGAGGTACTTTAGCTCATCTATCACCATCCATTGTTCACCAAGTATGTTTGCTGAACATAATGTACCCTTGGCCTGGCTGATTACCTTTATAGAAAAGCATCTAATGTTAAATGATGGAAACGTATGATGTAAAATTAATGGAACAATGCAGTGGTTGTGTGCACACTCTCAGACAAGCAAGAAAATATAGCCCGGTTAAATTTTGCATCAGACAAGCTCAGAGAGTAAAGTTAGTTAGTAAACAACATATTGCAAGATCAGCAACGTAAAGATAAGATTCAAAAGAAGGAGAGCAGTTCAATGAGGAAGATAGAAAAGAAGTTGCAATGTGGAAGTGGAATTATCAAATGAGTTTCCTAATATCTCATAATGAAAAAATAAATTATTAAAGCGTTTTATCCAACGTGTCAGTTATTTGTAATAATAAAATAATAAATAAACAATGCACAATAAGTAACTATACTAGTAAAAAGATACAGAAAAAAAGCCTACCACTGCATGCTGGCCCACAGAATCCATAACAGAAATAGCATTTCCACATTGTACTGCAACTGGTAGCCTTTGTAGCAAGTAAAAGCAGGCATTGCACTCTCCCGATGCCTGCCTAAGATGATGGTCAAGCTCTCTCCTGATGTCTCAATGGCTATGGACGTGCATGATCATTAATGGTCTGTATATTAACACCTATGGTATGTGGATCATCAAAATATGTAAATCAATCAAAGAAGTCTCAAGCTCCTAAATAATTATTACACATTGGAAGAATGATGAATACGAGTAAATAGGGAGAACATTATGATATCGCTATACGGGCTATTGCCGTATTGGCAGCTAGATTATACATGTGTATAATGAAATACGTAAATTTAGATGTAATGTGTATTTGACCCTGTGAACCTTATAAAAAGTACCTATGTTGTATTTTGGCATCATTATCTTGAATACTTTTACAGTAGCTGCATGGACACCCGCGACGCAATGTTTGAAACGCTATAACTTTTGAAATAGTAATCTGTTTTCTGTGGCAAAAGCATATTTTTGATGCATTCAATTTTTTCTTTTAGGCTATGCATAAAAGTTCTAGTTTTATTCATTTTCAAAAAATTATTAAAGTACCTAATCATGTGGGCAACACAAATCACAATCTAAGACTTTCGCAGCTAATTGCATTGGAGGATGGAGGTTTTCAGGCACATTTTCAGCCATTTTGTTTGAAGTTATGTAACGAACACATTATAATGGATACATTACGTAATAGTAGTCGGTAAAAATAAGCTATCAGTCCAACAGTCCCCATTAATGAACGCTCACCAGATCAGCAAATTTGTTCAGTCCAAGTGTGAAGCCAAACACCTTCTCGTGGGCGTTGTGCTCGTCAATGTACTTCTTGTTGGCCTGCCAGATGATGTGGCGGGTCAGCTCCTCGCGCTCAGAGCCATAGGCTTTGCCGTACACCTGCATAGGAGGCACATACATGTACAGCCATGATATACCCTGTAGATAATCAATATTGACACATATCAAAAATAAAATAAATCAACATATAAAAGTTCATAAGCTAAGGCAATATTTTGCTCTCCACAGAGACAAGCTCAATGTCTTCCACAGCTGATCATGAACGGTGGATAGATATAACAACATACACTAACTAATAGAATTACACAAATCAGTGTGCACGAAGTCATCGCCTGGACCACCATTATAGCCTGCACACCTTGCTAACAGAACTCTAGTAACGAACATTTGCCCTCACGTGCACCAGTTATGCTAAGACTCCCATAGAGTCAGGTGATGGCCTAGGATTTGGAACAACGCAGCTGAGAAGCTAAACGAGATCCAAGTCAGGATAGTGTTTGCTTAGCTAGCTTTCGATTCCCAACACCCATAATGTTCTACAGCGAAGGGTCATTTGCAATGTTTGCTTATGACAGTAGTCACAGCACCATCGCTATTATAAAGTATTACCTCCTGGTACTAATAACTCGCGCAAATATCACAATCCCCTGTATTATCAATGAACTCAGGCTATAGCTACAGTTCACTAGTTATTCAATCCAGCACAAAAACTGTGCGGGTGTCTACGCCACCATAGCATAAAAGACCACCTACCTTCTTCCAGGCTTCCCATTCCACGGGAAAATCAAAAGCCATTGCCACCGCTATCATAACTGCAAACAGTACCACTTCGAATTCCATGTACATATATATATATATAATTATATATATAGCTGCCCTGGATGTACGAAGCAAATGCAAATGACGAACGGAACGCTTGAGAAGGGACTGAGCACTTTTTATCTACCGTTGTTTACTGTTTACTATGCTTGTTACTTTTAACATGTCATTGTATCACGTGGTATTTGATAACTCTAAACTAATACAATATACTTTTGAGGGCGACAAATGAGTGGCCGTTTAGGAAGAAGTAATTCCCCTTAGAAGGCTTCTTCATTTTAAGCACGTGCGCTTACGGATGCATTACACCCGTTATCTTTTCTTATCGCTAGCGTCTAGTCAACCCATTAAACTTATCTCGTATTCAGCGTTGTGGAATTGTTGGGAAAAACAATTACACTGCATGTTCAGACCTTTCAAAGTCAAAATATTCACCCTAGGAACTAGTAGGAAGCCAGCACAGTTCCTACATGAATAGTTGATGAGGGGAGAGAGGCGGGAGAGGCGCCGCATAGAGCTAGGGTGCTGGAGAGTGATGTAGGATGCGCGTATGAAGGAAGCGCGTTATCTGACACACACAGCTGCGGACTAATTATATGGTTCGGGGAGGGGGGAATCCGGTCCTAATGACCCCCTCTACTGGATCCGCCTTTGCAACAAAAATAAGGACAGTAAGTGGTTAAGGTGTCAAAGTTATGACTGAATTTGGGAGACGAGCGCGAGAGATATTAATGGGTTAAAGGGAAACATTCAGGGGTTCGTTGTTGAGAATTAGCCTAGGTGATAGTTACATACAGATGCTTATTTTTACAAACATAAATTATGCAAACAATAAACAAGCGGTCCATGATAAATTTGGCATATCACTAAATTTGGCATATCACTAATATGCGTCGATCCCAAAATGGGTTTAGTGAGAAAAGATGTATTTCACTATTTCGGAGTAGGATATGAATCGATACCGTGACAAACATATTGGTTAGCGGGGGCGAGGGGGGGGGGGGGGGGGGGGGGGGGGGGGGGGGGCCTCCCTGACTCCACAGACTGGAAGAACCATGCACAAGCGTAGTCAGCTACATATATGTACGTGCAGATGCCCCTTTCCTCCTCCTCCTCCTCTGTCCCTTTGGCTTCCTCACATTCCTCAGTCCCTCCACCTTCCCCTCCTTCTGCATGGTAGTGCTTTCATTGGCAGATTTTGCACTATATAACACAACTGTTTATCCTTTAACTGCTAGTTCACAAAAGGAACGGTTGCAATAACACGATACTTCTTTTCATTGGCATATTGTGTGTTATGTAAAGTTTTTTGGTGGTTCTTCCCGCTACTATGCAACATTTGTGTACCTCAATACAATCCCATGCAATTTGTCCAAATCTTGCTAACCCCAAAGCACCTTTAAAAATGCATAAATTATGACCACTCTTTCCAACCATTGTAACATAAGCAATCAAAATTATCAAACACTCATTTAAGTACTGAGGAGGGTTATGGTTATGATCAAATTTGAACCCATAAATACATTCTGCCGAGGCAAAGTACTTGTGATCAGACCAGGCTAGACATTTCAAACTGCATGACATCTGTTTTCTTATCACTAAATGCAGTCAACTTTTTTATTGTGCTATTGACTGAAAATCTTGTTCATTTGCTCATAACCATGCAGGTAGTTTAAAAGACAAAGTAAATTTTAAAAAATCACTTTAGGGAGCTATGCAACATTGCTTGCATGAAAGATGTGTATAAAGTGAACTTTATGCTCATCTTAAAATCATGAGAGAAAAAACTAACAATTTATACAGGCTTAGCTACGAAAGGACAAAGGCGAGTGAGCTAGGGTTATGCACACTTGAAGATCGTTTGGTGTCAAATTTCAAGATTGAATGGCTTATTCGTATTTAACTGCCCCTTTATCCAAGGTGTGAAAAGTTTACCATAGTTTACTGTCTTGCGCAGCTTTAGTTTACTGTGTTGTGCGGCTTTATGTGTTGCGCAGCTTTAGTCTATACTGTGTTGTGCAGCTCATTGTACATAATTATTGTTTACTATGTTGTATTTACACACTTTCACTTTGAGCAGAGTTTCCTAGAAAATTTAAAACCGCATCCACGAGAAACGCGGGGAAATTTAGTTTTTGGAGCAAACCGAAAAGTGATTAATTCCCTCTAGATAGAATTGCTTGGTTTTGAGTGGAGATTTCACTACATGTACCATTATGAGGCATATTGCTTTTTTTTTTTTTTTTCTCAAACAGACATACAATTGGCTCGAAACGTCGCATAGTTAAGTGGTTCTAGCGTTATCGCGTAAGAGGTAAAATAACATATCTCTTCTAGAGCGTTACAATAAATGCGTAAAAACTGTATGAAACTTTGTGAAAATGGTTTAAAATTATGGTTCTAAGTTAAATAACTTTCACGGTCGGAGTGATATGCAGTGCAAGATAATGAAATGTGAAAATGGTATTACCACGAGTGAATTTTTGCGTAACGGACTTCAAGAATCTTTCTTCCTGTCTTACTAAATAACATCCCATGGCTCTATCCAGGCAGGCACAGACTAGATGTTTTGGTAGAACTTGCAAAACCTGCCTTCACTGGCACTTTGGATGAGCGGACCACGCCTCCTGCCTATACCGCGAGCGAAAATGTCTTGTAACTTACTGCTTTAGTGCAATAGAAGCTGTGGCTTGTATGAGGAATTTATGTACCCTGCTCCTATAGTTTTATAACCCATGCTTCATGCAATTTTGATTCAGTAATAGTCATGGTGGTGGGAAACATGACCCTGAAAAAAGTGTACCCGAGGGCATTTACCATGCACATCAAAAACTATGTACCCGTTCGACATTTAAGTTATTTATAGAACACCATTCCAAAATTACTCTTTAAAAATGGGTGAGCTTTCTGATTATATATTTTTTCCAGTCAAAAAAACGATAGGAGGGGAATTATTAATATCCACAAATGCCGGTATATATTTAAATGTGACCGTCACGTGCAATACCACCAGAGGCACGACGTATGCAAGTTTGAGGACGCGGTGAACGACAGCATCGGGCTTCCCTCCGCACCAAAGTCCTAGACAAGGCCGACGTCGCCCTTCTCCGGCAACGTTACCTGGAAACATGCAGGAGTGCTGGGAGCTGCTGAAAGGAACATATATATTGTCCAACAGTACTATTCCAACTGGTTAATGCAGTGCATTACATCTATATGGGGACTGCATGTTCCTGCCTGCCTATCATCGTGACGGGGCCTTTGCCACTTCTTCCGATCCCCACCGAAATTAATTTAAAAGACTTTCAGACAAATTATAATTATATTATAACCTCATTTATGTTACGGCGCCGCCATACATGCCGCGAAGCGCGCGGTGGATTCCTAACAATTTAGATATGGAGGCCTTTAGCTTTCACTATACTGAGAGGAGTTGCATTGACGTCTGTATTGTTTAGGACCTAAGGTACGTAAATTATATTGTCTATGCGATCGGCCGATCGCGATCTCGACATATATATAAATGCCACGTGACCCCGTGCGTACATGTTGTGATGTAGGGCGCGCGTGAAGTCAAGTGCAACTCCTTATATTAACAGGCCCCTTTGGAGTAGTATGCTATAAATACAGTACTAATGGTGAGTGGCCCTTTTAAAGTTTAATCCTGAATCGATTCGTGCCTAATAAGGCACGGCATACTTTGGGTCTGGGTACGAGATATTTCCTGTAGGTAATGGAGTACAGAAAGACACCGGTGACCAATGCTTTGGTACTTACTCAAGGTGAGGTAATGTACCGGACGAGTGGCTACGCAGATACCTATTACTAGATATACGTACCATATACACGGCGTACGATTGCGCCAGCTGCAGGCCTAAGAATAGTACGTACGCTATGTTTCAAACAAGGGGGTGGATTAATTACATATACACCTAACATTATAAGAATACATATACATGTAAGAAACTTCAAAGGTGAATGATTTCAAAGAGTTCATATGGAGTCAGGGCAGAGGTGTCAGTTCAATGGAGGGAGGGAGGTGTATCGCATGTCCCGCGATGATAGACGGTAGCGAAGCCACCCCATAGTCTGACTGTATGATGTGCCCCATTTGTCAGCTAGCAGTGATGCCAAACATTTGTAGGTAGGCCATGCTGCCCATGCCTCCAGCTGAGGAGAGAACGATTGGGGTAAATGATGCTCGTACTCTCTCTTTAAAAAAAATAAGTTTCATGTTTTCGGTAGCAACTGGAGAGTGTGGGAGTGTGGTTGGAAGGGGCATAGGGGTTGAAAACTCTGACATTAAAAAATGCCCGTTCAAATCGACCACCCCAAAAACCATCCGCTGCAATGTCTGACTGACCACCATCTTCTGTGTTTGCTGACATAGCTGAAGATGGCTCTCCTGTGATGGTCTGGAGGGTTGGTTCAATGGAAACATTGTGACAGACTTCTGCCATGAGATTAGCTGTCAGATCGCAAATCTCATTGTGGCAAATACATGGAAAGCCACCCAATGGATAGGAGAGAGCATGTTCTACTCTGAAGGACTTTCCACATGTGCAGGTGGAGGGAAGGTTAGATGGTAGCCAGCCGTACCTAAGAGCTAGAGCATCACGAATTGCACCTTTATGTAAGGTGAAGCCATTCTCATCAATAGGTAGCTTTGTCAACCAGTTGGATGCTCCCTTTTCCTGAGCCAGGTCCATTGACCGTTGTGTGTTGTGTTGCTCTGGCTGTGCTCTCATTTTGAGCTGTGAACTTCCTTTTTTTGGCTTCAACCTGCTGTTGAATTGCCTCAGTGGAGTAGTTAGAATCATGCAACAGGATGAGGTTGTGAGGCTGTGTATTCGGTATCAGAAAGGGTGGCGGAAGCTGATGTGGTAGACTAGAGAAATACTGACGAGTTCATGTGCCCATACACTGTACATTGTTAGGATTTTGTTGCCAGGCGTAGCTTGACTTTCCCAACTAGCAGGAAGCTGACTCTTAGAATTTCAAAGCACTTGGTCTGTGAGGACCAATATTCTCCCCTTCCCTTCTGCCCTTCCCTCCCTTTATGCCCCTCCCTTTCTTTTTCTTATCTTAGGTGATCACTTGAGGATAAACCGTCAAGGGATGTATGACCATCACATGTTGGTGATCGACGTGTATTCTGCCAACTCATTCAGGGTCATCCATTACTCCAGTCTTGTTGAGCGAGGACCAGGGCAAGAGGCTTACTCATCAGCATTGGACAGTTATGGTCTCCAGGGCAGCAGAGATGAAAATGGGGGAAGGGCTCCACTTGGAGTGGTGCTAGAAGAGACCCTGACAGTGAAGGAAGAAGACTTTAAGGACATGTGCGTGCTCAAGTATCCAGAGGGGGTGCAGCTCTTCTCTGTGGAAGAATCCATCACCAGAGCACGCAGTCGCCTGAATGAGAAGGAATACAACCTCATCACTAATAACTGCGAGTGCTTTGTGAACTGGGCCATCACTGGTGAGGCCGTCAGCTACCAGATTGTCTCAGGTACAGCTGCTGCACTGAAAGGTGCTGCAAAACATGCCAAAGAAGCATACGAGAAGGGGGGCTCACTGTTTGGTGTTGTTGGAAATGGTCTGCTTGGTGCAGTAGTTGGATACCTAGAGCACAGGAACACTGGAAATTCTCCCTATAATGCAGAGACACACGGGGACACCTCCTAGCTGGCAAGAACACACAGGCTAGCTTCTTGTTTTGTGTATTGTGTACATCATATCTGGATATATGGGAAGAGGCCACATTCTGGAACCCAAATGAAAAAGACAGCAATGCTTGCTATATATATTCTATGTATATGCATAGTTTGAGTTATGTGGTGTATATGTATGCTCAGCCAGTCATTCAGTACTTTTAATTATCTTGTTATAATCAGTCATTTGTAGCAAACTACAGCCCATGCAAGAAAACACTGTAGGAGAATTCATAGGTGGGCAGAAAAATCATTCTGAGTACATGCAGTGTAGTTTTGGTCACCAAGGAGCCAGTTATCTGATAGGCCGAAGTTAGGACAGGAGGGTAATTCTCTACCCCTTTAACTCCTTTATTGACGCTTATATTTCACAGCTCGTAATATTCTATGGAACTTTTTTACTTCATTATTTTATACACTTATGTTAATAAATAGCCCTCAAGGTTAATTCAGTTTGTTGGCTACAAGGTGTGAATAATTGAACCACAAATGTATACATAGCAATCCTTCTTTGCAGCCCTTATAGCTGTGCATGCACTGATGATTTTAATTACACACAATACAGCCCTATAAGGGCCATGTTATGATGCTATGACTTTGACAAGTGCATGTTCAGTGATTGAAAAACATGAAAATGTAGCATTGTTATGCTTCTCATATAGAAGTGACCACTTTAAAAGTTTTTATTCTTTGAAAATAGGAAAGAGCAGGTTGTATTCTACTGTTATATCTAGCTTCTACAGCGGGACGAAATTGGGTTGCGTTGAAATGCCATATAGAAAAGTGTGAGTCTCTTAGGATGTTTGTTGTGTTCGATTGTTTCATGAGCCATAGAATGTGCCTATCAACACTTTGGTGAGCCTATCATAACTGTTATCCAAACAACCATGCTAATACGTACAAATCACATTTTTATATATTATTTTGCTGGGGATGAGTGATATAACATTCGCTTATTGACTAATCCTCATTCCCAACACTTTCTTCAGCTACTCCAGAGCCTATTCCATCTCTTCTTAATCGCTGCGATGCGATTCGGCCTTCGTCAGGCAGCTCAACATCAGTTCTGCCTTCAGCATTAGTAGGCACTGCGGATTTTTTTTTTAAATGCTCAAAAGATTATGATATTACTATCGTTAGAAAGAGCAAAAAAAGCTGCGTTTAGCAGTACTTTATGCGTCACCGTAGCATATTTAGTACCGGAGATATGTAGCGCCAAAGTGATAACTTTTTTAGTACAGCGGTCAATGCGTAATATACCACCATTAAAATACGTTCTACTATGGTTTTCAAGTGTAGCTGTGAATGATTATAGTTACATGCTTATAGCCTCATAAGATGACTATACATCTTGCAAAAAATATATATATACTACGACAATTCCACAGGAGCAGCAAACCTTCATTTCCAGAGTATTGGCTAATTTAACTTCTCTGCTAGGTGCATGTACATTTCACCAACGTACTATATACGATGGGCAGACAACTCATAAAGCATACAAGTTACCAAAACTAAAAGTAAAATATTGAATGATGGATGGGTCATTGACATGCTCATGGACTATTTAATTGGTGATTTAGTGTTTGTGGCCAATGAAATAATATATTATTCAATGCTACACGATATTGTGCTCAAGTGTATGCATGCTAGCCAGTTTTTTGTTCACAATTTGAAAATATATATGAGATGAATTTTAGTTAAAAACCTTCTAAAAGTCTTAAAAAAGTCAGAACCACTTATATGTAATGTTTGGAATTAATATCTTACGGAATGGCAAGGTTATGCTTTATTGTTCCTCAACCGTCACAGTTTTTATAGTGATTACGCATTGACCACTGTACTAAAAAAGTTGTCACTTTGGCGCTACATATCTCCGGTACTAAATATGCTACGGTGACGCATAAAGTACTGCTAAACGCAGCTTTTTTTGCTCTTTCTAACGATAGTAATATCATAATCTTTTGAGCATTTAAAAAAAAATTCCGCAGTGCCTACTAATGCTGAAGGCAGAACTGATGTTGAGCTGCCTGACGAAGGCCGAATCGCATCGCAGCGATTAAGAAGAGATGGAATAGGCTCTGGAGTAGCTGAAGAAAGTGTTGGGAATGAGGATTAGTCAATAAGCGAATGTTATATCACTCATCCCCAGCAAAATAATATATAAAAATGTGATTTGTACGTATTAGCATGGTTGTTTGGATAACAGTTATGATAGGCTCACCAAAGTGTTGATAGGCACATTCTATGGCTCATGAAACAATCGAACACAACAAACATCCTAAGAGACTCACACTTTTCTATATGGCATTTCAACGCAACCCAATTTCGTCCCGCTGTAGAAGCTAGATATAACAGTAGAATACAACCTGCTCTTTCCTATTTTCAAAGAATAAAAACTTTTAAAGTGGTCACTTCTATATGAGAAGCATAACAATGCTACATTTTCATGTTTTTCAATCACTGAACATGCACTTGTCAAAGTCATAGCATCATAACATGGCCCTTATAGGGCTGTATTGTGTGTAATTAAAATCATCAGTGCATGCACAGCTATAAGGGCTGCAAAGAAGGATTGCTATGTATACATTTGTGGTTCAATTATTCACACCTTGTAGCCAACAAACTGAATTAACCTTGAGGGCTATTTATTAACATAAGTGTATAAAATAATGAAGTAAAAAAGTTCCATAGAATATTACGAGCTGTGAAATATAAGCGTCAATAAAGGAGTTAAAGGGGTAGAGAATTACCCTCCTGTCCTAACTTCGGCCTATCAGATAACTGGCTCCTTGGTGACCAAAACTACACTGCATGTACTCAGAATGATTTTTCTGCCCACCTATGAATTCTCCTACAGTGTTTTCTTGCATGGGCTGTAGTTTGCTACAAATGACTGATTATAACAAGATAATTAAAAGTACTGAATGACTGGCTGAGCATACATATACACCACATAACTCAAACTATGCATATACATAGAATATATATAGCAAGCATTGCTGTCTTTTTCATTTGGGTTCCAGAATGTGGCCTCTTCCCATATATCCAGATATGATGTACACAATACACAAAACAAGAAGCTAGCCTGTGTGTTCTTGCCAGCTAGGAGGTGTCCCCGTGTGTCTCTGCATTATAGGGAGAATTTCCAGTGTTCCTGTGCTCTAGGTATCCAACTACTGCACCAAGCAGACCATTTCCAACAACACCAAACAGTGAGCCCCCCTTCTCGTATGCTTCTTTGGCATGTTTTGCAGCACCTTTCAGTGCAGCAGCTGTACCTGAGACAATCTGGTAGCTGACGGCCTCACCAGTGATGGCCCAGTTCACAAAGCACTCGCAGTTATTAGTGATGAGGTTGTATTCCTTCTCATTCAGGCGACTGCGTGCTCTGGTGATGGATTCTTCCACAGAGAAGAGCTGCACCCCCTCTGGATACTTGAGCACGCACATGTCCTTAAAGTCTTCTTCCTTCACTGTCAGGGTCTCTTCTAGCACCACTCCAAGTGGAGCCCTTCCCCCATTTTCATCTCTGCTGCCCTGGAGACCATAACTGTCCAATGCTGATGAGTAAGCCTCTTGCCCTGGTCCTCGCTCAACAAGACTGGAGTAATGGATGACCCTGAATGAGTTGGCAGAATACACGTCGATCACCAACATGTGATGGTCATACATCCCTTGACGGTTTATCCTCAAGTGATCACCTAAGATAAGAAAAAGAAAGGGAGGGGCATAAAGGGAGGGAAGGGCAGAAGGGAAGGGGAGAATATTGGTCCTCACAGACCAAGTGCTTTGAAATTCTAAGAGTCAGCTTCCTGCTAGTTGGGAAAGTCAAGCTACGCCTGGCAACAAGATCCTAACAATGTACAGTGTATGGGCACATGAACTCGTCAGTATTTCTCTAGTCTACCACATCAGCTTCCGCCACCCTTTCTGATACCGAATACACAGCCTCACAACCTCATCCTGTTGCATGATTCTAACTACTCCACTGAGGCGATTCAACAGCAGGTTGAAGCCAAAAAAAGGAAGTTCACAGCTCAAAATGAGAGCACAGCCAGAGCAACACAACACGCAACGGTCAATGGACCTGGCTCAGGAAAAGGGAGCATCCAACTGGTTGACAAAGCTACCTATTGATGAGAATGGCTTCACCTTACATAAAGGTGCAATTCGTGATGCTCTAGCTCTTAGGTACGGCTGGCTACCATCTAACCTTCCCTCCACCTGCACATGTGGAAAGTCCTTCAGAGTAGAACATGCTCTCTCCTATCCATTGGGTGGCTTTCCATGTATTTGCCACAATGAGATTTGCGATCTGACAGCTAATCTCATGGCAGAAGTCTGTCACAATGTTTCCATTGAACCAACCCTCCAGACCATCACAGGAGAGCCATCTTCAGCTATGTCAGCAAACACAGAAGATGGTGGTCAGTCAGACATTGCAGCGGATGGTTTTTGGGGTGGTCGATTTGAACGGGCATTTTTTAATGTCAGAGTTTTCAACCCCTATGCCCCTTCCAACCACACTCCCACACTCTCCAGTTGCTACCGAAAACATGAAACTTATTTTTTTTAAAGAGAGAGTACGAGCATCATTTACCCCAATCGTTCTCTCCTCAGCTGGAGGCATGGGCAGCATGGCCTACCTACAAATGTTTGGCATCACTGCTAGCTGACAAATGGGGCACATCGTACAGTCAGACTATGGGGTGGCTTCGCTACCGTCTATCATCGCGGGACATGCGATACACCTCCCTCCCTCCATTGAACTGACACCTCTGCCCTGACTCCATATGAACTCTTTGAAATCATTCACCTTTGAAGTTTCTTACATGTATATGTATTCTTATAATGTTAGGTGTATATGTAATTAATCCACCCCCTTGTTTGAAACATAGCGTACGTACTATATCAGGCCCGTAGCCAGGTTGTGTGTTGGGGGGGTGCAAAGCAGGTTATAAGTGGACTCAACCAGTGGTGTAGCCAGGATAATACATGTATGTATGGTAGGGCCCACACTGCCAGATGCAGAGTTTGTATGAAATTGAGAAAGCCCCAGGAAAGGTGCACCCAACCAACACTTGTTTGATGCAGAACAGTTTGGGTACCAAGGGCATATTTATATTACAGCCCAATGTCCATGACAGCAGACATGCATGGATGTACAATAATAACTCCATTCTGTTCTTGAAGATGGGTATAATGAGTTAAGTAACAATGAGTTAAGTAGGAGGAGGAATATGATACATGCATAAACTAATTATAGCAAGTAGTACAACTCTTCAAATTTCAGCAACACTACATAAACTGTTACCAGTGCATCCCACAGGTCATATGCTAGGTGTGCACATTTTTGGTGTGGGAGAAACTAGCGCAAGTAGTTATCAGCAATTGACCGGCAGTTTGTGGAGCAAATCATATATATGTACAGTACTTGAGTGACATGCCAACATTATTTGATACATGTAATGTTCATGCACAAGGTATACCATGTACATCATTATACACATCTGGCACCCAAAGAGATAAACTACAAAAACACTATGAATTATTCAGTTCCATGCATATGAAAAAAAAACTGCCAGATTTCCTGTGAGCACAGATGATGTTTAGATTCCACTAGTGTATTCCACTAGTGTATTCCAGAACCAAGCAGACGACAACTGTAACAGGCATCTTTTTTTTGTACGGAGCACTCTTTAACTCCTTGGGTGCCAAGATGTGTATAATAATGATATAATTATGTACATGGTATACCTTGTGCATGTACATTACATGTAAAAAATAATGTTGGCATGTCACTCAAGACTGAAGTACTGTACATGTATATGATTTGCTCCATAAACTGATAACTACTTGCGTTAGTTTCTCCCACATCAAAAATCTGCACACGTAGCGTATGACCTGTGGGATGTACTGGTAAGTGGTAACAGTTTATGTAGTGTTGCTGAAATTTGAAGAGTTGTACTACTTGCTATGATTAGTTTATGCATGTACCATATTCCTTCTCCTATGTAACTCATTGCACCCATGCATCTTCAAGAACAGAATGGAGTTATTGTTGTACATCGATTAACATGTATGTCCTGCATGATATAATGGACATTGGACTGTGATATGTAGTATATATGCCCTTGGCACCCAAAGGGCTAAATAAATCGAATATAGGAGGCAATGCCGGACCGAATTTCTTGCTATTGGGATGGGGTACTAGATAGTGAGCTGTTTACACCTATTGGGATGGGGTACTAGATAGGGAGCTGTTTACGCCTATTGGGATGGGGTACTAGATAGGGAGCTGTTTACGCCTATTGGGATGGGGTACTAGATAGGGAGCTGTTTACGCCTATTGGGATGGGGTACTAGATAGGGAGCTGGTTACGCCTATTGAGATGGGGTACTAGATAGGGAGCTGTTTACGCCAAACATGATACATGCACAATGCCTTGTAGCCATCTTTACAATCCTACATTTGGATCGTACCAGTGCTCTTACATGCATACGTGCACAATATACATGCAGACAGCTGGCAGTTGTCATTCAAATATGTGTAGATTGCACTGCAATAAACAATCAAGTGAATAATATTCATAGCTTGCCAAGTGGACCTTGCATCCAGTGGGGGGGTGCAATTGCACCCGTTTGCACCCCCCTGGCTACGGGCCTGCTATTCTTAGGCCTGCAGCTGGCGCAATCGTACGCCGTGTATATGGTACGTATATCTAGTAATAGGTATCTGCGTAGCCACTCGTCCGGTACATTACCTCACCTTGAGTAAGTACCAAAGCATTGGTCACCGGTGTCTTTCTGTACTCCATTACCTACAGGAAATATCTCGTACCCAGACCCAAAGTATGCCGTGCCTTATTAGGCACGAATCGATTCAGGATTAAACTTTAAAAGGGCCACTCACCATTAGTACTGTATTTATAGCATACTACTCCAAAGGGGCCTGTTAATATAAGGAGTTGCACTTGACTTCACGCGCGCCCTACATCACAACATGTACGCACGGGGTCACGTGGCATTTATATATATGTCGAGATCGCGATCGGCCGATCGCATAGACAATATAATTTACGTACCTTAGGTCCTAAACAATACAGACGTCAATGCAACTCCTCTCAGTATAGTGAAAGCTAAAGGCCTCCATATCTAAATTGTTAGGAATCCACCGCGCGCTTCGCGGCATGTATGGCGGCGCCGTAACATAAATGAGGTTATAATATAATTATAATTTGTCTGAAAGTCTTTTAAATTAATTTCGGTGGGGATCGGAAGAAGTGGCAAAGGCCCCGTCACGATGATAGGCAGGCAGGAACATGCAGTCCCCATATAGATGTAATGCACTGCATTAACCAGTTGGAATAGTACTGTTGGACAATATATATGTTCCTTTCAGCAGCTCCCAGCACTCCTGCATGTTTCCAGGTAACGTTGCCGGAGAAGGGCGACGTCGGCCTTGTCTAGGACTTTGGTGCGGAGGGAAGCCCGATGCTGTCGTTCACCGCGTCCTCAAACTTGCATACGTCGTGCCTCTGGTGGTATTGCACGTGACGGTCACATTTAAATATATACCGGCATTTGTGGATATTAATAATTCCCCTCCTATCGTTTTTTTGACTGGAAAAAATATATAATCAGAAAGCTCACCCATTTTTAAAGAGTAATTTTGGAATGGTGTTCTATAAATAACTTAAATGTCGAACGGGTACATAGTTTTTGATGTGCATGGTAAATGCCCTCGGGTACACTTTTTTCAGGATCATGTTTCCCACCACCATGACTATTACTGAATCAAAATTGCATGAAGCATGGGTTATAAAACTATAGGAGCAGGGTACATAAATTCCTCATACAAGCCACAGCTTCTATTGCACTAAAGCAGTAAGTTACAAGACATTTTCGCTCGCGGTATAGGCAGGAGGCGTGGTCCGCTCATCCAAAGTGCCAGTGAAGGCAGGTTTTGCAAGTTCTACCAAAACATCTAGTCTGTGCCTGCCTGGATAGAGCCATGGGATGTTATTTAGTAAGACAGGAAGAAAGATTCTTGAAGTCCGTTACGCAAAAATTCACTCGTGGTAATACCATTTTCACATTTCATTATCTTGCACTGCATATCACTCCGACCGTGAAAGTTATTTAACTTAGAACCATAATTTTAAACCATTTTCACAAAGTTTCATACAGTTTTTACGCATTTATTGTAACGCTCTAGAAGAGATATGTTATTTTACCTCTTACGCGATAACGCTAGAACCACTTAACTATGCGACGTTTCGAGCCAATTGTATGTCTGTTTGAGAAAAAAAAAAAAAAAAGCAATATGCCTCATAATGGTACATGTAGTGAAATCTCCACTCAAAACCAAGCAATTCTATCTAGAGGGAATTAATCACTTTTCGGTTTGCTCCAAAAACTAAATTTCCCCGCGTTTCTCGTGGATGCGGTTTTAAATTTTCTAGGAAACTCTGCTCAAAGTGAAAGTGTGTAAATACAACATAGTAAACAATAATTATGTACAATGAGCTGCACAACACAGTATAGACTAAAGCTGCGCAACACATAAAGCCGCACAACACAGTAAACTAAAGCTGCGCAAGACAGTAAACTATGGTAAACTTTTCACACCTTGGATAAAGGGGCAGTTAAATACGAATAAGCCATTCAATCTTGAAATTTGACACCAAACGATCTTCAAGTGTGCATAACCCTAGCTCACTCGCCTTTGTCCTTTCGTAGCTAAGCCTGTATAAATTGTTAGTTTTTTCTCTCATGATTTTAAGATGAGCATAAAGTTCACTTTATACACATCTTTCATGCAAGCAATGTTGCATAGCTCCCTAAAGTGATTTTTTAAAATTTACTTTGTCTTTTAAACTACCTGCATGGTTATGAGCAAATGAACAAGATTTTCAGTCAATAGCACAATAAAAAAGTTGACTGCATTTAGTGATAAGAAAACAGATGTCATGCAGTTTGAAATGTCTAGCCTGGTCTGATCACAAGTACTTTGCCTCGGCAGAATGTATTTATGGGTTCAAATTTGATCATAACCATAACCCTCCTCAGTACTTAAATGAGTGTTTGATAATTTTGATTGCTTATGTTACAATGGTTGGAAAGAGTGGTCATAATTTATGCATTTTTAAAGGTGCTTTGGGGTTAGCAAGATTTGGACAAATTGCATGGGATTGTATTGAGGTACACAAATGTTGCATAGTAGCGGGAAGAACCACCAAAAAACTTTACATAACACACAATATGCCAATGAAAAGAAGTATCGTGTTATTGCAACCGTTCCTTTTGTGAACTAGCAGTTAAAGGATAAACAGTTGTGTTATATAGTGCAAAATCTGCCAATGAAAGCACTACCATGCAGAAGGAGGGGAAGGTGGAGGGACTGAGGAATGTGAGGAAGCCAAAGGGACAGAGGAGGAGGAGGAGGAAAGGGGCATCTGCACGTACATATATGTAGCTGACTACGCTTGTGCATGGTTCTTCCAGTCTGTGGAGTCAGGGAGGCCCCCCCCCCCCCCCCCCCCCCCCCCCCCTCGCCCCCGCTAACCAATATGTTTGTCACGGTATCGATTCATATCCTACTCCGAAATAGTGAAATACATCTTTTCTCACTAAACCCATTTTGGGATCGACGCATATTAGTGATATGCCAAATTTAGTGATATGCCAAATTTATCATGGACCGCTTGTTTATTGTTTGCATAATTTATGTTTGTAAAAATAAGCATCTGTATGTAACTATCACCTAGGCTAATTCTCAACAACGAACCCCTGAATGTTTCCCTTTAACCCATTAATATCTCTCGCGCTCGTCTCCCAAATTCAGTCATAACTTTGACACCTTAACCACTTACTGTCCTTATTTTTGTTGCAAAGGCGGATCCAGTAGAGGGGGTCATTAGGACCGGATTCCCCCCTCCCCGAACCATATAATTAGTCCGCAGCTGTGTGTGTCAGATAACGCGCTTCCTTCATACGCGCATCCTACATCACTCTCCAGCACCCTAGCTCTATGCGGCGCCTCTCCCGCCTCTCTCCCCTCATCAACTATTCATGTAGGAACTGTGCTGGCTTCCTACTAGTTCCTAGGGTGAATATTTTGACTTTGAAAGGTCTGAACATGCAGTGTAATTGTTTTTCCCAACAATTCCACAACGCTGAATACGAGATAAGTTTAATGGGTTGACTAGACGCTAGCGATAAGAAAAGATAACGGGTGTAATGCATCCGTAAGCGCACGTGCTTAAAATGAAGAAGCCTTCTAAGGGGAATTACTTCTTCCTAAACGGCCACTCATTTGTCGCCCTCAAAAGTATATTGTATTAGTTTAGAGTTATCAAATACCACGTGATACAATGACATGTTAAATGTAACAAGCATAGTAAACAGTAAACAACGGTAGATAAAAAGTGCTCAGTCCCTTCTCAAGCGTTCCGTTCGTCATTTGCATTTGCTTCGTACATCCAGGGCAGCTATATATATAATTATATATATATATATGTACATGGAATTCGAAGTGGTACTGTTTGCAGTTATGATAGCGGTGGCAATGGCTTTTGATTTTCCCGTGGAATGGGAAGCCTGGAAGAAGGTAGGTGGTCTTTTATGCTATGGTGGCGTAGACACCCGCACAGTTTTTGTGCTGGATTGAATAACTAGTGAACTGTAGCTATAGCCTGAGTTCATTGATAATACAGGGGATTGTGATATTTGCGCGAGTTATTAGTACCAGGAGGTAATACTTTATAATAACGATGGTGCTGTGACTACTGTCATAAGCAAACATTGCAAATGACCCTTCGCTGTAGAACATTATGGGTGTTGGGAATCGAAAGCTAGCTAAGCAAACACTATCCTGACTTGGATCTCGTTTAGCTTCTCAGCTGCGTTGTTCCAAATCCTAGGCCATCACCTGACTCTATGGGAGTCTTAGCATAACTGGGGCAAATGTTCGTTACTAGAGTTCTGTTAGCAAGGTGTGCAGGCTATAATGGTGGTCCAGGCGATGACTTCGTGCACACTGATTTGTGTAATTCTATTAGTTAGTGTATGTTGTTATATCTATCCACCGTTCATGATCAGCTGTGGAAGACATTGAGCTTGTCTCTGTGGAGAGCAAAATATTGCCTTAGCTTATGAACTTTTATATGTTGATTTATTTTATTTTTGATATGTGTCAATATTGATTATCTACAGGGTATATCATGGCTGTACATGTATGTGCCTCCTATGCAGGTGTACGGCAAAGCCTATGGCTCTGAGCGCGAGGAGCTGACCCACCACATCATCTGGCAGGCCAACAAGAAGTACATTGACGAGCACAACGCCCACGAGAAGGTGTTTGGCTTCACACTTGGACTGAACAAATTTGCTGATCTGGTGAGCGTTCATTAATGGGGACTGTTGGACTGATAGCTTATTTTTACCGACTACTATTACGTAATGTATCCATTATAATGTGTTCGTTACATAACTTCAAACAAAATGGCTGAAAATGTGCCTGAAAACCTCCATCCTCCAATGCAATTAGCTGCGAAAGTCTTAGATTGTGATTTGTGTTGCCCACATGATTAGGTACTTTAATAATTTTTTGAAAATGAATAAAACTAGAACTTTTATGCATAGCCTAAAAGAAAAAATTGAATGCATCAAAAATATGCTTTTGCCACAGAAAACAGATTACTATTTCAAAAGTTATAGCGTTTCAAACATTGCGTCGCGGGTGTCCATGCAGCTACTGTAAAAGTATTCAAGATAATGATGCCAAAATACAACATAGGTACTTTTTATAAGGTTCACAGGGTCAAATACACATTACATCTAAATTTACGTATTTCATTATACACATGTATAATCTAGCTGCCAATACGGCAATAGCCCGTATAGCGATATCATAATGTTCTCCCTATTTACTCGTATTCATCATTCTTCCAATGTGTAATAATTATTTAGGAGCTTGAGACTTCTTTGATTGATTTACATATTTTGATGATCCACATACCATAGGTGTTAATATACAGACCATTAATGATCATGCACGTCCATAGCCATTGAGACATCAGGAGAGAGCTTGACCATCATCTTAGGCAGGCATCGGGAGAGTGCAATGCCTGCTTTTACTTGCTACAAAGGCTACCAGTTGCAGTACAATGTGGAAATGCTATTTCTGTTATGGATTCTGTGGGCCAGCATGCAGTGGTAGGCTTTTTTTCTGTATCTTTTTACTAGTATAGTTACTTATTGTGCATTGTTTATTTATTATTTTATTATTACAAATAACTGACACGTTGGATAAAACGCTTTAATAATTTATTTTTTCATTATGAGATATTAGGAAACTCATTTGATAATTCCACTTCCACATTGCAACTTCTTTTCTATCTTCCTCATTGAACTGCTCTCCTTCTTTTGAATCTTATCTTTACGTTGCTGATCTTGCAATATGTTGTTTACTAACTAACTTTACTCTCTGAGCTTGTCTGATGCAAAATTTAACCGGGCTATATTTTCTTGCTTGTCTGAGAGTGTGCACACAACCACTGCATTGTTCCATTAATTTTACATCATACGTTTCCATCATTTAACATTAGATGCTTTTCTATAAAGGTAATCAGCCAGGCCAAGGGTACATTATGTTCAGCAAACATACTTGGTGAACAATGGATGGTGATAGATGAGCTAAAGTACCTCCAAGGTAGTCATGCAACTGTGTCTACTATATTATACATACTTCAAGTAGCTGTGTACTACATTATCTTATCTTGTTCTGTTGTAGCATGCAGAGTTTTGTACTTCAAGGTTCAGGGAGAGCAGTAATTTTCAAACCTGCCATTTGATCCAAAGCTACTTCAATAACTGGGCATATGCTGGTTATGGGTAGATGTATTTCTCAATGTTACTGCATAGCTAGGATACACTAACATGAAAATATTGTCTTGAAAAATACGCTGTGTGGGTACCACTATATTTTGATGATTGAGCTGTTTTTAATGATATGGCGGTCCATGCTGTACAATACTTTCCATAACTAACGCCTGCCTTGACGAATTCAGTGCGTATTAAATAGAACTATCACACAACTCTTTGACACATAAACAAAATAGATTGCCTATGCGTTGAAAATACAAAAAATAAGTTTAATTCCCAGGGCTTTAACACAGAAATACCAGGTTAAGCATTTTTATGTCAAGCTCTAAGCAATCCAACAGTAAACACCTGTGCCGATAAATGGACCCTTGGACACCATCCAAAGCTCACGAAATTTTATCCCAGTGGCGGATCCAGGGGGGGGGGGGGGGGGGGGGGGGGGGGCACCGGGGGCACGTGCCCCCCCCCCCCCCCCCCCCCCCCCCTTCCGGACGACATTAAATTTCATGAGTGTATTTTGCGTACCGCGTGCGATTATAACCGCACGAAACATGCCACAGCGCTGATACATGTACAATGTACTGACAGGGGCGGTTCTGGGGGGGGGGGGGGGGGGGGGGGGGCACGTTCAATAATCCCACTATATTCACATGACGTGGTACGTTACTCGTTCTTCAATAATCTGAGTGTTTTTTTCAAGTGCAGACTGATAGCGGAGCGATCTGATCGGCCATTTGTAGCGCATATCGTTATTCAATGTAGGTCCTGCGTTAACATCGAACACTGTAGCATAGATTATATTTTATCTCTGCCTGTAGTACCCAGAGAACAGAATATATTGTGCAGTCTGATGCATATTCACTGTAGTGAATGTGCATGCATATTTTAGTATCGCCTTATTGTGGGAGAGGAACACAGCAAAAATGAAAAAAGAAAAGAAGACCGCAAATCGAGACTTGATTTTACAAGTGGTCTGACACATATATACATACTGATATAGACTGATTACATGCAGCCTGCATGCACATACAATCGTTGATTTTCATATGATGATTTTCTTACATTTTTTGCTGCGGAAACCAACCTCAGCCGGCGCCTTATATCGGAAAGTGATATCCCTATTTTGCTATTTATGACTCTAGCTCAAATGAAGCATTATGGCTATGATACACAATGTGCGATAGGTCCGACGCACATGGCAGCATTTTTCGCAACAATTTTAGGCCCCGAAACTATTTGCTCATCTAACCACACGGTGCAAATACTTTTCTTGTAGTGCCATTTTTTATTGTACATATAAATAAAGCACTAAAACTAGCATAGTTTTAATGCTTTAATACTATCAAAAGCTTCCGCGCTTCGCGCCGGAGGGGGCATATCCCCCTCCCGCACCCACCCCCTTCTGGTGATCCACGCCCAATTTTTGATAACTTTTATTAACCGTGCCCCCCCCTTAAAAAATTCCTGTATCCGCCCCTGTATCCTGATATAGGCTAAGACCTAATAAACATGGGAAACGCTTCCTCAAGTTAGTGCCTTAAGAATGTAGGGAATGGCTAATCGCGACCGATTACTATGGAAATCAACGAGGCACACAAAATAACGCCGTATGCTGGCTTACATTTAGATACAGTGGCGGTGTGGCCAGGGGGGGGGGGGGGGGGGCAGGGGGGCGATTGCCCCCCCAGCGGCCCTAAAAACAGGGGCGCCAAAATATAGCTAGGGCGCCAAAATGACGGCTGAAGTATGCATGGTGTCTGAACAGACTCAAAGTAAAGTTAGCCTGGAATGCGCTGCTTAAATGCTTGAGGCTACAAAGCGATTAATATCACTGCGATCGCTACTATATCTATTTATTTGTTAATGTTCACTTTTAGCTCTGCACTATTTGATATGCATGAGCAGTGTTCTAGATTTTTACATATTATGCACAAAAAGACTTGTGGAGGAGTGGACAATGATAAAAATAATAATATAATAACAGGTTATTTAATTTACTAATCGCAAAGTTGGTTCAAAATCAGCTCGCGCGCGCGCAGTACATGCGTTTATGCTAGGTTACAATACCAATCAATGAAGGTATTGGGGATCCACTTAAAACCATTGAGGATCAGATCCAGGACCCTTTTGTACCTATAGAGGAGGAGCCAGGACCTTCAGGCTTAATTTTGAGCATTGTAAAACTCGGCAAGCTACAGACCTTCTAGGACGTAAAGTAATCTACGGGTATGCAGAATTTTCAGCAGACAGCTGGTATTACAGGAAGTGTTTCGAAGTAGGGATACAGCTATGGCTTTTTATAACACCTTTACACGTATAGGTGTGAGTATACAATCACAACAAGGCAGCGGTGGTACCAGCAGGCACGGACAAAGGAGGACGTGGCAATGGATTTACAGTGAGTCCCCAGTGACGACGTGCCAGACTAGTGAGACATGTAGGTAGGGCAGTTGAACAGAGCGTATATATGTAGTTTCTAATGAAGCCAGTGAAGAAGAGTGCCTATAGACTCAGATGAGAAGGAGGCCGTGAGGAATTTAAAGCCAGGGCTACATGGGTGATTCAGGCTGAAGCAGATGTCGAGCATGAACTAGTCATCTGTGACAGTAGCCGCTGTAGGATGTGTGCATGGCAGAATGACACGATGGAGGTGTGGCCCAATCCCCTTGTGAGCCTGGGAAGTCAGAAAGAAGGAAGCTTCTGCACTGTACCTGTTCTCTGCTTCAAAGCTTAGGAGTCTGATACTTCACTTGAAAGGTTTTGTACATGTACCTGCAAATAAGAAGAGGCAGACAGCTTTGCATAGTGTTAGACCTGCGGCAAATGATTAGCAAGTAGCAACACTAAGTGCATTTTGGCTTATGCAGTTTTCTCCTATTATACATAGTGTTTCCTTACATAATGATTGACAACAATAACCACTGATGGTCTGGGGACCCTTACGTAATTACGTAACGTTGAAAATTATAACATAAGCTGAAATGTCAGGATAAAAATTGTCAGCAATTATCCGTACCACACAACATGTGCACACTGTACCTAAAAAGCATCAGTGCTTTGTATACATTAATCTAATTAAGATGATCCACGATGAGGTACATAGGCCTTAATGCCCTCTATCATCATTGCGATTTGCTATCTTCCCCTGATGCAAAATTCAATCTAAAGTGCTAATAAAAGTGAAGTGTGAACGTGTGTTCACACTTTACTTAAGCCTAATTAAGTTAGTCATAAATAAACTATAAATTAAAACCACATATTACCAATGTTGTCAGGTGATAGTGTAATGCAAATGTTAACTTGAACTTTGAAAATTACATTCCATCTGGTAATTGCATGCAAGGAGAGCTAAGTCTGGTTTTCTGGTTGAAATTCTTCACAAACAACTCTTACATGAAGCCCTCAAATCACCATAAGGACTTAATAATTTCAAATAATATTAAAGCCATATATCAAAACCACCTTTGGGTATCGAGAGTTACGGCAGTAACTCTCATATAGGATTTGTGCCGTATCATGAATATCATTAAAAAACGCGTCCCGCGTATAACTCACGAACCGAGAAACGGATAGTGTAGCTCTTTATTGCTATCGATCCACAATGGAAAGACGATCATTTTCATGTTTTGTTCAAGTCGCTAGACCGTGTACTTTAAGAGAACAAAAAAGCTCGTAGTTCTCGTTCCCAGACCGTAATTTGTCCATAGTCGTCGTCGTCGTCTTTATGGGTGAGTATAACTCGAGATAGGAAAGGTTTTAAAGAGCGCCAGTTACACCAAAAAATCTGACAATACATCTTCAGGTATCAGATATATAAATAAAGCATATAACCAATATACGTAATTTGCAGCTGTTCTCGCGCGCCAAGATATCAGTACGTAATCTCACGTAATATAGAGAGTTAGCTATATTAAAACCGTTTCCATGACAATGCTTCAGAATTGTGGATTGTGTATGATTGGCATGGAACACTTACAGGTGTGAGTTTCGTTTGTGTTTTTAGTTTTGCTTTCGTTTGTGTTTTTAGTTTTGCTCACCATTTTTAGCTAGCGATGTTGTATTTGTCAAAATGCCTTTACCGTTTACGGCTACGAAAGAGGAAAGCTAAGCGACTAGAGGAATACCTCCTACATCGAGACTATGAGTTAGAGTCCTCCCGAGTTCGGTACCGGTACGATGCTGATGCTGAACAAAGGCGGGCGTCTGCTGAGGCTCAGCTCGTGACATGTACAGAGCAAATCTGGAGTCGAACCGAGCTTCTGGCAACAGGAAAAGAATTCTGTTGCGGTGCGAGCTTCTAAGAAGCGACGTTATGAACTGAACTCAGACCAGAAACGAGCTTCTAAGAGGGAAAGCTTGCCGCGTGAGTTTCGAACTAATGGAACAACTACAAATGTAACATAACTGTAAACATTGTGTTGCTAGGCAATAAACGTGGGAATTACAACGGCTGGATTTTATCGTACAATCGTATTCAACATTGTACTACATGTATACCTATATACTAGTAGTCACTTATTAAAAAAAAATGAGTGAAACAAGATATAAAAAACATTCTCTCTGAGAAAGGTAGTGGTATATAGGATTTGAAAGAAATGGTGGTGTAAAAAGGAAGGGAACAAGGGATTCATGCAGAGGAGATACAATGATTATTCCTATATTTAGCACTGTATAGAACGTCATTACTATTATGTTGCTAAATATAGGAATAATCATTGTATCTCCTCTGCATGAATCCCTTGTTCCCTTCCTTTTTACACCACCATTTCTTTCAAATCCTATATACCACTACCTTTCTCAGAGAGAATGTTTTTTATATCTTGTGTTATATAAAAACCATGACCTTATCTGATCTTCCTTAGTGGTGTAACACACTGAGGAAGTTATGCAGTAAAGTGTGCACACCTGTTCACAGTTCAGATGCAAATAGACATTAATAGAAATTATTGCATTCGTTTATTTGGATAACCATAAAACAAAGCGTGGTAAAAAGTCCATGATACTAAAGGGGCGTAGGAGCTGGGGCGGCAGCAGCGGCCATGGCCGCTGAACAATTTTTTAAAAATAGGTTGATAAGCGCGCATATATAATTCAATTAGCTGAGCAATTGCTGCTAGTTAATGACATGCAAGTGGTCTTCAAATCGATCGTGAGAGCTAGTTCAAGCTAGACTACCCGTGCAACGTAGTTTACAACGGTTACCAAAAGTGGCCTTGGCTGCACTATAGCCGTTTTGTATTTTACATTACATGCGCAGAGGCAAGGTATCAAAACTAACTAATCTGGTTACAGTTTTAGCGTAGTTTTTGGGGGGTTTTCTATGCAAAAAGCGTTGCTATGCAGTACTAGAACATTTATCAGTTGATTTGTTTTCGGCTAGAAAAATTGATTTTCATGCATAAGGTGACTCTTTTGCAATCAGCATGAAAGACTATAGAAATGATATTAAATGCATGTGCGCGCTGTGTTCGAAACAAACCAGCTACGAGTGGTGGAATGATATCGGAAGGAGTTAAGTTCAAAACGCACCCTCGAGAGAAGATTAGATGGAGGGGCCGCCAAGATATTTTTGCCTAGGGCCGCCAAACATCTAACGCCGGCCCTGGACAGGAGCACTTAACACGCCCCCCCATTCTCCTTCAATTGCACGTGAAAATGACCGTGGCAATTTCGCTGTAAATTATATATACACTTCGTGATTAAAATGCGATGGATGGACATGTACACGTATATGCTTTTTATTTGGGGGGGGGGGGGGGGGGGGGGGGGGGGAGGCGCCTTTATATATATCTGCCCCTCCAGCGGCGGGTGTGCCACAACGCCACTGTTTAGATACCAATAGTGTATCGGGTAACCCCTTTTGTTCTGTATTCTAGCAATAAAGTCCTTAATACCTTGCAAACAACTTTACAAAGCGCGCGTCTTCTTAAGAACTCGTAGAGAAATCCTAAATACGGTCACAATTTTCGACGAAATTTAGATCACCAGTTTCCGCCTACGCAAACACAATTTATTAAAGTCCCTAACATGATCTTGGTGATGCATGCCCGCAACAAATGCAGTGATTGGGGTGGTCCTTTAATTTCCACCTTGACGGCTAGAGGCGAGTGGAGAGCTATTTTTGAAGCGCTTAGTACAAGAACTAGGTAGCATGTTGAACTACTAAATATTAGTGCATATCCATATGCCTTTACTTGCCTTTGTGCAACACATGTGCACATAAATCATTATCATTATCATTATACAAATCATTATAAAAGAAATTGCAATGGACTTGACTTTTATTGTAATGACTATTCAGAGGACTTGCTGCTTAACGTACGTCATAGTGGTGAAGGACGATATCCATAGCAACCGCAGTACTTATTCTACTAATTATAGGGATAGTGATAATATCCTTCACTCTACATGATAATTATATCCTTCACTTATCCTCTTACTCTTCACTGTACATGGTATATCATTATACAACTGCACTGTGTCCTTCATTGTTGTTCCCTTTTGTCTCTCCCTACCTTCTGCCACTCCCCTCTTGTTGTAGTCCCCTGCAGAGTTCCAGAAGCTGTACATGGGCCTGCAAGAGGACATCTCATCTGTCAATGCCAGACCTGTCCACTTTGGTGGTAAGGATCTCCCTGACTCCGTAGACTGGAGGAATCAAGGCTATGTCACACCTGTGAAAGACCAGGTCAGCTATACCTCCCTTCCTCCTCCCCTCCCCACATTCCTCCCCTCCACCTTCTCCAATTCTATTCTTCTGTTTGCATGGCAGTTCTGCCATTTATTGTTCATAACTATACAATAATATCTAGTGCCTATGGATTTAAAAGCAAAAGGGGTGTGAAAAAGGAAGGATCAAGACATCATAGCCTTATTTTAAATTACATTTTATGTTGCTACTGAAAAACAGAATTATGATTTCAGCCCTTGTTTATAACCTTATTGTTTTCAGATCAGTCCTATATATTTGTCAGGTAAGTTCTAAACCTGCTATTTTATGATGGTGCTCTTATAAATTGGCCTGGGTACTAGAAGATCAAAAGAATTTGTTTTGTTCTCTTAAAGCAAATGGTCTAGACCAAAGGACAAGATGGGGAAGGGAGGGGAGGGGGTCCCATGCAACTACATGTAGGAGTTGTGAGGTGATGCTGTAGGCTGCCCCATCAGGGTTCAAAGTATTTCACAGTTCAATATATATATATATATATATATATATATGCTTGTGTGTGATCAATTTGAGGGGACCAGACCAAGAGCTGGGTAGCCCTACCCTGTTCTGACATCCATGGTGCCTGTGACAGTCCCTTAGTTCTATTCTTCTATTAGTGATGTATTTGTGATGTCCAAATTTATGTACCTCTGACATGTGTTTTATGCTGAGATTAATCTTGGTAACTTGGGTGTGCACAGGGCCACACCCAAGGTCACATGGTCATTTAGTATTACTAGTGGTTTGTCTTCTTTGTGAGATGTGAGTGTGTTAGGACCTAACTGAATCATGATCGCACACATGCATTGCATATGCACACATATATATGTACAAACATGTGTACACACAGGGTCAGTGTGGTTCCTGCTGGGCCTTCAGCACTGTAGGATCTCTGGAGGGACAACACTTCAATGCCACTGGCACCCTGGTCTCCCTCAGTGAACAGAACCTTGTGGACTGCTCTAGTAAGCACATGTGACATACTAAAAATTGCTACTGGCCGTAAGCTGCTGGGGTAATTGCATAGCATACAAAACAATGTACGCATTACGCTCGTGTGACCTTAACATGACAGGCATGTGACCTGCACTTCTTTCCTCTTGTACAGGAGCCAATGATGGCTGCAATGGTGGAAGGACTGATGCAGCCATGGAGTATGTGATCAAAAATGGAGGCATTGACACTGAGGATAGTTACCCCTATGTGGCTCATGTGAGCATGTGGTCAAGTACATGCATATGTGTGATCACTAACCTATCAAGCCTACTTATATTTAATCCCATGCCTATGTGAATAATAACTTCGTCAAGCCATATGATCCTGTCTAGCCCATGTGAACCATATTTAACCCTGTGCAGCCTCATTAAATGACCAACAGATTCACCATGGCCCTATGTGATAATAAATCAATACTGTAGCAACAAATTGACTGTATCAGAGCCAGTACTGACCACACCCCCCATTTCTTGCAGAAAGAAAAATGCCGCTTCAATAGTTCTAATGTTGGTACCACCTGTTATGGATACAACAAGATCATTCCTGCTAAGAGTGAGGCTGCTTTGCAAGATGCTGTGGCAACAGTTGGTCCCATCTCTGTCTGCATCGATGCATCTCTTAACAGCTTCCAGGTATGCTGAGAGAGCAGCACTGTGACTAGCTGCAAAGAACAGATGGCAGGGCTGGTCATATGACTGGTCACGTGACTACAGATGTGCACATGATGTGATTTATAGGGCCCACCCCTTTAGTATGCTGCAGGTTAATTATTAATTGTCCCAAAGCACAAAAATAGAATGAATTCAGTAGTGTGTTTAATAATAATAATAATAATAATAATAATAATAATAATAATAATAATAATTTCATGTTTGTGCTTATAAATGTATTTCCAAGTGATGACAGCACAAATACGAAAATAGAGATGTTCTAATTAGTTCAGTTCGCTGCACATGCATGATATGCAGCAATGCAGTAAATGTGTGTGCACATAGATACAACAGTATGTATGCATGTATTTATGGGCACATAGTATTCAGAGAAACTCTCTGGGCTGTTCCCCATACCCAAAACTACATAATATGTAACACAGAATTAGGGTACTTGTAGTAGTGAGTGCAAGTTGGTGTGCAGGGAATAATTTACTTTTTAAAAATTGCATAGCAATTTTGCTCCGCAAAATCGAAATTGATTAGCAACTTGGTTCAGTTGCATCGCAATTTGTTCCCGCCGAGATGTGTGATGATTCTTAATGCCCGCGTGCATTTGGATCGCTTTCAGGCGAACGAGTCAAGCGACTACTTCCTCCCCTCCCCCGTCACCATCACATTTAAAAGTTTTAATATTTGTAGATTTTGTCCACCCGTATTGGCACTGTCGCGTAGGCGTTCTAGCATATTCATGTGCAGTACGTACATGTACCACGTACGTTTGCGCGTAAACGTACATTTTAATTAGTAATGATTTGATAACTTGATAATTCTATTAATATAAAATTCGACACCCCCCTTCCCTAAGCCGGCTGTGTACGCTGCGCGCTCATGTCATTCGTACGCGTACGCAATCGTTAATCGTCACATTAATTGTCGCGATCGCTATGTCACGTGAGTGTGGCTGATGCGACGTGGCACCAGCTTTCTGATTGGAATTCTTTTGTACCATAAGTGCACTCTCTTCGCGTAGCATTTACACTGAGCAACGTGCTTGCAAACTCGGATAGATTGCATCGCAGTTTTCTGCGACAACGTTTTGAAGTTGTTTCGCATCTAATAAAAACTGCTTCGCAAAATGCGATGCGAATCCGGTTAAATTATTCCCTGGTGTGTGATATGGATTGGCAATATAAATGTTCAGTGTGTAACCACATATCTACTAAAACAATTTATAATTACATTTATAAGTGTAACAAGACCTGTTGTATGGGGGCACAACAGGTACATGTATCTTGTACCCTCTTATCTCAAGTGCCCGAATAGAAAGAAATAAACTTGTATTGCATCCAAATCGAATAGCTAGTCTATTGGAGTGATTCTCTTCTAAGCTGAATATCTTCATACTCATACATTTGAAATCTGATTCATTGTTTAGCTTCTTTGTATTTAGGATTGATTGATTGATCGATCGATCGATCGATCGATCGATCGATCGATCGATCGATCGATTGGTTGGTTGGTTGGTTGGTTGGTTGGTTGGTTGGTTGGTTGGTTGGTTGGTTGGTTGGTTGGTTGGTTGGTTGGTTGGTTGGTTGGTTGGTTGGTTGGTTGGTTGGTTGGTTGGTTGGTTGGTTGGTTGGTTGGTTGGTTGGTTGGTTGGTTGGTTGGTTGGTTGGTTGGTTGGTTGGTTGGTTGGTTGGTTGGTTGGTTGGTTGGTTGGTTGGTTGGTTGGTTGGTTGGTTGGTTGGTTGGTTGGTTGGTTGGTTGGTTGGTTGGTTGGTTGGTTGGTTGGTTGGTTGGTTGGTTGGTTGGTTGGTTGGTTGGTTGGTTGGTTGGTTGGTTGGTTGGTTGGTTGGTTGGTTGGTTGGTTGGTTGGTTGGTTGGTTGGTTGGTTGGTTGGTTGGTTGGTTGGTTGGTTGGTTGGTTGGTTGGTTGGTTGGTTGGTTGGTTGGTTGGTTGGTTGGTTGGTTGGTTGGTTGGTTGGTTGGTTGGTTGGTTGGTTGGTTGGTTGGTTGGTTGGTTGGTTGGTTGGTTGGTTGGTTGGTTGGTTGGTTGGTTGGTTGGTTGGTTGGTTGGTTGGTTGGTTGGTTGGTTGGTTGGTTGGTTGGTTGGTTGGTTGGTTGGTTGGTTGGTTGGTTGGTTGGTTGGTTGGTTGGTTGGTTGGTTGGTTGGTTGGTTGGTTGGTTGGTTGGTTGGTTGGTTGGTTGGTTGGTTGGTTGGTTGGTTGGTTGGTTGGTTGGTTGGTTGGTTGGTTGGTTGGTTGGTTGGTTGGTTGGTTGGTTGGTTGGTTGGTTGGTTGGTTGGTTGGTTGGTTGGTTGGTTGGTTGGTTGGTTGGTTGGTTGGTTGGTTGGTTGGTTGGTTGGTTGGTTGGTTGGTTGGTTGGTTGGTTGGTTGGTTGGTTGGTTGGTTGGTTGGTTGGTTGGTTGGTTGGTTGGTTGGTTGGTTGGTTGGTTGGTTGGTTGGTTGGTTGGTTGGTTGGTTGGTTGGTTGGTTGGTTGGTTGGTTGGTTGGTTGGTTGGTTGGTTGGTTGGTTGGTTGGTTGGTTGGTTGGTTGGTTGGTTGGTTGGTTGGTTGGTTGGTTGGTTGGTTGGTTGGTTGGTTGGTTGGTTGGTTGGTTGGTTGGTTGGTTGGTTGGTTGGTTGGTTGGTTGGTTGGTTGATTGATTGGTTGGTTGGTTGATTGATTGATTGATTGATTGATTGATTGATTGCATATAAACACACATACATATGCAAAAAGGCAAGTAGTGCGATAAAAATAGTACCACCATTACAATACCCATGGTAGGTATATTACATAAAGCATGATTTCTTATTGCAAGCCAGACAATCCTAAATTAAGGCATGAATTAAATCAGACTAAATCTCCACAATATCTATGAGAACCATTTTTTCAAGATAATAAATGTATCATCTCATCCCAGAGAAAAATAATTTCGATAAGAACATGGATATAGATAGGCCACTGTCAATCCTGTCTGTTATTGACATGTACATGTATGGTGTGTGCTCCAGTAAAATAAAAACAATGGTTGGCGTTTTGTAATCTACGTGATGTGCCCTATCATACATTTCCTTCAGATGAATGTGGTACATTACAACCCATGGGGGGTACATAACTCTTAGGGGCACATCACCAACAAAACGAACACGGCAAATCAGCTAGCGCTGGGATAGCTTGACTCCCAGTCCTAATTCCTTTTTAGCGCACTAACGTATTCTTTATATTTCGTCAGAGAAGTCATTTTGTACGTTTGGAAAGTTGGTTCTAGTAACCAGTCATGTTGCCACTGAAATGGGCCAAAATGTAAGCAATGACGTCACGTGTGCAGATCGAAGCAACAAGATCTAAATATCCGTAATGGCGTCCCATAAAGTATCGCGTAAAAATTGTGTCACGTAAAAATTGTGTCATGTAAAAATTGTGCCACTTTAAAATTGTGTCCCGTAAAAACTGCGTACGTAAAAATTGTCACTTTAAAATTGTGTCCCGTAAAAATTTTGTACGTAAAAATTGTGTCACTTAATAATTGTGTCACTTAAAAATTGTGTCACTTAAAAATTGCGTCACTTAAAAATTGTGTCACTTAAAAATTGTGTCACTTAAAAATTGTGTCACTTAAAAATTGTGTTGTTTGAAAATGTGGGCGATATAAAAAATGTGTCATGTAAAAGTAATGTATCGTTTGAAAAATGTGTGCGATATCAAAAATATGTCAATTAAAGTAGCGCACCCTATGAAAAATGTGTGCGATATCAAAAATGTGTCGCGTAAAAGTAGTGTATCGTTTAAAAAATGTGTGCAATTTCAAAAATATCATTTTTGGCACGAATTCCACACCATAGGAAACTGGTGATCTAAATCTCATCGAAAATTGTGACCGTATTTAGGATTTCTCTACAAATGCTTAAGAAGATGCGCGCTTTGTAAAGTTGTTTGCAAGGTATTTAGGACTTTATTGCTAGAATACAGAACAAAAGGGGTTGCCCGTTACACTATTGGTATCTAAATGTAAGCCAGCATACGGCGTTATTTTATGTGCCTCGTTGATTTCCATAGTAATCGGTCGCGATTAGCCATTCCCTAGATTCTTAAAGCACTCACTTGAGGAAGCGTTTTCCATGTTTATTAGGTCCTAGTCTATATCAGGATAAAATTTCATGAGCTTTGGATGGTGCCCAGGGTCCATTTATCGGCACAGGTGTTTACCGTTGGGTTGCTTAGAGCTTGACATAATAATGCTTAACCTGGTATTTCTGTGTTAGAGCCCTGGGAATTAAACTTATTTTTTGTATTTTGTTTATGTGTCAAAGAGTTGTGTGATAGTTCTATTTAATACGCACCGAATTCGTCAAGGCACGCGTTAGTTATGGAAAGTATTGAACAGCATGGACCGCCATATCATAAAAAACAGCTCAATCATAAAAATATGATGGTGCCCACACAGCGTATTTTTCAAGACAATATTTTCATGTTATTGTATTCTAGCTCATAACCAGCATATGCCCAGTTATTGAAGTAGCTTTGGATCAAATGGCAGGTTTGAAAATTACTGCTCTCCCTGAACCTTGAAGTACAAAATTCTGCATGCTACAACAGAACAAGATAAAGATAATAGATATTGTAGCACACTAGCTACTTAAAGGTGTAATATGTATAATATAGACACAGTTGCATGGCTACCTTGAAGGTACTTTAGCTCATCTATCACCATCCATTGTTCACCAAGTACATTTGCTGAACACAATGCACCCTTGGCCTGGCTGATTACCTTTATAGAAAAGCATCTAATGTTAAGTGATGGAAACGTAAAATGTAAAATTAACGGAACAATGCAGTGGTTGTGTGCACACTCAGAACAAGCAAGAAAATTTTGCATCAGACAAGCTCAGAGAGTAAATTAGTTAGTAAACAACACGAACACAACATTTCTATATTGCAAGATCAGCAAATTAAAGATAAGATTCTAAAGAAGGAGAACAGTTCAAGGAGGAAGATAGAAAACAAGTTGCAATGTGTAGCAGAAAAGGAAGTGGAATTATCAAATGAGTTTTAGTTCTAATATCTCATAATAAAAAATAAACGATTGAAACGTTATAACTTTTGAAATAGTAATCTGTTTTCAGTGGCAAAAGCATATTTTTGATGCATTCATTTTGCTCTTTTAGGCTATGCATGAAAGTTCTAGTTTTATTCATTTTGAAAAATTTATTAAAGTACCTACTATTAGTGAGTGCATGCAGTGCTTCAGTTCTGAGAAGAGTGAAAGCATACCTTAATTCGTTCAAGTATGTCACAAATGCGATAATCTGCTAGCTCACATAGAGAGTAGTGATGCTGTGTCCATTGCTTCATGCTTCAACAAGTTCGTCAGGTTTGAAATGTGCCATTTACTGTATATAGTTCTCGCATTTACACATGCACTGATCAGATCTGTTTTCATCGATTCGCAATAGCATAGTCATGCGTATTTTGCACCAAATCGAACAAAACAAAACCAAAGAAAAAAGCTGGGGCGGAGCCCCAGACCCCGTACTTACGTATACATTAGCCGGACCACTTTTTCTTTCATTCCTACGGCCCTGAGTGAGCATATTATTGAGCAATTATGAGATCAACTAAGGAGTCAAAAATAACATACATTTCTTTGTCATAATAAAAATATGATGCATCACAGCATTACTATTAGTTTTCTATTACGGATTGGCTATAGAAACAGATAGTTCTTCAGTGAGCCTAATATACATGTACAAGTACAATTTAAGACAGCTTTTAAACATGTTGCAATCATTTTTGCAGATAGTATGAAAAAACTGGAGAAATTGCTGCTGAAACCTTGCCATGCGTTCAGTAGCCAAGGGAACTTTTCCAGCCAGTGGAATCCTCGGTAATAGTTCCTCCATTTTGTTCATAATGTAATCCCTGTCTGCACATCAGGTCAGTAAAGTTCCTAACAATTAAGACTTATTCATTGTGGTAAGTTTGGATTTTAATATTTAGTTTCAAGAAGTAACATATACTCAAATATATATTCCCTTATATTCGCCTCTTCCCACCACCAATGATGATATTGATGTCTTGCTACACTTCAACTTTGCGAAAGTTGGAAAGCTGCTGATGCAATGCAAGAACTGAGTGTGTGTGTGTTGTGTGTGTGTGTGTGTGTGTGTGTGTGTGTGTGTGTGTGTGTGTGTGTGTGTGTGTGTGTGTGTGTGTGTGTGTGTGTGTGTGTGTGTGTGTGTGTGTGTGTGTGTGTGTGTGTGTGTGTGTGTGTGTGTGTGTGTGTGTGTGTGTGTGTGTGTGTGTGTGTGTGTGTGTGTGTGTAGCGTACTACACGCAGATATATATATATATGAAACCAAATGTGGTAAAAGTCTTCCTCTTTCCTATTTACTACTTGATAAAGGAAGCTAGGCTGGTATAACATTTTCATTATTTGGTTCTATAGAAGTAGTAAATCTGGCCAATGCCATAGGAATGGCGCATCGCCGGGGAATTCCTTTGCAATTGAATACAAAATAGCATGCAAGACATAATCGCAAAGCTGCTATAGGGGTGAGCAAAGAACAATCCAAGGCAGCTCACGTTATACATGTATACATGTCGATGAAATAAAGTCTTCCCGCTCTACTACACAGTCCTATTTACTATACCACAAGAAAGTATTTGGTTCATACAAAGCATAGTCAATGCGGTATATAGAATTAATAAGCTAAGTGTCGCAAATGATTTTTACAATCTACTGAATTCAAAATTGCAAAAGCTGCACGCAAATTAAGCTGCTGGGGCAATGCACAATGCAGTTCACCCTACATGCAGATGTACATGTAAGCAAAGTCTTCCTCTACTGCATAGTACTATTTACTACTTGGTAAAGGAAGGCTGCATCGTACCACATTTTCATTATTTAGTTAGTAAATCTATCCAATGCGGTATAGAATAATTGTCGCGAATGTTATCAGTTTGCAATTGACTGAATACAAAATTGCTAAAGCTGAATGCAAATTTAAGCTGCTGGGGCAATGCCAATGCAAGAACTGCATGCACATGCATGTATAGCATACGGCAGTTCACCCTACATGCAGATGTACATGAAAGCAAATGTGGTTAAAGTTGTATTTACTACTTGGTAAAGGAAGGCTGGTACCACATTTTCATTATTTGGGTCATGCAAAAAGTAGCAAAATCCAATGCCATACAGAATTGAAGTAGGACAGTCGCAATTTTTTTTTTTGCAATTGGCTGATGAACCATGCAATTGCCAAAAGCTGCTGGGGCGATGCACAATTGAAATCACGTGCGTAGCATACGGCAGCTCATCCTGCATGCAGATATACATGCATGAAAGCAAAAATTATTACATAGTACTATTTACTACTTGGTAAAAAAAGGGTGGTACCATATTTTCGGTATAGGATTGAACTGAAGTGTCACAAATTTTATTGCAATGAATTCCAAGACTTAAAATTGTAACGCTGCTGTGATGGAAAAGCTTACAGCTATATAGCACTCCTAGTTCCATATACCCCCTGGCTGGTCAGGCTCAGCCCCTCCCATATCCACCCCCTACATGCAGTATATTTATTCCTCTCTGCATGCATGTTAACTCAGTTATGCTAGTTAGCTTCGCACCCTTATTGTTTTCCCAAACATCATCATGTCTGGACCACCTTACAGGCCTATTGAGCTGTTGCCATGCCTACGGCCAGAACTAAAACAACCATGGAAAAAATTTGCGGGTATACCTGCATATATGCACACAATTTTATCAGTAGGGGAGGAGTGGGTTAGTTGAGCCAATTTTTAGGTTTAGGTTTATACTGCCTCTGAGGTTTGGTATTAGGCAGAGGTTAATAGTTTGGTGTAAAGGGGCATCACTTGGCTACATGTTGTAGGAATGTTATAGACTGGGGATGTACGTGAGAAAAAGGACATTATTAAAAATCAACAGGTGTCAAATGGCACAACTAACCCAGCCAAGTGGGTTAGTTGTGCCCAGGGCCCGCGGAGGGTATTATAAAGTGGGGGGGCAGATTTCAGTTATCGTATGTCAGCAATTAAGTTGTAATCTAATAATCCTTCGCACCTCCCTGCATGTGGAAGTTATTCATAGAAACGCACGTATAAATATACATGTAAGCCAAATGCATATTAATATCTCAGAGGCAATGTCGTCCACATGCAGGTTAAAGAGCTAGACTGTAGTAGCTAAGTTATTGAATCTAATTTGTTCATGCTTGCACGAAGCCACGCTTTCAGGCGATTAGCGGTCCGCGAAAAACGTCTTTCACTATAGCTGCAATCTCCGAAATTAGGCCCTTTTCACATTGATCAAGGCTTTGAAAAGCACTGTAAATTCTCCACTTCGCAAATAACAAATGCTGGATCTTTCTTTATTTCGAGCAGTTCTTATTTCTTAATTTACTCGCATACACGTATATGGCAAAACACTTTATCATTAGTCTCATCGTAGAAGTTTCTGCCGCCTATATCATTCGGATTAAGCATGGTTGAAGGACCGTATGTATACACTACTATACGTGACAGAATGTAGTGATGCAATCGTTATGAAGTGTTCATATATGCAGCCCACTGTATATGAACACTTTAATAAATATATGTCTGCATATCGTTCATATGCTGAGCCTGCATGGCACTGACTATGCTGCACTGCTTCTTACAAGGAGGTTAGCCCATTGTGCGTATGTAGCGGACCGGCCGGGCAATTAAAATTCGAATCCAATTATGTATATATCGGTTGTATAAAAACACAAGCAAATATATTTTGGAGTTAATTTACTTCGTCAAGCAAACAATCAAAAAGCGTCGAAAGCGCTGCACGTGCGCACATCCAATAAGAAAATAACTATGGCCTGCTACAGATCGATGGAGCCGCCTCGCGCCTGCATACGTGTATGCATCCACGATAATTAATACATTCAATAAATTAACATTATCGGCCAAAAAAGTGGGGGGGCAGCTGCCCCCCTTGCCCCCCCGGCTCTGGTGCCAGTTACATGGGTCAGTTGAGTCATATGCCAAAGTTAGTTGCATTGCACAATAATTGCTAACATAAGTAGGCCTAGGTCTTATATTGTCAAATCATTGATCAAAGCAAATTCATACACTAATGCATGACACTTTTCCAATGAGAACTCTTGAAATTGATCGGCAAGTGTTTCTAACGTGATTCATAGTCATTTTTACTGTTAGAAATAAAAACAGAATGCTTTTGGTATTGCTGCATAGCCAAAGAAGCCGAACTCACTATTTCTGTTATGTGAACCAATAAATCATTTTTATGTCATACAATTGCAGCTAAAGCGTATGGCTCAACAAACCCCCTTTGCAAATGGCTCAACTAACCCCACTACTAACTTTTCCTGTAACTAGCTAAGTTGTATAAAAAGGAAGCAAAGTATAGAATTCATTATAAACCTAAATATAGCTGCATGCATGTACCTTCAAACACCCAAGACTGAAACAAGAATATTGTCATTGTGTAGAAATTAGGAGAGCACAAACCATAAAAAGAGAATTTCACTCTGATCATCAAAATTCTTATTTTTGAATTTCACATTCTGATGAATATTAGAACAAAACCCTAAAGTAGGACAAAAAGCTAGTCTTAACACTTAATGCCAATATATGTTAACATAATTCAATTATGTTTCTTCGTGAAGCTAAAACAAGGTGTGGCTCAACTAACCCAGTGGCTCAACTAACCCACTCCTCCCCTATCCTTTTCAACCGTCTCTTGACTAAGGTGCATGGACCTTGGGTAAAAAGTGGTCGAGCTATTGCTACGGCCCTGATTTGATCCCGTACCAGTGCTCTTACATCAACTCGTGCACAATATACAACTGGCAGTTCTTATTAATATGTGTAGATGGCACAATCGGGTGAATAATATTCATAGCCTGCCAAGCATCCAGTGGGGTGCAATTGCGTTTGTTCCCTCCCTCCCCCCCCCCCCCCCCCCCCCCCCCCCCCCGGCTACGAGCCTGCTTGCAGTGAGGATTTGAAAGTGGTTGAGGGTTTTTATATTGTGTGTGTTTGGAGGAAAAAGATATTGTTTACTACATGTAGATAAACAATCTCATTTTCCTCCACACCGCAAAAAAGGAAAAAGAAACTACAAAGATATTCATTTTGGAGATTATGTATAGGAATAATGACGATGCACCCAACTGTTATTAATTCCATGCAGTGCCATCAAACAAGGTGGTGGCTTAGACTACCATATTACTGGCTAGAGAGTGGCTTTATGGCAATGCATGTAAGGTATGCTAACATCACAGGGCATTAGCACCTAATCTGGAATCTCCTGCATGGTCTTCAAGCATCCTAATGATGCTTGTCCTGCACTTCCTGTTGCTCTATCAGTTTGTGTAACAAACGTACTACTACATGTAGCTTTAGTATTCATTGCCGGTAACTGCTGAAACCGCAAATATATTTCATTGCTCATGCGACCAAACGAGGATTTCAAACCAACTGCAGCTGTGCATGTTGCAAAGGGTGTAGTAAGTCGTTTTTTGCACAAACTGAACTGTTAATTTTTAAGTGCTCAGTTGATTTGAATAAAAGATTGATATACACGTAACTAACCGGCATATGTGTGTGTACCTGCATCAATCAAGATCGGCACCTTCACCACCTGTGGTTTAACGTGGCCACACGGCCCTTGGAACCGAAGGAAGGACTTCTGGCGCAGAACAAACAGAAGCGTTGAAGAGTGAATTAATTAAATTATTAAAGCCATGTTCATGAGAAAGAATATTGAGTCTAAGGTCCCTTTGAGCTAGGGGAAAGAGAATAGAGAAGATGTTAAAATGAGGTAGTAACACTGCTTCGACTGATATAGAGCAGCAGGAAGTACAGGACAAGCATAATAAGCATCAAGATGCTTGAAGGTTGACATCATTAGATGCTAATGCCCTGTGATGTTAGAATATCTTACATGCATTGTCATAAAGCCGGCCCTTCTCCAGCTATGCAGTAATATGGTATAGTCTAAGCCACCACCTTGTTTGATGGCGTTGGGTGGAATTAATAACAGTCTCCATGCAAAATTGTATAGTTTCTTTTTCCTTGCTTGCGGTGTGGAGGAAAAGGAGATTGTTTATCAACATGTAGTAAACAATATCCTTTTCCTCCAAACACACACAATATAAAAACCCTCAACCACTTTCAAATCCTAAGTGCATGCAAGACTAAAGAGTTATTTAAAGATGGCACCATTGTCTGGTTTAGCGCTGCTTCTGTGCCTAGCTCTGACCAATGGAAAGAGGCCAGACCAATCAAATGTGGTAAACAATAATTCATGATATCATGATCATTACACATTAAGTGGCTCAGATACGAATTATCATATTATGTCATTATTCTGTGCATTTTATGCTGTAAATGTTTTACGTTAAGTATATATAGATTGCACATTGTGTTGATATGTTTATATATGCATGCACTGACATATGCACTATACCCTTACCTTCACATCATGCAGCTTATCCAGCAGCAGGACCCGAGGCAATTCACGTGCAACATAGGTAGCCCAGTTGGTCCTGAAGTGTGGAGCAACACGCAACCCCCAGTGTCTCTCACTCACATCTTCTGTGGACAAATTAACAATGCAGGACAAGCTACAGGAGTGCATGGCCTAGGAACAAACAGCCAACCGTCTGGAGCAGGTGTTGTCAGGTTGCAAAGCGCATGTCCATCCGTAGGCCGTCTAAACATGCCGTGTTGGAGGCAGACAGATGTATGGAACAACAGAACTATACAATTCGTGAGAAAATTAAACCCAAGTAATAGTGCCCAACTCTTCTATCCAGGAAGCTTTGAAAACACAGTGAACTACCTCACAACACTCTACAACAATCTCAACAACGTTAGCAATCCTTCCTGCCAGAGACTGCACCCAAACAATAATCGTTACTGTTTCTTGGTCTACTATAGGCCAAGCATTAACACTCTGGACCACAAAACGGTGCTTCAGATGAATGCAAATAATAATAATATACGCTCAGCCTGGCCTCTGCCACCAAATAGGCAACCTGGCTACTGCACTCTTGGAAATACCTGCAGAGTTACTCTATAAACCTGCCTTGAAAGAAGTGAACAAAAGAATGATTGCTGAATGCTGATAGAACACTGTAGAGGACATGTAGGCCTAGCTGCTATATAGTTTAGATTCTCCATAGTGAGCCGCACTTTCGTCTTTAATTTTCAAGCACAGGGGAAGGAGAGGGGGGGGGGGAGCAGGGCTACAACTGTGATATGCACAGTGGTGGATACAGTGGGGGGGGGGGGGGGGGGGGGGGGGGGGGTTTCCAGGGGTTGCAAATCCCCCCCCCCCCCCCTCCCCCCTCCCCTCCAGTGCCGGATTAAGCAAGTGGAGGCCTATAGGCAGTCTGATTTTGGGGGCCCCAGTCCCCAGCCCTACTTCATAATAGCGTCCATGCAGAATATATAATGCATCATCAGCAGCTGATCATCAGGCCATGCAGCGGCAAATTTAATTAAAAATTCTTCTTTCTTAATTTCGTACTAAAGTCTTCTAAAATATTGTGGAAGTCTAAATTTTCCAAAACGTCGTATTCAGTGGCCATTATCGCAAGCGACTTTAATCTTTCTTGCATCATGGAAGCTCTATGGCAGTTTTTCAGAATTTTCAACTTAGAAAAAGTTCGTTCGCCAGTCGCGTTTGTAATCATTAAGCATCTGTAAATTCTTAGCGCAGTCAATACGTTTGGAAAAGTTGACTGCACCATCTTTTCAGAAATCAGTTCGTACGATTTCGATGCCGGTATTGTATCACCACGATATTCCAACTGCGCTGCAAAATACTTAAAATGAACCATTTCTTCCTGAAAGTCGATATCGACATCATCAGGATAATTCTCTCTAAATGTCTCTGTTGCCAATCTTAATTCATCATCTGATTTGGATGGAAATTCAACTAAAAACCCAAACAACAACTCAATTTTGTCGTATGCCTGTACGCGACGGTTAAGCTCTGCAGATAGACTATCCAATATCGGACGATAGGTTTCAATCCTGAACTTGTCTTTTCCAAGAAGTACAACTTTTGCGCCACTATTGTCGTCATGCCGTTTTCTCTTGCGCACACGATTCAACTCATCAGAGATTTTAAAAACTCTGACAGTGATTTCAGCAGATTTATAGCCACTTTGAGTTCTATTGTTTCGTTCTGTAATGATTTACTAACAGCGTTTATTCTTTCCAAGATTACAGCCCAGAAAACATGCAGACTTAACAGCGGTTTCTTTTTTGGAAAGATCTTTTAACAGGCATTTAGCTTCGTGAATGGTCTCTGGCTTTTGTTTTGCATCACTAGCCATGACTGTTAAAGCCTTCTGGAAGCTGCTGTAACCATTATAGAGTGCTTTGGTCGCATCTGCCCGCGCACACCACCTTGTTCCAGTCGCTCTCTTTAAAACGAGTGCAGATACCGCTTGTTGCTGAAGACATTCGCACATAACCGCCCAACGGTGAGTGGATGAACAAGTCCAAAAAAAGACATAGCATTAACACAGCTTTCTGCAGCAGAAACTCCTACCAAGTTTAGTGAATGTGCATGCATGCTGCGCAGGGAATATAGTACGCAAGTGGATTTATTTGGCAAATTTGTGCTTGGAGACCATTGTAACAACCCGCGACATGTTTGCAGCATTGTCGTAAGATTGTCCTCTTAGATGTTTTACATCAATGTCACAGCAGGTTAGGAATTTTAAGACGGCCGTAGCAAGAGCTTTTCCTGTGTGGCTTTCAATTGCAATGAAAGTGAGAAAGCGTTCTACTACTTCACCATCCGACATTCTGACGTATCTAACAACTACAGTCAGCTGGTCAACGTGTGATACGTCTGGTGTGGAATCTACACTTAAGGAAAAATACATGGGTTGCTACAATTCCTTTATAATCACTGCCTTAACTTGATCTCCCATTATCTGGATAATTTCATCGCAAATTGTGGACGATAAGTAGGACGGTTTTCCTCGACCTTGGTTTCCATATTTGGCTAAATGAGAACTCAGGAAAGGATCAAACTGCGCAAGCAACTCTAAAATACCCAAATAATTTCCGTTGTGTTGCGAGCCTAGAATCTCATCTTCACCCCGAAAGGCTAATCCGCGCGACGACAGAAACTTGACAACATGCAGACACTACTCGCTCCAAAAGTTTTTTCCAGTATCCTTTCTCTTGGTCAAATTGATTTTGTAATGAGCAGTCTAAGCGACATGATGCACGTCGTCTACTAATAAACGCCTGCATGGATGCTCGATGTGCATGCGTCGCATTGTTTTCGTGTATCTGCATGCGGTGAGCAGCATTTTTCCAGTCTGAAAATCCGTCACAGAATTGTGCTGGATTTCCTTTATCTGCATCACGACGAAACAGTACGTATGGAAAACAATATACATTGCCAGAAGAAGGTGAATACATCAACCATTCCCTCTTTATTTTTTCTCCATTCACATGATTTCGAAACGTCATGAAATGAGTAAAATGTCTTGTAGTACCATCGTCATATTGCCTGAGTGAAGCCGAGAAATCATTATCAAAGTGTTGACATTCTAAAGCATCTCTACTACGCCAATGTTCTTGCACTGCGTTAGTAATGTTTCTCCATGCATAACCCTACGTCGTTTTGAAATTCTGCATGGTTCTGGTTCTGGAATTTGTCGCATTGAACATCCTGTTTATTTTTGGCAGTCTCCTGGGGCTCTACCGCTTGGTTCAGAAGGTAAAACTGTTGTCACGTCGCTGCCCTCGCTTGAAAAGTCAGAGGCTGTCGCTTGATTCTTTTCAGTCGCACGAGTAAAACCAAGTTGAAAAAGCGAGTGAGTACTTTTGATTTCTTCATTAAGTCTCACGGTAGCTTCCTGTTTCTTTCTCTGCTTCTCAGCTCCGCTTTGATACGTCTTCTTTAGGATTGACATTATGTCATTTTGAACGCGATGGGATTGGGAAACGTAGGACTGGTACAGATCGCACAGTAACTTTATTCACTTTTTAGTTGACAGTATTACTAAATTGGAAAATGGAATGAATCATGCCCAAATAACACCCTTTATATAGAGCGCATTACGTCATTTTATGTTGCTAAATTGAGCGTCTACGTCATTGTATGTTGATAGATTGCATGCATCACGTTATCGCATATTCAATGATATAATGTTTACTTTGGGCGATTACGTAATGCAATTTAGCAACATACAATGACGTAACGCTCAATTTAGCAACAACAATGACGTACGGTAGGACGCGCTGTGCAGAAGGTCTATAAATAGAACTATTATATCATGATTGCCTAGGCTTGTAGGGATTCTGGCCCGGCCCCGCGAATCTTACATGTATTTATTTTTTTTCGCTGCCCAGGGCTGCGGGGCCCCTAAAGGCGCGGGGCCTGTAGGCAATTGCCTACTTTGCCTTATGGTTAATCCGGCACTGACCGTACGTGGCCATGGGTTTGCGGTCACACGTCGATACCCGTTCATCCTATGACTTGGCACTGGTCATAGGTGACATTTCAAACCGTCTAGTTGATATACAGAATACCTGCACAGCACTGTCTGGCTTAACACAGCAGGTCAAGGAGATATCAACCAAAGTTGAAAACCTTGAAAAGCAGCTTCAACAGGCGACCAGTGCGCCGGCCAGCGGGAAAAGATGCAACGTTCAAGTACCACCCGAGTTCTCTGTAAGTGAAGGTGCGTATATAGAAAACAAAACATCTTTTTTTTTCTCCATGCATGCATACAGACTGCTATTCGCCAATTGTATGGACAGCATCCTGTTGACTTGAGGTTTGACACCTCTCAGAAGTAATATATTAGCCTGATTTGTACTCATAAATCAGTGTATTCAATTTATTCTCATCTATATAGGGTTACCTCTCCACACAATGAAGCTGTTGTTAACAAAATTGTCACAGATGTGATGATGCATAAAAAGTTCCCTGAAAAACACATTGTGAAAGGTACAACTGAAAACAAATGAGGTGCATACAATCTAAATTGCATGTACCATGCAGTTGCAGGGAAGAAATACTCATATCAAGAAATTGGCGGTCAAAAGGATTACGCGGTATAGAAAATGTATGGACGCATTCAGAAAACTGCAGCTAACTGCAGAAAAAAAATTATATTGACTAGATGCTCTCGGATTTGCAATGTGGGGATTATTTAGCATATTTTAAGTACTTTCACGCACCGTAGGTACCTATATCCGCACTTCCACATTAATTATGCAAGGTTTCCAATGTCCATTCACAGTCATCAATAGTTTCCCAACCAAATTATTTTTTCCTTAGGTGCCACCGGATTATATGAGAGTAATCAATGCACTTATTTATCATTATTTTTTCAGAGCTTAGGGCCTTCAAATCGCGCTTCCCTTGAATGGTTAGTGTGATACACCCCACATACAAAACGCATAATATCACGTGCTACCCTTTTGTTAGTTAGCCGTGCCCAGACCGAGCTGTGTTTGCAAGTAGTTAAAATATGTGTTGACGTCTACATGTATAACTACGACCCCACCCACCACCATAATGATCACAACAACTTAACGTGCATGCGATTTATTAATCGTTAATTACGGTACAAGTATGCATGGCTCTTCGCTTTTGGTTCGCGCGGTACTTCCTAATCCCCGGACGATTTCGAACGGTACGAAGACGACGATATCTAAGATCAATCCCACGAGGTTTAAGACCTGGAAGTCTGCCTGTGGACCCTCCATTGAATACCGGGTGTTACTATTACGGTATAAATACCTCACAGCCACAGGAAAAAAATGCATCAAATCAATTTATGATTTGTTTGTTGTAAAATCAAACAATGATTTACCATTTGATTGTAAATCAAGCTCGTGATTCAGCACAACTGGTAAATCACACTCTTTATTTGCGATATGATTTTCCATTCGATTATAAATCAAACACACTACTGGTAAATCACACGTTTGATTTTAAGTACTATCATGATCATACAAAAAAAGTGCACAAGTAAAACTTACTGTTACATATTCAATACGCAACATATAAGATCACACGTTCAAACTAATTCATTGATACAATAGCTATCGTGGAAGCTCAATAACATATACGATGAACTGCTCCTTCCAGCTGGTGCAAGTGCACAACGATTTACAAATCTTCTTGGGCTTATAACCCTGTCTTGCTCATAAAATGTATTGTTCACCATCCAGTTTTTTTTCTCTATTGCAGGTGTCTTGAAACACATCCATATAACATATGCAAGTAAATTTTGGTGCACTTCAATTTTTGTACCATCAGTTGCATGAAGTGTAAAAGTAACAGTGTGAGAAAGAATTTGACTGATAATTTCAAAATATGGCTGAAGTTCATTGGTATCTTTTAACACAAAATATGCTTTGACTACAGAGTCCCCCCCTGTCTGTATAGAATTGAGGTCAGATGAGTACGTTTGTCCATTTACTGCATGTACAACACCCAAATTTGTCAATTCTAGGGTTTATATAAACATTGGCGTCATAATACACATTAATTTGTTGCAATGCTCCACAAGCTGCCAGTGAACCTGGTCATCTACCTTCACATGGCATTTACTTGGATGATGGAATTCTATTGGCCAATTTTCAGCTTCACCTCTGTCAGTTGTGCATTGCAATTCAAAATAATCTATGTATAAAGAGCTGTAGGGATATGCTGAATAAGTATCAATTTCCATATCTGCAGACACCACTACTTTCAGTGCATCAGGTGCCTCAGCCATTATATCTGGTAATTCACAGTCAAATGAACAAAGCTGCTTCAACATTGTGGCCATTAATTGTGATTCAATATTTTTCTGTTATTGGGAATATCACTAAAATAGCCATTCATATACGTATGCTCATAGGCATAGCATCAATAACCATGCGGTGGCCCATAATCAGTAATCACATCACAAATATGAAGGGCCATGTGGTAATTGATACATGTACTCTACTTCCCATAGGCTGCAGTAAATGCTTTAATTTATGGTCATCTTGCACCATCCTATACATGTTCACTACATCCACTTCATTTATAGAGTTGGTGTGCATATGCACACTACTATCTCACATAACAGACCCAGGGACTTAAATAATTTATCTGATAACAAACCAACAAAACATGGCCTTGCATAGACGCATGCAAAATTTTTCCACTGTTGGGCTGTTAAGCTTTTAAGCTAGTCCATCTGAATTTTTTATGCCTGTTGGCAATCTGCCAAGCTAGGTCATATGGCATCCAAATACCTTTTAGGTGTCTAATAAATTCAGCAAGCTTGTCATCAAGTAAGCTTTTAAGGCATAGCTTAACTACCATTCCAAGATAAAATGTGTGCATAGGAACTGTTATTAGCATCCTAACCATATCAAAGTATGGTAAACAAACCAATTCACTGTAACGAACACCATTTCTTTTTTGGATCTCTCTTGCTGCCGCCAGGGAGCTAGCTGACTGGTATTCCTTAGCCTGATCTAGTACCTGAGCATGAGTTCTACTTTGTGCTGCAATAGCTATAGGTGTATAGTAACTCATTTTTCCAGATGCACCTTTCTTAGTGGAATTTGCAGTCTTGCATTTTGCACAATTGCTAGCATATAGCCCCACCCTAGATCTTTTTTGCTTCCCAACGTACATTGTGAAAAAAGTTTCTCTGGCTATTAGAACGCATGCGCAATTCACTTGCACACGTGCATTTTCAAAATGTCGACAAAGAAGGCCCTTGCTTCGCGAAAGCCTCTTCTTGCAGAAAATGACACCGATCGCGACCTTCAGCGGAGTCAAATACGTTTGATGGAGGAGAGAATCCTCCAATTAGAACAGCGTTTAGATGCTCTGGAGGATGCTATGGCTGAAATGAACATCGAAGAGGGTAGGTGAAAATTAATTAGAGTCGAGGTGTTTATGTGATTTAATTGCTAAGCCTATACATCTTTGGCAGAAACACCTGCATATCTTTGGTGAGCCTTGCAAACTACAATTTTAAGACTTTTCATTTCAGCAATATGCAGCTGACGTGGAACCAGCTGGTACTAAAGGAAAAGACCTGGGTTGAAGTCGACGACACTCTTAAAAAGTCTGTCAAGGCACTTATGGCTTTCCATAAGTACCCCGCTCTGAACAAATCAGCGTCGCTTGTTAAAAGAGTGAAGGTAAGACAGTGTATATATGAACACGCAGCTACGTTAACACTATGGAACCCTCATGTTTAAGGACTTCTACACGACAAGGAGGAGTACAGCACTGCCCAGAAAGGTGGAAGCAGCGTCGTGTAGCTTGAAGCGAAGTCGCTTAACTCCCGTACAATGTAAGTCATGATCCTGCCACGAAATTAAGTAGAATATTCTTATAGGCTGCTCGAGATAAGGCTGTCATAAATGCTATAGAATCGGGAGAGCTAACCGCCGATGATAAGACGTTCGTCCATAGAGATGGTACCGGTGTCAGACGTACTTGTGATAAGCGATGAAGACGAAGAGCGAGCTACTTTCGAAAAGCAGCGCCTATGTCACCTACGGGCTATTCGAGCTGCTCATCGAGAAGAATTTGAACTGTAACAATCTGACAAGTTTCTGTTTCTACTAAAAGGGAATGCTGATACACGCAGTACATGCACATGTGGAAAACAAAGGACTGAATAAATAGGTTTGGGAAGTATTAAAAATATAGTCATGCACCATTCCACAACAAGCAGTGGAATGCCTTTAATGGGTTTTAAAAAATATCCCTGCAACCATCTAAATTAGTGGGTGGCTTTCACTAATGGGAGGGGAGGGGAAGGTGGTGGGCAGAAACAGAACCTTTATGTATGTCTTGTGTACATAGTAGAAAGGCCTCTTGATTCACAGTGTACCTGGTACAAGTATAGGCAGCTCAGGGTCATTGCCACAAGACATCATTCCTCTTTCATCTCTTACATACTATAACAATAACTCGCATTGAGGTATTACCAGTGGCGTCCCTAGGTGTTTCAAAAGGGGGGGGGGGGCTAATCAAACAGAGGGGCGCCATGGGGGCGTGGCTCTGACGAATCAATGAGGCTTGCAGAAATTCATATTACAATTTATTGAGCAAATAATTTAATTACAGAAACTGAATGGTTAGATTGTGCATGAACTATTCCTACTCCATAAGTAGATTGGATAGTTCTATTCTTCTTGGGTGCATCTTGAGAAATATCTCCACAGCTGTGTCATAGTTTACTGGATGTGATTTTCACACAGAGAAATGGTGTGGAAACAAGTGTACGAAATTTGAAAGGAAAAGGTAGTACCGTTGCGAAGATGCGTTGTTTAGTACAACGTGTAATTTTTATAGTGATAAAATTATAACCCCACAAGCCCGATTTTGTTGGACACTGTCCCATATCATCTCTGGTAACTTTCATTGACAAGGAATACATCACCTGAGCAATTTTTACAAAGTCCAAACTGCTGTATTGTATGAATCCAACATACGCGGCGTCTATTCACGCAGCATCTAACTAGTTTATGGTCTAGTACCGCTTCAAGCCTGACTCCTGCTTTGTGTCATAGTTAAGCGATGCATCAGTATCTTCAAAGATGGTTGGCACATAAGTAGGGGCATCCATCTCATCACCAACAAAACGAACATGGCAAATCAGCTAGCGCTGCGATAGCTTGACTCCCAGTCCTAATTCCTTTTCAGCGCACTAACGTATTCTTTATATTTCGTCAGAGAAGTCATTTTGTACGTTTGGAAAGTCGGTTCTAGTAACCAGTCATGTTGCCACTGAAATGGCCAAAACGTAAGCAATGACGTCACGTGTGCAGATCGAAGCAACAAGATCTAAATATCCGTAATGGCGTCCCATAAAGTATTGCGTAAAAATTGTGTCACGTAAAAATTGTGTCACTTAAAAATTGTGTCACTTAAAAATTGTGTCACTTAAAAATTGTGTCACTTAAAAATTGTGTCACTTAAATTGTGTCACTTAAAAATTATGTCACTTGAAAATTGTGTCACTTAAAATTTGTGTCACTTAAAAATTGTGTCACTTAAAAATTGTGTCACTTAAAAATTGTGTCACGTAAAAATTGTGTCACTTAAAAATTGTGTCACCTTAAAATTGTGTCACTTAAAAATTGTGTCACTTAAAAATTGTGTCACGTAAAAATTGTGTCACTTAAAAATTGTGTCACTTAAAAATTGTGTCATGTAAAAATTGTGTCACTTAAAAATTGCGTTGTTTGAAAATGTGGGCGATATAAAAAATGTGTCATGTAAAAGTAATGTATCATTTGAAAAATGTGTGTAATATCAAAGAAGTGTCTCGTAAAAGTAGTGTATCGTTTGAAAAATGTGTGCGATATCAAACAAGTGTCAATTAAAGTAGCGCACCCTTTGAAAAATGTGTACGGTCCGTGTATATTTCCGCCATTCGAGAATTTCCTACGTTATAATATTGTCATACATTGAAAAATTGCTTTTCCCTTCAATTTTTCATTGTTTCGTCAGATTCAATCCAGGGATTTACTCGATTTTTACTGCGTTTCTCAAGTAACATCTCAATTTTTGAATCAATGCAAATGTATATTTCCGCCATATTAATATTTCAATGTTTCAATTTTTTGAAACCTTGAAAAATTGCTTTTCTCTCCAAAGTTTCATTGTTTCATTAGCTTCAATTCACGGACTTACTCGATTTCGACTGCATTTTTCTAGTAGTATCTCAATTTTTGAATCAATGCAAATGTACATTTCCGCCATTTTAAATTTTTTGAATAAATGCAAATGTACATTTCCACCATATTAAAATTTCATTGTTTCAATTTTTTCAAACCTTGAAAAATTGCCAAAGTTTCATTGTTTCATTAGCCTCAATTCACGGACTTAATCAGATCAACCTATACGTTGTTCGCGCGAAGATATACTATATATTAATAATTGCATGCCCTTCTGTGTTTCCGCCATTTCCCTTGTGCTTCAATCACAGAGTGCCACACTTTTCTTATCTTGGGGATGTGGAGTCCATCTCTTCGTTCATCCATGGCAAGACAGCCCTCTTTCAGGTCATGGGGGATATTATAGGATGAAACACCTTTGCACTCATGAAAGCCTCGTATATATACTGCTCCACAATGCACTTGCAATTCCCAAATTAATGTATACTTGTTACGGACATCACCTTGTTTCCTGTCACCTATAGTCACCAATGAACCTTCTTAATGTCCGTGCATGGTTCCGTCTAAAGTCGGAGACCTTCGAATAAGGCACCTTGCTCCGTCATCAAGACTCATCATATTTTAGCCTCATTTGCGGGTTGTAGAGAACTCACCTTTAACATATATGCTACCACCTCGTTTTTAAGTGAGGTTCCGCCCTCTCGGCCGATCCAGTTCTTCAATCAGTGGGCGGAGGGTGCTGAACTTTTATTACAAGGGGGGGGGACGCCCTTGTGTTGGTGGAACCGATCAGTCGGGTACCCAGACTAATGCCATCACATTAATTATATGAAACACTGTATACACATCTCATCAGTTATGGGTTTTCCATTGAAACACAACCATGCACACTATATGCTAATATAAATAGGGAATGCTTGTAGGAGTATCTAGTGCCACACAAGGCCTGAGTTATAATGCCTTGCATGCACAGCTCACGATCCCGCAAATGCTGGTCAAAATTCAGCGTTGTATAATAACAACCCAATTACTGCATTGCCGGCACACTTCCATTTGTATAGCTTGATCCAATTAAATTGTCAAGGATATAAACAATTGTCATATAGTTCCAAAAGTACATGCACATATACATCCTTTTCTCCTTCAGTTAAGTTAATACTCTGCATGGAGAGCTTGCAGCTAGATAACCAAGCGCATTTCCAGTCACTTGTCAACTAATCGTGTATAGAAAGGCATTCAAAAAATGGCCAGCTTCAATTGCAGTTGAGAGAGCAAGTACATACATATGCATGGAGAAAGTTTAAAAACCATTAACACTTAAAGTGCATGATGCAAACACATATATAAGTAAAATTATTATTATTATTATTATTATTATTATTATTATTATGAGAAAAAACAAGGTACATGCAGAATATATAATACATTTTAAAAAGAAAAGTTCATGTTCAAATTCTTATTTACAATGGCTGCCTGGCAATCATTGCACATGCATGTTGCCTCTGCAATGTGATGGCCAATCTTTGATACAGCTGATTGACGACACATGATTTTGCCTGGCCAGTGCGACCCGAAATTCTGTCCGCAAGAGTGGCAAAAACTGGTCTGCTTTCCAACCCCCATCCACCAAACGTTTCTACTGCCATGGGTATGAACAGAATGTTCTGACTGTGAAGGGCCTCCAAGTATTTTGTGTCCTTCTGCTCCTCCCTCAAGTGAGCTGCACAAAGCTTTTCGGTCTGTGTGTGGTTGTACAGTAATAGATGTGATTGTGTCGGGCTGACAACAGATATATCTATGGCTAAAGGTTTGCCTGCAGACCACGTTGGAATAAAAAGGTCAGCTGGTTTCATTTCAGTTCCAGGGAGGATGTACTGCTTTTCCAACTGAGGAGAAAGAGCAGCTTGGGATGCCATGCCATATATCACATCACGAATAGCGTTGTGTCGACTGATGCGTTTGCCATTCGTGTTGCAAACTGTGGCATGGTGTCCCGATTTGTCTTGATGTTGGTGACAAAAAGGGCATTCCGAATCCTCTGTGTTTACATCTGCTCCAATCCACCACCTGGTCACAGCTCTCCACTCATGAGGAGAGAGATAGAGTCCCAAGTTGTTGTTGGGGACAACTGACAACCAAGCAGAGGCATGTGGAGCAGCTACTGCAGTAAGCCTGGCCTTGTCTTGTGGAAGGGTGGCAGGAGTACAAAGGGACAAATAAACGGTGTCATCAATAGCAGATGAAAGCTTCTTCTGTGATGGTATGCATTGAGAAGAAGTGTCTATGCAGTGGATTGGGATCACGGATTGGTTGTATGTAGCAATGGCCTTGGTGAGGTGTTGGTGATTGTCATAAACATCAGACCTGCAGACAGAGTTGGCAATTGCTTCACGATTTTGTGTGACAGATGCTATGTATGCAGCAGCAGCATGCATACTCACACTACGGAGTCCTAGACCTCCACATTTGAGATTAAGGGTGCACTGGCTCCATTGGTCATCAGTTAAGGAGCTGGACACAATTTTCTCAAAACATGAGCGTACTGCCACATCAAAAACAATTGTGCAATCCTTAACCATGTCAGGAGGGACAGTTCTAATGTAATAGGAAAACTTTCCAAAAGAGGCACAGGATCTTAAAAGGGAATAAGCAACTTGTGGGTCCTCCAGTTGTTCAAATTTCTCCATTAATTGAGCAACTTTTTTTAGTTTCCCCTCTAAGAAATTAGCAACATGCTTCGAAGAACCAATAGGTGAACCCAAAATGTCAAATTCTGCTACATGATGGCTAGTAAGCTGAGGAGGAAAGATGTCATATACTACATTGGAGGATTGCCAAACTACCTCAGACTTTTCCAGATTGATATGCAGACCAAGGGCAGGCCCATCTGACTGGATCAAATGGATAATATCAGCCAAAACTGTTGGATTTGCAATGATACTACCATCATCAAAATACCAGCAATTAGCTTGAATGTTGTTATTTTGACTCTCAATCTTTTCTACAAGCTTATGCAAAACCAGGCAAAACAGAAGAGGGCCCAAAGGATCCCCCTGTTGAACTCCTTCAGAGGATGATATATGAACTGATTGTTATAATGAAGGAGGGATGGAGAAGAATAGCACCACTTTACCCAACTATAAATGCCTGGAAAAACCTGGAGACATTGATCTAAGAAAAGTTGGCGAGAAACAGAGCTGAAAGCATTGGAGAAATCAACTTTCAACAGAGCTGTATCTTGGTCTACATTGTTCTCCCAAATCAAACGAAGCCCATATACAGGGTGTTTCACAATCAAGGAAAATTGTTTATAAATTAACCATAAGCAGTTAATTGACTTTAAATTGTTAATAAATGCTCTATTAACTTGAGCTTAAATGCTGATTTAAACAAATTAAATATTAATTAAATAATTAATTTAATAAAATCAAAAAATTTAAAATTAACAAAACGAATTAATAATTCTCAATAACACGTAATCAAAACATACCATTTTAGAGTCATCCAAATTCTCCAACATATCCTTGAATTTTGATGATATCAACTTGGCTGAATTTATTAATAAATTCAAACCATTAAATCGAGATACAATGGCCCCTAAATCAAGTACATTGCGAAAATCAAAAAATCAAGATTTCAATCTTGAATAACTTCTAAATGGAAGCAGTTACTTAAGTGCAGTTTGCATCTTTTAACTAACCACTAACCCTACATTTATAAACATTAATAATATTTACTTGAAATGAATAGGGGTTTTGGGACTTTTATTATTGTTAATTAACTATTAAAGATAATATTAATTTTATTTCACCAGCATGTCTTCTTTTACTGTTAGAACTTTTAACAACAATCACCAGTTAATTAACTGCTTGTGGTCAATTTATAAACAATTTTCCTTGATTGTGAAACACCCTGTATAATTGCTTCAGCTCCCCCTGGAACTGCAACACCAAACTGGGTCGGAAGGAAATACTTAGCTGCTTGCAATTGAAGGAGTGAACAAAGGCATCTAGCAGCAAGGCGCCTCAATGTGTCTCCAACAGCTATGGGCCGAATGTCACTGTTCTTTTTGATCAAGGCCGTCAAATTGGCTCCTGCAATGAATGGCATAACATCATGTAGAACTTTTCCACTTACTAGTGATTTGATGATCTCTGTGAGAGGGTCAACAACAGTCATTTCTCCAGGAAGTATTGCATCCAGAATGTGTTGAGCACTGAGAGCTGATAAACCTGGGGCAGAACCTTTTGGAAAGCGCTTTAGCTGTGCAACCACAATCTTAGAATTTATTTCCAAAGGATCAGGAATGTTGGTTATTATTATTATTATTATTATTATTATTATTATTATTATTATTATTATTTTTTTTTTTTTTTTTTTTTTTTTAATAATATAAACTAACATATATGGCTAACAACAACACAACCTAACATATACAATGTACTGGCACACTAACACACTCGATCACTCGCACACAGAACTAAAAGTCATCTAAACCATCAAAGGAACTTAATGTTCCCAAGACGGAGGTAGAATTTCCTCTCTGGATTGCCACAGAAAGGCGCTGGAGTAAGAATTATTATTATTATTATTATTATTATTATTATTATTATACATGCATATGTGGTGATGGTGGAGTCATATGGAGCTTGTGGCAAGGATGTTGTTGAAGTTTTCTCAAGACTTGCATCGCACCTTGTCACAAGGACCAACACCCCCAAATCCATGCAAGATGGTCTGCAACTTGTATGGCTGCCTGAACTTAACTCTAGTATGTGCAAATGCCTGGTCCCTCCTCTTAAGGGGTGGATAACTGGATATATCATCCTGGAGGGTGATACAAGTAGTTCTTCAACATTATTTATATTGTTCATACATGTATATTATGATATCATATTACATATATCAAACTAGATTATATAATTATATTATATTATTAATATTATATTGTATAAGTGATCTAAAAGTAGGAGAAGTAATGTATATAATGGAAAAGATATTCAGTATATACACTATCTCAGTTCGGATCTCATTCACGTTTGACTGATAATGTAATCCATGAACCTATTACGATTATTTGCTATATGATTATCAATGTTATCATTGCTATAAGTAATGTAATAGTACAGCTCCATGATACAGAAATCCGAGTAGGAAGGGCACTCCAAACAGTTAGTCCAGGCTTTCACCATATGAGGGTGAACAAAACTGAACGAAGTATGAACCCTGTGCCATACAAAGCCAGCTATTTTGGCGAGAAGTTGCATATCGACCAAAACGAAAAATTGGTTATGTTTGGAGTGACGCATGCTTGTGCAATTGATGGGTACTCTGGAAAGATTGTGGGATTCATAACTATGCCTGTTAAGAATAATATCGAAATATACACACATTTATTCCGGTATGTGAATAATGATAACAATAAATAAACCCATTTAAGAACGTATTTATTGTAGGCCTATTCTGCTGGAGTATGGACTCTTTTGACCAAGTTCATGTAGACCATGGAAAAGAATGAGTTCTGTCTCTTTATGTTCAAGAAAAACTAGCACATTTACGTTTTAACACAGAAAAACCACCTCACAGACAGACTTCTTCTAAAATGGTACTTTATAAATTATATGTGTTATGCTTTTAAATGTCACTTCGTAGAATCACACTATTGAACAATGCTGGCCAGAAGTTAACCATCGGGTAAATTACCCAATAAAGTCTTGCCTCATCGAAATGCAGGAGAAAGGAGACTTTGATCTAGGGTCAATGACACATCGTTTTTGTGTGTCATGGACTGCTATGAATGTGTGCATAGTAGGGGCAAAGCAATTTGTGGCTGCATGGAACTGCCATTACATTCCAGGTAAGTTTATGTTATTGGAAGGTGGAAAATTTGTACTACTGTCCTTGGAATACCATGGCTTCAAGTGGGATTCAGGAGGGTTTAACAACTCTTTTATTTCTATAGGCTGCATCACTTATAAATTATATTAGTACTGCTGTTTTTTCCTTCACAGGCAAAGGAATCCCTGATGAACTGAAGTCTAACAGCAGGGCAGTAAAACTCCCAGAGGCAGTTTTACCGCACTGTGAATCTGCTGTATCTGAATTTGTTGCTAGTGGTGGTCAACTTACTTTGCAATCCTCTTTTGGTCATGACCCTCTAGCACAAAGAAGAGACTTGATGCTTGAACGTGACAGGCAATTTCAACTTCAATACCCCGATGGCTACTCACCTTTATTTTATGCAGTGTCTAATAGTAATTGCATCCCTCTAACTGAGTGCATAAAGTTCTATATCGCTCTAACTGAACAGCTCACACCTGTTAACATTCACTCCAATTAGCAATATGTAGGCCTGCGCACATGTATGCAAGTTTTGTGCAGGATAAATTTGAATACACTCAACAAATTATGTACTTACAACAACGTATAAGTATTGAGTCAAATGGATATTATGCTGCCAGAGCCTGTCATTCAGTTGGCATGTGGCTTGGGACTTGTATAATTCCGTTCAGTGTAGTACTGGTGAAGTGTGCAGTATATGGATCTGCATGCATGCATCTCTATAGTGGGCTCTCATCGAGAAGGAACATTGGCAGAACACAATGCCCTGTGCATGCAATGGTGACCAGCGGGCGGCAATAAAACGACAACTGATCTGAGCCGAATGTGTCCACATTTGATCCACGGTGATTTCAAAGGTGCATGAGGGATGCAAAGTGGGGCAACCGACGAGCATGTGAAAAGTACTAGTGTTATCATCCATGCGAAGACCCAGGGAAGTAACCATGCATGCAGTAAATTAAAGCTTTTTATATAGAGGCCGGCATGCAGATAGGAGCCTCGCCTCGGACACAGGATCAGAGGCAGTGGCTATGAGTCAGCTCAGCTACAACAGACCTTTGGTAGATCCCATGCATGCACGATTTCTGTCGATGTGACATATAGGGCCAGCGATGGCAGAATCCCAAAGGAAGAGTGGCGACTCTTAAAAACAAGGTGGCAGTTGAGTATATATATGTTAAAGGTGAGTTCTCTACGAAGGAGACAGGAAACAAGGTGATGTCCGTAACAAGTATACATTAATTTGGGAATTGCAAGTGCATTGCGGAGCAGTATATATACGAGGCTTTCATGAGTGCAAAGGTGTTTCATCCTATAATATCCCCCATGACCTGAAAGAGGGCTGTCTTGCCATGGATGGACGAAGAGATGGACTCCACATCCCCAAGATGAGAAAAGTGTGGCACTCTGTGATTGAAGCACAAGGGAAATGGCGGAAACGCAGAAGGACATGCAGTTATTAATATATAGTATATCTTCGCGCGAACAACGTATAAATTGATCTGATTAAGTCCGTGAATTGAGGCTAATGAAACAATGAAACTTTGGCAATTTTTCAAGGTTTGAAAAAATAGAAACAATGAAATTTTAATATGGTGGAAATGTACATTTGCATTTATTCAAAAAATTTAAAATGGCGGAAATGTACATTTGCATTGATTCAAAAATTGAGATACTACTAGAAAAATGCAGTCGAAATCGAGTAAGTCTGTGAATTGAAGCTAATGAAACAATGAAACTTTGGAGAGAAAAGCAATTTTTCAAGGTTTCAAAAAATTGAAACATTGAAATATTAATATGGCGGAAATATACGTTTGCATTGATTCAAAAATTGAGATGTTACTTGAGAAACGCAGTAAAAATCGAGTAAATCCCTGGATTGAATCTGACGAAACAATGAAAAATTGAAGGGAAAAGCAATTTTTCAATGTATGACAATATTATAACGTAGGAAATTCTCGAATGGCGCGGAAATATACACGGTCCGTGTATATTTCCGCCATTCGAGAATTTCCAACGTTATAATTTTTTCATACATTGAAAAATTGCTTTTCCCTTCAATTTTTCACTGTTTCGTCAGATTCAATTCAGGGATTTACTCGATTTTCACTGCGTTTCTCTAGTAACATCTCAATTTTTGAATCAATGCAAACGTACATTTCTGCCATATTAATATTTCAATGTTTCATTTTTTTGAAACCTTGAAAAATTGCTTTTTTCTCCAAAGTTTCATTGTTTCATTAGCTTCAATTCACGGACTTACTCGATTTCGACTGCATTTTTCTAGTAATATCTCAATTTTTGAATCAATGCAAATGTACATTTCCGCCATATTAAAATTTTTGAATAAATGCAAATGTACATTTCCGCTATATTAAAATTTCAATGTTTCATTTTTTTGAAACCTTGAAAAATTGCTTTTCTCTCCAAAGTTTCATTGTTTCATTAGCTTCAATTCACGGACTTACTCGATTTCGACTGCGTTTCTCTAGTAACATCTCAATTTTTGAATCAATGCAAACGTATATTTCCGCCATATTAATATTTCATTGTTTCAATTTTTTCAAACCTTGAAAAATTGCCAAAGTTTCATTGCTTCATTAGCCTCAATTCACGGACTTAATCAGATAAACCTACGTTGTTCTCGCAAGATACTATTAACGATTGCATGCCCTTGTGAGTTCCGCCATTTCCCTTGTGCTTGAATCACAGAGTGCCACGGAGTCCATTTCTTCGTCCATCCATGGCAAGACAGCCCTCTTTCATGTCATGGGGGATAGGATGAAACACCTTTGCACTCATGAAAGCCTCTTATATACTGCTCCGCGATGCATTTGCAATTCCCAAATTAATGTATATACTTGTTACGGACATCACCTTGTTTCCTGTCACCTAGTCTCCAACTTTATGGCAATTAACCTTCTTAATGACCGTGCATGGTTCAGTCTAAAGTCGGAGGCCTTGGAATAAGGCACCTTATACTCCGTCATCAAGACTCATCATATTTTAGCTTCATTTGCGGGTTGTAGAGAACTCACCTTTAACATACTACCACCTCATTTTCAAGAGTCATCACTCTCCCTTTGTGATTCTGCCATCGCTGAATGGTCTGCAGCTAGGTCATAATGCACCTTCTCCTTTTGGCCATATGTCACATTGACAGAAATAATGCATGCATGCATGGAATCTATACCAACAATTTTCGCCCGGTACTACAATATTTGCGTTGCAGTGCCCTATTCATTAATGCTTCTAGTGAAATGCATCTATCAGTTTTAACTGTGTAGTTGTAGCTACTGCATGTACACATGCGCGCATATGCATGCTTATATATAGTCTGCATGGGTACTGTCGTACTATCACTATGATAGTGGAACCGATCAGTCGGGTACCAAGACTAATGCATGCTATCATCATGTCAGCTACGATTATATGAATCACTAGTACTGTATACACATCTCATCAGTTATGTGTTTTCCATTGAAACACAACCATGCACACTATGCTAATACAAATAGGGATTGCTTGTAGGAGTATCTAGTGCCACACAAGGCACTTTTTTAAAGGCCTGAGTTTTAAAGCCGCAGTGTCTCTTGATCCATATAACACCTATAGCCCAGCTCGCGATCCCGCAAATGCTGGTCAAAACTCAGCGTTGTATGACAACGCAACTACTGCATTGCACACTTCCATTCGTATAGATTGATCCCCAAAGCACATGCACATATCCATCCTTTTCTCCTTCAGTTTTCTGCATGGAGAGCTTGCAGCTAGCCGACAACCAAGCATTTCCAGTCACATGTCAACTAATCGCGTATAGATCAAACTGCGCTGCCAAAAGGCATTCAAAATATCTGTGAAAATGGCCAGCTTCAATTGAGTTGAGAGTCCAAGTACATACATATGCATGTATATATGATAGAGAAAGTTGAAAAATCATTAACACTTAAAGTGCATAATGCAAACATAATATTATTATTATTATACATGCATATGTGGTGATGGTGGAGTTATATGGAGCTTGGGGGCAAGAAAGTTGTTCAAGCTTTCTCAAGACTTGCATCATACCTTGTCACAAGGACCAATACTCCCAAATCCAAGATGGTCTGCAACCTGTACGGCCGCCTGAACTTAACTTTAGTGCTTGCAAATACCCAGTCCCTAGCTCCTCTTAAGGGTGGATACATCATCCAGGAGGGTGATACAAGTAGTTCTTCAACATAACTTTGTGTTTTATTTATTCATATGTTTATTTACAGGTAACATATTTCATGATATTACACATATTGTGAATAGTGTTCTTGTTGTAATATCATTTAATCTGTATGTATTAGAAATCAAAACATGAAACAAACTGTACACAGATGGAGTATCATGGAGCTATACTATTACATTACTCATAGCAATGACAAAATCATATAGCAAATAATCACTGAATGCAAAAGGTTCATGGATTATATTATCAAACATACATGCATGCATGAGGTCCCAAGATAGTGTATAATATCTTTTCCATTATACATTACTTCCCTTATTTTTTGATCACTTAAAAAACAATATATAAAAATAATTATTATATATATTTTGATTTCTAATACATACAGATTAAATGATATTACAACAAGAACACTATGATTATAAATAACACCTCTAGTTTGAGATATTCACAATATATGTTATATCATGAAATATGTTACCTGCAAATAAACATATGAATAAATAAAACACAAAGTTATGTTGAAGAACTACTTGTATCACCCTCCTGGATGATATATCCACCCTTAAAAGGAGGGACTGGGTATTTGCAAGCACTAAAGTTAAGTTCAGGCGGCCGTACAGGTTGCAGACCATCTTGGATTTGGGAGTATTGGTCCTTGTGACAAGGTATGATGCAAGTCTTGAGAAAGCTTGAACAACTTCCTTGCCCCCAAGCTCCATATGACTCCACCATCACCACATATGCATGTATAATAATAACAATAATATTATGTTTGCAGCATGCACTTTAAGTGTTAATGGTTTTTAAATATTCTCCATCCTATATACATGCATAGGTGTGTACTTGCTCTCTCAAATCAATTGAAACTGGCCATTTTCACAGATTACGCGATTAGTTTACATGTGACTGGAAATGCTTGGTTGTCTAGCTGCAAGCTCTCCATGCAGAAAACTGAAGGAGAAAAGGATGGATATGTGCATGTGCTTTGGGGATCAATCTATACGAATGGAAGTGTGCAATGCGGTAGTTGCGTTGTCATTATACAACGCTGAGTTTTGACCAGCATTTGCGGGATCGCGAGCTGGGCTATAGGTGTTATATGGATCAAGAGACACTGCGGCTTTAAAACTCAGGCCTTTAAAAAAGTGCCTTGTGTGGCACTAGATACTCCTACAAGCAATCCCTATTTGTATTAGCATAGTGTGCATGGTTGTGTTTCAATGGAAAACACATAACTGATGAGATGTGTATACAGTACTAGTGATTCATATAATCGTATGATAGCATGCATTAGTCTTGGTACCCGACTGATCGGTTCCACTATCATAGTGATAGTACGACAGTACCCATGCAGACTAAATATAGGCATGCATATGCGCGCATGTGTACATGCAGTAGCTACAGCTACACAGTAAAAACTGATAGATGCATTTCACTTGAAACATTAATGAATAGGGCACTGCAACGCAAATATTGTAGTACCGGGCGAAAATCTTTGGTATAGATCCCATGCATGCATGCATGCATGATTTCTGTCAATGTGACATATGGCCAAATGGAGAAGGTGCATTATGACCTAGCTGCAGACCATTCAGCGATGGCAGAATCCCATAGGGAGAGTGATGACTCTTGAAAACGAGGTGGTAGTATGTTAAAGGTGAGTTCTCTACAACCCGCAAATGAAGCGTCTTGATGACGAAGTATAAGGCGGTGCCTTATTCCAAGGCCTCCGACTTTAGACTGAACCATGCACGGTCATTAAGAAGGTTAATTGGCATAAAGTTGGAGACTAGGTGACAGGAAACAAGGTGATGTCCGTAACAAGTACATACATTAATTTGGGAATTGCAAATGCATTGCGGAGCAGTATATAAGAGGCTTTCATGAGTGCAAAGGTGTTTCATCCTATCCCCCATGACCTGAATAAGGGCTGTCTTGCCATGGATGGACGAAGAAATGGACTCCACATCCCCAAGAGGAGAAAAGTGTGGCACTCTGTGATTCAAGCACAAGGGAATTGGCGGAACTCACAAGGGCATGCAATTATTAATAGTATCTTGCGAGAACAACGTAGGTTTATCTGATTAAGTCCGTGAATTGAGGCTAATGAAACAATGAAACTTTAGCAATTTTTCAAGGTTTGAAAAAATTGAAACAATGAAATTTTAATATGGCGGAAATGTACATTTGCATTTATTCAAAAAATTTAATATGGCGGAAATGTACATTTGCATTGATTCGAAAATTGAGATATTACTAGAAAAATGCAGTCGAAATCGAGTAAGTCCGTGAATTGAAGCTAATGAAACAATGAAACTTTGGAGAGAAAAGCAATTTTTCAAGGTTTCAAAAAATTGAAACATTAAAATATTAATATGGCGGAAATATGCGTTTGCATTGATTCAAAAATTGAGTTATTACTAGAGAAACGCAGTGAAAATCGAGTAAATCCCTGAATTGAATCTGATGAAACAGTGAAAAATTGAAGGGAAAAGCAATTTTTCAATGTATGAAAAAATTATAACGTTGGAAATTCTCGAATTGCGGAAATATACACGGACCCGTGTATATTTCCGCCATTCGAGAATTTCCTACGTTATAATTTTTTCATACATTGAAAAATTGCTTTTCCCTTCAATTTTTCATTGTATCGTCATATTCAATCCAGGGATTTACTCGAATTTGATTGCGTTTCTCTAGTAACATCTCAATTTTTGAATCAATGCAAATGTATATTTCCGCCATATTAATATTTCAATGTTTCAATTTTTTGAAACCTTCAAGAATTGCTTTTGGTCCGTGTATATTTCCGCCATTCGAGAATTTCCAACGTTATAATTTTTTCATACATTGAAAAATTGCTTTTCCCTTCAATTTTTCATTGTTTCATCAGATTCAATTCAGGGATTTACTCGATTTTGACTGCGTTTCTCCAGTAACAACTCAATTTTTGAATCAATGCAAACGTATATTTCCGCCATATTAATATTTCAATGTTTCAATTTTTTGAAACCTTGAAAAATTGCTTTTCTCTCCAAAGTTTCATTGTTTCATTAGCTTCAATTCACGGACTTACTCGATTTCGACTGCATTTTTCTAGTAATATCTCAATTTTTGAATCAATGCAAATGTACATTTCCGCCATATTAAATTTTTTGAATAAATGCAAATGTACATTTCCGCCATATTAAAATTTCATTGTTTCAATTTTTTCAAACCTTAAAAAATTACCAAAGTTTCATTGTTTCATTAGCCTCAATTCACGGACTTAATCAGATAAACCTAGGTTGTTCTCGCAAGATACTATTAATAATTGCATGCCCTTGTGAGTTCCTTGTGCTTGAATCACAGAGTGCCACACTTTTCTCCTCTTGGCCATGGGGATGTGGAGTCCATTTCTTCGTCCATCCATGGCAAGACTGCCCTCTTTCAGGTCATGGGGGATAGGATGAAACACCTTTGCACTAGCTCATGAAAGCCTCTTATATACTGCTCCGCAATGCATTTGTGCTATACGGATATCATGCACCTTTGTCACCAAGTCTCCAACTTTATGACAATGAACCTTCTTCATGACTGTGCTGGTCCTCCTCCTTTTGGCCCTATGTCACATCGACAGAAATCATGCATGCATGTGATCTACCAAAGCCAAAGGTTTCTCAATTCCGTTGTAGCTGAACTCTTAGCCACTGCCTCTGATCCTGTGTCCGAGGCGAAGCTCCTATTTTATGCCTCAGCTGATCTATATAGAAAGCTTTACTGCATGCATGGTTACATCCCTGGGTCTTCGCATGGATGATTACACTAGTATTCGCATGCATACCCATTGGACTTTGTCAGGTTGCCACACTTTGCATCCCTCACCTCAGCCATCACCGTGGATCAATTAAATGTGCAGACATAGACACGTTCGCGGCACGCACGGGCTCAAATCAGTTGTTGTTTTAGTGCCGGTCACCAAGGCATACACAGAGCATTGTGTTCTGCCAATGTTCCTTCTCGACGAGAGCCTTTCGAAAATGCATGCAGATCCATACTGCACACTTTGCCAGTGCTACACTTAACGGAATTACAAGTCCCAAGCCATGTGCCAACTGAATGGCAGGCTCTGGCAGCTAGGCAATAATATCCGTTTGGCTCAATACTATACGTTGTTATAAGTATATGCATTCACATAATTTTAATTTGTTGAGTGTATTCAAATTTATACTGCACATAATTTGCATACATGTACACAGGGCTACATATTGCTAATTGGAGTGAATGTTAACAGGTGTGAGTTGTTCAGTTAGAGTGATATAGAACTTTATGTACTCACTTAGAGGGATGCAATTACTATTAGACACTGCATAAAATATAGGTGATTAGCCATTGGGGTATTGAAGTTGAAATTCTCTGTTATGTTCAAGCATCAAGTCTCTTATTTGTGCTAGAGGGTCATGACCAAAAGAGGATTGCAAAGTAAGTTGACCACCACTAGCAACAAATTCAGATACAGCAGATTCGCAGTGCGGTAAAACTGCCTCTGGGAGTTTTACTGCCCCGCTGTTAGACTTCAGTTCATTAAGAATTCCTTTGTCTGTGAAGGGAAAAACAAATCACAAAGCAGTTTATAATTTATATGTGAAGCAGCCTATAGAAATAAAAGAGTTATTAAACCCCCCTGAATCCCGCACAGTGCCATCAGTTAAAAGATTAGGATGTCTTAATGAAACAAACTCTACACAGATGGAGTATCATGGAGCTATACTATTACATTACTCATAGCAATGACAAAATCATATTGCAAATAATCACTGAATGCAAAAGGTTTATCAAACGTGTACATGCATGAGGTCCCAAGATAATGTATACTATCTTTTCCATTATACATTACTTCTCTTATTTTTTGATCACTTTTAAAACAATATTATAAATAATAATTATTATAATATATATTTTGATTTCTAATACATGTATACAGATTAAATGATATTACAACAAGAACACTATGATTATAAATAGCACCTCTAGTTTGAGATATTCACAATATGTGTAATATCGTTACCTGTAAATAAATATATGAATAAATAAAACACAAAGGTATGTTGAAGAACTACTTGTATCACTCTCCTGGATGATATATCCACCCTTAAGAGGAGGGACTGGGTATTTGCAAGCACTAAAGTTAAGTTTAGGGGGCCGTACAGGTTGCAGACCATCTTGGATTTGGGGGTATTGGTCCTTGTGACAAGGTATGATGCAAGTCTTGAGAAAGCTTGAACAACTTCCTTGCCCCCAAGCTCCATATGACTCCACCACCATCACCACATATGCAATAATAATAATAATAATAATAATATGTTTGCATCATGCACTTTAAGTGTTGATGGTTTTTAAACTTTCTCCATCATATATACATGCATATGCATGTACTTGCTCTCTCAACTGCAATTGAAGCTGGCCATTTTCATAGATATTTTGAATGCCTTTTGGCAGCGCAGTTTTATCTATACACGATTAGTTGATAAGGGACTGGAAATGCTTGGTTGTCTAGCTGCAAGCTCTCCATGCAGAGTATTAACTTAACTGAAGGAGAAAAGGATGGATATGTGCATGTGCTTTGGGGATCAATCTATACAAATGGAAGTGTGCAATGCGGTAGTTGCGTTGTCATTATACAACGCTGAGTTTTGACCAGCATTTGCGGAATCGCGAGCTGGGCTATAGGTGTTATGTGGATCAAGAGACACTGAGGCTTTACAACTCAGGCCTTTTAAAAAAAAGTGCCTTGCGTGGCACTAGATACTCCTACAAGCATTCCCTATTTGTATTAGCAAAGTGTGCATGGTTGTGTTTCAATGGAAAACACATAACTGATGAGATGTGTATACAGTGATTCATATAATCGTATAGCTGACACGATGATAGCATGCATTAGTCTGGGTACCTGACTGATCGGTTCCACTATCATAGTGATAGTGCAAAAGTACCCATGCAGACTATATATATAGGCATGCATATGCGCGCATGTGTACATGCAGTACAGTTAAAACTGATAGATGCATTTCACTAGAAACAATAATGAATAGGGCACTGCAGCGCAAATATTGTAGTACCGGGCGAAAATTGTTGGTATAGATCCCATGCATGCATGCATGATTTCTATCAATGTGACATATGGCCAAAAGGAGAAGGTGCATTATGACCTAGCTGCAGACCATTCAGCGATGACAGAATCCCAAAGGGAGAGGGATGACTCTTGAAAACGAGCTGGTAGTATGTTAAAGGTGAGTTCTCTACAACCCGCAAATGAAGCTAAAATATGACGAGTCTTGATGACGGAGTATAAGGTGCCTTATTCCAAGGCCTCCGACTTTAGACTGAACCATAACTACATCCCCATGCCCATGCAAGAGGAGAAAAGTGTGGCACTCTGTGATTCAAGCACAAGGAACTCACAAGGGCATGCAATTATTAATAGTATCTTGCGAGAACAACCTAGGTTTATCTGATTAAGTCCGTGAATTGAGGCTAATGAAACAATGAAACTTTGGTAATTTTTCAGGGTTTGAAATAATTGAAACAATGAAATTTTAATATGGCGGAAATGTACATTTGCATTTATTCAAAAAATTTAATATGGCGGAAATGTACATTTGCATTGATTCAAAAATTGAGATATTACTAGAAAAATGCAGTCGAAATCGAGTAAGTCCGTAAATTGAAGCTAATGAAACAATGAAACTTTGGAGAGAAAAGCAATTTTTCAAGGTTTCAAAAAATTGAAACATTGAAATATTAATATGGCGGAATTATACGTTTGCATTGATTCAAAAATTGAGTTGTTACTGGAGAAACGCAGTCAAAATCGAGTAAATCCCTGAATTGAATCTGATGAAACAATGAAAAATTGAAGGGAAAAGCAATTTTTCAATGTATGAAAAAATTATAACGTTGGAAATTCTCGAATGGCGGAAATATACACGGACCGCTTTTCTCTCCAAAGTTTCATTGTTTCATTACATTCAATTCACGGACTTACTCGATTTCAACTGCGTTTTTCTAGTAATATCTCGATTTTTGAATCAATGCAAATGTACATTTCCGCCATGTTGAATTTTTGAATAAATGCAAATGTACATTTCCGCCGTATTAAAATTTCATTGTTTCACTTTTTTTCAAACCTTGAAAAATTGCCAAAGTTTCATTGTTTCATTAGCTTCAATTCACGGACGGACTTAATCAGATCAACCTACGTTGTTCTCGCAAGATACTATTAATAATTGCATGCCCTTTTGCGTTTCCGCCATTTTCCTTGTGCTTGCCGGGATGTGGAGTTCATTTCTTCATCCATCCACGGCAAGACAGCCCTCTTTCAGGTCATGGAGGAGAGGATAAAACACCGGCCTTTGCACTCAGAGAAGCCTCTTATACTGCTCCGCAATGCATTTGCAATTCACTGATGTATATAAGGACATCACCTTGTTTCCTGTCACCACGCCTCCAACTGATAATGAACCTGAAATCTTAATGACCCGGCGTGCATGGTTCAATCTAAATTCGGAGGCCTTGGAATAAGCAATGCTTGCTCCGTCAGCATATTTTAGCGGCCTCAATTGCGGCTTATAGAGAACTCACATGCATCTTTAACATACTACCATGCACTTCATTTTCAAGAGTGATGCACCACTCTTCTTTTGGGATTCTGCCGACGCTGAATGGTCTGCAGCAAGGTCATAATGCACCCCTTCCTATGTTACATGACATCGACAGAAATCGTGATCTATACCAACAATTTTTGCGTAACAGCGCCCTATACTGTGTAGTTGTAGCTACTGCATATACACACGCGCGCATATGTATGCCTGTATATATAGTCTGCATGGGTACTGTTGCACTATCACTATGATAGTGGAACCGATCAGTCGGGTACCCAGACTAATGCTGCATGCCATCATCATGGCAGCTACAATTGTATGAGTCACTGTATACACATCTCATCAGTTATGTGTTTTCCATTGAAACACAACCATGCACACTATGCTAATACAAATAGGGAATGCTTAGCTTGTAGGAGCATCTAGTGCCACACAAGGCACCTTCTTAAAGGCCTGAGTTATAATGCCTCAGTGTAATTTTTGCTTAATTTCTCTCTTGATCCATATGACACCTATAGCCCAGCTCGCGATCCCGCATATGCTGGTCAAAACTCAGCGTTGTATATAACTATTAATAATGACAACCCAACTATATGCATTGCACACTTCCATTCGGCGTATAGCTTGATCCAATTAAATTGTCAAGGATCTAAGCAATCGCCATATAGTACCCAAAGCACATACACATATCCATCCTTTTCTCCTCAAGTTCAGTTATATAAGTTAAATCACGTATATAGATCAAACTGCGCTGCAGTCAGGCTGAAGAAATATCTGTGAAAATGGCCAGCTTCAATTGAGAGCAAGTACATACATATGCATGTATATATGATGGAGAAAGTTTAAAACCATTAACACTTAACCTTTAATCTCCAGCCGTCCTTGATAAAGGACGATCGTCCTTTATCAAGGACGGCAAACTAAGCTTCGGAATACAACTAACGCTTACTGAAAAAATTCTAACAATACTCCGGCTGATTTAGATAAGCGCGTGCTACTTGGGAATGGTCTTTGTTCGTTATCTTTCATCTTGCGTCACGAGATAAAAGCTTTCAAACGTTGCGAACTTATTAATTTGCGGGTAACACGGCGAAAATGGGGAAGAACTTTGTTGTCGGTGATGCCGTGGTAGGAAAGATAAAAAAGAACCAGAATCGTTCTGGAAGTATTGTGGAGGTCATAGGGGCAGGTCACAAGTGTAGGATACGGGTGAAGTGGTCGGACGGCACAACAACGGAGGAAACAGTTCGGGGCATCGATAAAGAAGGCGTGGTTGAGGAGAATCAGCGATGCAGAAAGCGGAAGAACTGCGATCTCGATAAAGATGTTGAAGAAGGTGGTTCTGAAATCTCTTCTAGTGATGTGGAAAGTGAAAGTAGCCTTAGTGACGATGAGCCAACGATACCAGCGATCGAAGAGAATAGGTTTGTTAATTGGGGGGTGGGTCCAATTGAGATCTATTTTTGCAATTTTCTGTGATGGGAAAGGGTTAAATCCATTTTTGTTTACACAAACATGTTGGTTACCATTGGTTTTATTGAAATTAAATAATAGTTATTAAAAATTGAAAGTTTCATATTCATATTACCAATAAACACATAAATAATTTGTTCAATAAAACCACAATATATGAATGGTTAATTAACTTCAGTAAAAAGTACTAACTAAAGGATTAGGGATTGCTTTGTCATTCATAAAAATTCTCCTCCGAAATGCTAATTTTGCTTGTCATGTAAATGGTATCATTCATAGATTTCACTCAAACCACATTCATTCATCTCATCAAACATAAGGATTGGAGAAAAGAGTATGGCATATATCATGAATACAGTTATAGGGCAGTGTTACACTAATGTAGAAACGTGTTCCCTAGTAAAAAAGCAAATATGGGTGTGAAGTTGCATGTAAAAAAAGTAACCGATTCACTTTCTTCACTTTTTTCGCTTATTTTTGCATTAAACTCATTTGGCTGCGGATTTATTATAAAATAAATAAAACTTTTTTAAAGTGCTTTTTTCAACTAACATTCATTCAATATGATTGGAGATCATAACAAAATATAAATTTTAAAAATACAATGTTATTTCAATTAATTAAAAAGCTTTCATGTGGTGGTCCTTTATCAAGGACCATTGTGGTCCTTGATAAAGGACCACTGCCTGGAGATTAAAGGTTAAAGTGCATGATGAAAACACATATATAATAAATTATTATTATTTTTATATTTTGTTTAATGGAAAGTATATTCACAATACATGTAGTAACATTTTACTATACTATTGTATGGAGCGGCTTGGGGCAAGGAAGCTGTTCAAGCTTTCTCAAGACTTGCATCGCATTTTGTCACAAGGACCAACACCCCCAAATCCAAGATGGTCTCCAATCTCTATGGCCGCCTGAACTTAACTCTAGTGCGTGCAAATGCCCGGTCCCTCCTCTTAAGGGGTGGATATATCATCCAGGAGGGTGATAAAAGTAGTTCTTCAACATAACTTAATGTTTCTTATTTATTCGTATAATGAGAGAAATTAAGCAAAAATTACACTGAGGCATTATAACTCAGGCCTTTAAAAAGGTGCCTTGTGTGGCACTAGATGCTCCTACAAGCTAAGCATTCCCTATTTGTATTAGCATGGTTGTGTTTCAATGGAAAACACATAACTGATGAGATGTGTATACAGTGACTCATACAATTGTAGCTGCCATGATGATGGCATGCAGCATTAGTCTGGGTACCCGACTGATCGGTTCCACTATATGCGCGCGTGTGTACATGCAGTAGCTACAACTACACAGTACAAACTGATTGATGCATTTCACTAGAAACAATGAATAGGGCACTGTCACGCAAAAATTGTTGGTAGATCCCATGCATGCACGATTTCTGTCGATGTCAGGCGCGTATCCAGAAATTGGTGGAGGGGGGTGCTGAACGGATTAGCGCGCGAAATTTTTTGCAACCACGTCCACTCAGCAGTATAGTTTAACTATAACAGAAATACTACGGTTCAATAGGCAAGAATGTCTGCAATCGCCAAGGATGGCGCCGAACGCACACACTAATAGGGATGTTATGGTGCATATACAGTGCCGGCTCGGAACTGTAGAAAGTAACACCTCGGAACTGTAGACTTTTACAGCGATTCATTGTTTATTTAGGTGTCCCATAATTCGATAACGTGGTCAGAGTGGCAATTGATTATGCTTACCTAAGTCAACAGTCCAGCCCAGCTTTTACATAAAAAAAACGTTTAAACACGAGACATTTTTTTCGGTGGGGGTATAATAATTAAAATAAAGAAGCAAGCATCGGCTTCAATCATGGCGTATTACCTGAAGGCGTCTGTACCTCAAGTAACCAGCGTGTCAACCTTGGATCAGCCATGCACTGCAACTACAGTTACAATTAATTGTTGTGTTCCTAGTTGGATTCCGTTGACTGCTAGTCGTCCTCCAGCTGAAAAGTGCATTTCAGTTACTACTCCACACTTTGGCGCCGGCGATGTATAGGAAGCTTTGCGGGGACAACATCAGTGATCAGTGTAAATACAGCATGAACATAAGTGGCTCTAAAATTATCCTTAATTGGCATGGATACAGTTTCAGAAGTTTGCAGGTCTTCCATAAGCATGCAGATTGTATCCACATATTAAAGCTGCATTGCTGGCAAATGCTAGAGCGCTTATCAGTATTCACAACATACTCAGCGGTGTGCTAAAGCGCGGCTTCACGATATACAGTGCCGGCTCGGAACTGTAGAAAGTAACACCTCGGAACTGTAGACTTTTACAGCGATTCATTGTTTATTTAGGCGTCCCATAATTCGATAACGTGGTCAGAGTGGCAATTGATTATGCTTACCTAAGTCAACAGTCCAGCCCAGCTTTTACATAATATTTTCCAGCAGTCACGCGCGCTTCCCTACGTGCTTGTGCGTAGTCAGGCTGATGCTTCTGAGTTTACAACACGAATACTTGCGCGCACACGCACAAACATAGTTAAGATAAATACACGCGTGCTATGTAGCATACCTAGCTAAAGTTCGAAGGGCGCTGAAGGTGTAAAAGCTGCATAGTAATGCTTATAGCATAACATCTGCGTGGCTACTATATACTGGTAATAATACGACACATGGTCATTATACGTACAGTACCAAAAGTAGCCTAGCTTAGCAAATCTTTCTGTAAGTGGCTTACAGCTGCTTCCGACGCGGTCTGCTTACGTCGAGGCGCTAGGCAGTGTAAGCTGTACTGTCAACTTTGTGTGTATGACACTTGTTGGTCAGTGTTGTATGCATGCAGCTTCGAACTTTAGCTAGGTATGCTACATAGCACACGTGTATTTATCTTAACTATGTTTGTGCGTGCGCGCGCAAGTATTCGTGTTGTAAACTCAGAAGCATCAGCTGGAAAACTTACATAATATTATGTAAAAGCTGGGCTGGACTGTTGACTTAGGTAAGCATAATCAATTGCCACTCTGACCACGTTATCGAATTATGGGACACCTAAATAAACAATGAATCGCTGTAAAAGTCTACAGTTCCGAGGTGTTACTTTCTACAGTTCCGAGCCGGCACTGTATATGCACCATAACATCCCTATTAGTGTGTGCGTTCGGCGCCATCCTTGGCGATTGCAGACATTCTTGCCTATTGAACCGTAGTATTTCTGTTATAGTTAAACTATACTGCTGAGTGGACGTGGTTGCAAAAAATTTCGCGCGCTAATCCGTTCAGCACCCCCCTCCACCAATTTCTGGATACGCGCCTGACATCGACAGAAATCGTGCATGCATGGGATCTACCAACAATTTTTGCGTGACAGTGCCCTATTCATTGTTTCTAGTGAAATGCATCAATCAGTTTTTACTGTGTAGTTGTAGCTACTGCATGTACACACGCGCGCATATAGTGGAACCGATCAGTCGGGTACCCAGACTAATGCTGCATGCCATCATCATGGCAGCTACAATTGTATGAGTCACTGTATACACATCTCATCAGTTATGTGTTTTCCATTGAAACACAACCATGCTAATACAAATAGGGAATGCTTAGCTTGTAGGAGCATCTAGTGCCACACAAGGCACCTTTTTAAAGGCCTGAGTTATAATGCCTCAGTGTAATTTTTGCTTAATTTCTCTCATTATACGAATAAATAAGAAACATTAAGTTATGTTGAAGAACTACTTTTATCACCCTCCTGGATGATATATCCACCCCTTAAGAGGAGGGACCGGGCATTTGCACGCACTAGAGTTAAGTTCAGGCGGCCATAGAGATTGGAGACCATCTTGGATTTGGGGGTGTTGGTCCTTGTGACAAAATGCGATGCAAGTCTTGAGAAACCTTGAACAGCTTCCTTGCCCCAAGCCGCTCCATACAATAGTATAGTAAAATGTTACTACATGTATTGTGAATATACTTTCCATTAAACAAAATATAAAAATAATAATAATTTATTATATATGTGTTTTCATCATGCACTTTAAGTGTTAATGGTTTTAAACTTTCTCCATCATATATACATGCATATGTATGTACTTGCTCTCAATTGAAGCTGGCCATTTTCACAGATATTTCTTCAGCCTGACTGCAGCGCAGTTTGATCTATATACGTGATTTAACTTATATAACTGAACTTGAGGAGAAAAGGATGGATATGTGTATGTGCTTTGGGTACTATATGGCGATTGCTTAGATCCTTGACAATTTAATTGGATCAAGCTATACGCCGAATGGAAGTGTGCAATGCATATAGTTGGGTTGTCATTATTAATAGTTATATACAACGCTGAGTTTTGACCAGCATATGCGGGATCGCGAGCTGGGCTATAGGTGTCATATGGATCAAGAGAGAAATTAAGCAAAAATTACACTGAGGCATTATAACTCAGGCCTTTAAGAAGGTGCCTTGTGTGGCACTAGATGCTCCTACAAGCTAAGCATTCCCTATTTGTATTAGCATAGTGTGCATGGTTGTGTTTCAATGGAAAACACATAACTGATGAGATGTGTATACAGTGACTCATACAATTGTAGCTGCCATGATGATGGCATGCAGCATTAGTCTGGGTACCCGACTGATCGGTTCCACTATCATAGTGATAGTGCAACAGTACCCATGCAGACTATATATACAGGCATACATATGCGCGCGTGTGTATATGCAGTAGCTACAACTACACAGTATAGGGCGCTGTTACGCAAAAATTGTTGGTATAGATCACGATTTCTGTCGATGTCATGTAACATAGGAAGGGGTGCATTATGACCTTGCTGCAGACCATTCAGCGTCGGCAGAATCCCATAAGAAGAGTGGTACATCACTCTTGAAAATGAAGTGCATGGTAGTATGTTAAAGATGCATGTGAGTTCTCTATAAGCCGCAATTGAGGCCGCTAAAATATGCTGACGGAGCAAGCATTGCTTATTCCAAGGCCTCCGAATTTAGATTGAACCATGCACGCCGGGTCATTAAGATTTCAGGTTCATTATCAGTTGGAGGCGTGGTGACAGGAAACAAGGTGATGTCCTTATATACATCAGTGAATTGCAAATGCATTGCGGAGCAGTATAAGAGGCTTCTCTGAGTGCAAAGGCCGGTGTTTTATCCTCTCCTCCATGACCTGAAAGAGGGCTGTCTTGCCGTGGATGGATGAAGAAATGAACTCCACATCCCGGCAAGCACAAGGAAAATGGCGGAAACGCAAAAGGGCATGCAATTATTAATAGTATCTTGCGAGAACAACGTAGGTTGATCTGATTAAGTCCGTCCGTGAATTGAAGCTAATGAAACAATGAAACTTTGGCAATTTTTCAAGATACTACTTGAGGTAAGAGCTACTACTTGAGGTAAGAGCTACTATGTATGTGTGTGTGGGCGGGAGTGTGTGGGTGTGAACAGTACATGTATGTGTGGGTGTGAAAAGTTTGTGTTCTGTGTGTGAACCTAAAGGTTTGTGTGTGAGTGTGTGGGGGGTGGCTGGTAAACAGTGTGTGTGGGGGGTGGCTGGTGAACAGTGTGTGTGTGTGTGTGTGTGTAGTACATGTGGGGTATACAGTATGTGTGGGGTGTGGAGTACCTGTGGGTACAAGTATGTGTGGGGTAAAGAGTTTGTATGTGTGTTTGTGTGTGTGTGTGTGTGTGTGTGTGTGTGTGTGTGTGTGTGTGTGTGTGTGTGTGTGTGTGTGTGTGTGTGTGTGTGTGTGTGTGTGTGTGTGTGTGTGTGTGTGTGTGTGTGTGTGTGTGTGTGTGTGTGTGTGTGTGTGTGTGTGTGTGTGTGTGTGTGTGTGTGTGTGTGGTTGGATTAAGCAGTGGATGGTGGCATGGGGAAACGTGTTAACACATGCTACACACTTACATATTTATTGCTATGCAAAATGCTACGTTAAATGCAAAACACTAACCAGTCCAGATGAATGAAAACATGTGCCTTGTTCCCTAATGGAAGGAGCAGGGTACAGCTGGTCCCTGGTCCAATAAGCACTGGGTACCCGAGAGTGTGAATGTTGGAGGCACAACCCGTAGTGCTCACATCAGTAGGAGAGGGGAGACATTGAACATAGGCTATGAGGGAGAGGGAGGGAGGGAGGGGGGGGGAGGAAGGGAGGGAGGGAGGGAGGAGAGGAAGTGGGGAGGGGAGGAGGGGAAGTGGGGAGGAGGGGAGGTGGGGAAGTGGGGAGAAGGAGAAGTGGGGAGGAGGGGCAGGGGATGAGGGGAAGTGGGGAGGAGGGGCAGGGGATGAGGGGAAGTGGGGAGGAAGGGAGGTGAGGGTGAGGGGTGGAGGAGGAGGGAAGTGGGGAGGAGGACAAGAAAAGTCCACACTACACAGAGGTGCAGGGGAGAGGAGGAGAAGGGGGAGTGGAGAGGGGGGAAGGGGGTGGAGAGGAGAGGTGGTGCAGTGAACAGATGGGAAGGAGCTGCACGTTTGCGTGTGTGTGGACCAAAAGGTTTGTGTGTGGAGGTGACAGGTGACAGTGTGGTATGAGGGAGTGGTGGTAGGACTGAAAAGTGTGTGGAGGTGTAGACCAAACAGTTTGTGTGAGTATGATCTGAATGGTTTGTGTGGTGGCTGTAGACCGAAGAGGAGAGAGAGAGAGAGAGAGAGAGAGAGAGAGAGAGAGAGAGAGAGGGAGGGAGGGAGGGAGGGAGGGTGGGAGGGAGGGAGGGAGGGAGGGAGGGATGGAGGGAGGGAGGGAGGGAGGGAGGGAGGGAGGGAGAGAGAGAGAGAGAGAGAGAGAGAGAGAGAGAGAGAGAGAGAAAGAGAGAGAAAGTGTGTGTGTGAGTGTGTGTGTGGTTGGATTAAACAGTGTTTGGTGTGAATGTATATGCACTGGTCAAATGCACACACACACACACACACACACACACACAACACACATTTAGGTTCACACAACCCCACACACACTGTTTACACCCACACACTCAAACACACTGTTCACACAGTTCCACTGTTCACACCCACACACACATGTTTTCAGCATTTTGCATAGCAATAAATGTGCAATGTGTAGCATGTGTTAACACATGTTTCCCCATGCCACCCTCCACTGCTGAATTAATCCAACCACACACACACACACACACACACACACAACACACACAATGTTTACACATAGACCAAAAATTTACAATTTGTATCAACTCAACCATTGTCATGGTAGCAAGATTGTTGCCATGACATACTGATAAAGAACGATGCAGAGGTGGTCTGGAGCATGTCTGAAGTGTACCAATATACCAGGTCATGCTCTTGTGGCCCAAGTGATTCTGACCTGCAGTCCACATCTTATCACCTTAGTAATAGCCTACCCTGTCATTACATGTACCAGTCACTTCTACCACTCCTCCAGACCCTAGGTGCAGTCAGTACAAACATGTTGTCTACCAGAACCACTGACTCATAGACATTTATAAAAAGAAGTCCCCCAGGCCAAGAAATTTAGAAATAGCCACTCAACACAGAGTGATACAAGGACATTGCAGAGATGCTCTAAAGCACGTTGAAACTTTTTTAGTTCATAGTTTCCCAAGTGTTTGTGAACTGAAGTTAACGTCTGAGCTCTGCATACTCACAGCATTAGTCTACTGGCAGAAAGGTTTGAGGTGTTCATAAACCAGAGATAGAACTACACTTTTAAGTCCCAAGCCAGTAAAATGTACGTCACGTGATTGAAAGCGGGCGCGCTTTAGGCAGCTGTTAATTAGCGCCTCGTTTCCTGCTGCTTACACATAGTTTCCACAGACCAGACTCAATGAAATAGGCTTCCGTGATGTGTAACTGAGGTACGATAATGATATATTTTTGTGCGTTGTAACGTTGTGTCTTTCAAGTCGGTAGGTGTACCGTGTATTTTATTTTATTTTTTCAGAATACCGTGTAGTCAGCAACCGTGCGGTTCTATGCCAATGGTAAGTCACTGATAGTCCTAAGGTCGTTTGTAATCGTCAGTAATTTCTTATCTCCTATAGCTACTCCCCCTCTACAAAGTCTTCCCGCGTTTTGTATTCCTGAAAACTCATGGACCCAGAGGTGTGTTGTGTGTGTGCGTGCGTGAATGATTATTTTCCCTCCTAGCAATAGATCTCGTCACAATTATGCTGTGCGTAGCTATGAGAAACATGGGACGTAAGCGATGTGATAACTGCTTTTATTTTTTCAGTAGCAGGTTCAATCTTCAAATGTAAACGAGGTACATTAATGTATGCGCTTTAAAAGTTGTGTCTTATGTTTACGTGTACAGGCTCGGTTTGAAGTGGTGCACCAATGGTTTGTGTACAGACAGACACTCTTTGCAGAAAACGGTGAAAGATACAATGTGTTAGGAGGTATATCCAATAGCGTAATATGTACATGTATTTTTTTTTATTATGAAGTGAACGAGAAGGTCATGGCCTCAAATCAATGGGTAGTGCGCGTGATGTAGGACAGGGGACTAGGTATAAAGGGCGGGGGGATGAAGGCAGGGGACCAGATTGAAGGGCAGGGGACCAGAAATAAGGATTACATCATCAAAGAGAATACGTGAGAAGATTACCATCACGTATACAGAATAATATACGCTTAGGGGATCTCGTTAGTATCCAACTGATATCCGAACGGAGTTGGCTGCGTATAGCGTTGTCTTTTGTCGTATTCTTTCTTTCCATACGTTGTGCCTTGATGTGCATTGTAGTGAAATTCCATAACGTTGTGAAAAAACCACACATTGTGAAAGCACAATTTTGTTGTGTTTTATTATAAGCGAACACAACGTTATACCACACGATTCCCTCGGTTTGACAACAAAAACGCATTACTTATTCCACGTTGTGAAATAACTATTTTTCCTGTGGTCCGGGGGGACAAATTTTAGGGGGGACATTGTACACTACGACACCGTGATGGCTAGCTAGAACAAGCGCGCACGAAAGCTTTGCAGAGAAAGTAGATACAAGCTTTATGCTCTTTAAAACACTTTCTTTGAAGGCCTCCAGTTTTTTACGATTCCCCATTGATTTTGTTGTTGTTGGAATTTTCTCTTCCTATTCTTGCGCGATCGACCCTACGAAGCTTGCTAGGCATTTGCTACTGTAACACATACACAACATACAAGAGATATTGATCACGCCACTCTATATGTATGTCTGATTCAATATATGCACTCAAATACTCTAGAATCTAAACCACTTTTCTGGGAAAATTACACAAAAGGTACGTTTTTTGGACATCATAAGCGGACAAATTCCCTATTTACGACGTCAAACCTCTTCATAGAGACTCCTAAACATTACAACGCCACATTACCTACCACATACTCTATATGTGAACTCATAAAATGGATTCACAATGTTGCTAGTGTCCAGGAAAATCACACAACCACTACCCGATCAGGTTGCAGCTACGATCGCTGTCTGCCTCAGCTGAGACGTCTGTAAAAGAATAGCTATATGCTTTTTGGGTGTCAGAAAGGTTGCTCTCATACAGTAAAAAGTTTAACAACACTAAAGAAGCTCTTTAACTAAAGATGCTCAATAGCTCACACGCCCACTACAAGATTCAATGCGAAGCACGGTCATGTAACGGAACGTGACGTCACGTCACGTAAGTGTATATACCGTTTCCAATCCCTTTATTCTATTATCTATGGTATCACCACCTAAGCCCGCACATGGGAATGGTGTGTCGCCGTTTTTGTCCCGACCATTGAGATCACAGCTATATTTGGCGACCAGCAATCTCGCCAGAGATGTATGGCCTTTGGCACATGTCCCATGGAGAATCGTTTTACCGTTGATTTTGTAAGATTCAAAACCTTTCACCATCGTGTTAACTGTTTCAGCATCTTCGCAGCTGAATAAATCTCCTGGCTTCACGAAACCATCACCTGCGAGGTCACACCATTGAAGCATTTTGAATATCCTCGTTCATCGTAGACGTTAGTGTTTGTGCCATCACTGAGTTACGCTGCAGAACACCCTTGGTAATAGTCGACTCTAAATAACATCGAACTCATGGGGTTTATCGCGTTAACTAGGTATGTGGTTATGTGTTGAATGTAGAGATTAAGGCCTATATTTGGTAGCTGTGGTTGTGTGCTGAGGGCATCTGGTGCGATGTGGGTAGCTGTGACTGTGTGCTGGTGGCATCTGGTGCACATGATGGGAGTAGCTGTGGTTGTGTAGGAGGTGTGCTGTGATGTGTATGTGTAGGTAGCTGTGGCCGGGTTGATCATGAGTGCTGAGTGACAACCATAACTCCAGTGAGCAGAAAACCTGAATAACCTAGGTATTCAGCAGGCAAATTGTCAAAACCTATTAGGAAAAATCGATTCGGTTTATTCAACTATTTTGAAAAATCGTTTTTCAGATCCAGAATAACTGACCTGAAATATCGATTAGTGTTTTTAAAAAAATTATTCAGGGGAGGTTACACACCCTACACACACAGTGGTGGAGAAGGTGGAGCTCCTAACAGACAGGCTGAACACACTTCTAGCAGAGAGGGTCCTAGAGAGGGTACCTGAGGTGCCCACCTCCTGTACTGACCACCTCCTGTACTGACCACACCCATGGCTCTGTAGTCCAAGATGTCAAAGTCTTGTGAGTGTGTGTGCATGAGGGATAATAGTGTTAAGGTGTGTGCCTGTGTGAGATGTGTGTGCTTGTGTGAAGGTATGTGTATATGTGGGGATGCCCACTATGTAGGGATCACATGATCCCTCCTCTAGCTGGCCAACCTTCACTATCAAGTTGAAATCAAACAAAACGATTAGATCATTTCCTAGTTGACCACACCCACACCAATCATTTACGTACCAATCATTCATACATGACATCTCACATGCACACCACGTGATCTTACATCTAACCACTCCCCCTCCACCTCCCCCTAGGCCCAACCCACACTGACAGTGGAGTGGGCTCAGGTGAAGGTGTACCAAGGCCAAGGGATGGGGTGATGCAAGTGGCTTACTCCAAACATGGAGCACCTGTGATATGGAGCACTTCTGTTGGTAGGTATAGAGGCATCTTTGTTCATCACACTCCCACACTCCTCACTTTCCTATCTATATCAAGGTAGGGTCATACTCCCTCCCTCCCCCCACGGTATGCTTTCCTCACTCACTATCCTAGCTATATTAAAGTAGTGCAGCTATCGCAGTATCCATGGTGATGGAGCATGTGATCCCTCCCGCCCCTTCACAGATGGCACAGCTCTGATATGGGACCCTGACACGGGGTCCCCATCCTCAAGTACAGTGGACACAGTGGTGCAGTGAACTGCATCTCCTTCCACCAGAAGGAGATGCAGTTCACTGCACCGTGTCAGGTGACTGCCATGTGTGGAGGTACCTGCCTCCCATGTCTGCGCTACCACGGCAACCTATAGCTAGCCTTTCTGATAAGATGGTACGTTTTGTGTGTCTATGTGTGTCCATAGTTTAGTGCTTAAGATTTTATAAACAAGATTTTGTATATCATGACTTGGCATATCATCTTGAATTAATAGGACATTGTATCATTTATGGATATGTAGTATGAAAGTGGGAAGAGTTGACTTAATCTCACCCCTCCCCTCCCCTCCCCTCCCCTCCCCACCCCACTACCCTCCCCTCCCTCCCCTCAGAGACATGACTCATCTGGGGAGGAGAGATGTTTGTCAGATGAGCAGCAAGAGGACCCTGCAGTAGAAGAAGGGTGGAGTGTGTGTTTGCATCTTGTGGTGATGAAAGATAAACTGTTGTGTACACACCTGTACACCATCCCTCCCTCCCTCCCTCCCTCCCTCCCAGGTGTACATCCTTCTGTGACCTTGGTGAAGACTGTCCCTCAACCTGCACTTATGAAGCTTCTGCCCCCCCCCCCCCACACACACACACACAGCACTTGTGATGAGCTGTGATTGGCTGCCCAATGCATAGCAGCTGGTCACAGCCTCCTGGGATCGCTCTGCACGTCTATGGGACTCTGAGAAGGGACAGATGATCCACTCCCTGGAGGGTAAGCTGAGACCACACCCACCTGTGTAGTGACCATCCCTCTTCCCCAGGCCATGACCAGGAGCTCACTCACGTCTGTGCACACCCCTCCCAGCAGCTACTGGTGACATCATCGCTGGATACCACCTTCAGGCTATGGGACTTCAGGACTCCGCCCATCCACTCAGTCAAGGTCACTCCAAGGCTGTCAATGCAGCTGTGTTCAGTCAGAAGGACAATGTCATCAGTGGATCAGATGACCATACTGTGAAGGTGGGTGTGGTGATGGTGTGTTGTGTGTGGGGCTGGACACCATAATTAACATTCAAACCCCAAGATATAATGACCACTCATTTCAAGTTCATTATTTAAAATATATATATAAACAGCAAAGATTTGTTGGATATTTAATTGGTTGGTTTTTATTGGGATCAATAGGGGGAGGAGGAGTTAATTAAACATTTCTTTCCTCCCCTACCTTTGTCCAACTGTCTCCTTGGTCACACAGATATGGGACCTCAGAAAGGTGAGGTCACTTACAGACTCCATACGATTGGACTGCGGGGTTAACAGATGAGTACATCCTGGAAGAGGGTGGGGCATTGCCATGACTACCACCCCTCCTCCCCAGGATTGCTCTCTCCCAGTATGAGAATGGGGTATTGGCCCTGCCCCTGGACAATGGCCACATTAGACTGTATGATCTCGCTGGGAACAGGCTGGCTCAGTTACCAAGTCGAGACAGACAGGTGTGTGTGTGTATGATATGCTAGTGAAGCCCCACCCCCTGATGTCATCCCTAGAGTGAGCAAATTAACCCCTCTCTATCTCTTAGGGTCATCGTCATCTGGTGTGCAGTGCAGCGTGGTCTCTGGACAGCCACCAGAGATGTAACCTTTACACCTCAGCCTTCGACAACAAGGTGATTGGATGGAAGATCACTTTCGATGCTGCATCAAAGTTGTCATGACAACAACCACCCCCCACCCCCACCCCCCTTGTACAGTTTGCAGAATGACTTGTCATTTGAGCATCCTCTGTATGTCGGTTGTATGTAGACTATAACAGCTGGACAGAGGGCACTTTGTCTGTGATGTCATAAATCATTACAAATGATGTCACTTTTGGTTTCTATATTAATATAGGTGTGGTCTGGCCAGTGACATCACTGCAAAAGAGGCTGCACACACACACAAAGAATGTGGCACCAATGTTATGTGGGTTGGGTGAAGTGAGCATGATATAGGAGCAATTATTACCATGGCCTGGTGTCTAATTAAGTCTGGGGACCTGCTAAGCTTAGAGGTGTGTGATGTCACTAGCTGTGTCTCATTAGGTCTGGGGACCTGCTAAGCTTAGAGGTGTGTGATGTCACTAGCTGTGTCTCATTAGGTCTGGGGACCTGCTAAGCTTAGAGGTGTGTGATGTCACTAACTGTGTCTCATTAGGTCTGGGGACCTGCTAAGCTTAGAGGTGTGTGATGTCACTAGCTGTGTCTCATTAGGTCTGGGGACCTGCTAAGCTTAGAGGTGTGTGATGTCACTAGCTGTGTCTCATTAGGTCTGGGGACCTGCAAAGCTTAGAGGTGTGTGATGTGTCTCATTAGGTCTGGGGACCTGCAAAGCTTAGAGGTGTGTGATGTCACTAGCTGTGTCTCATTAGGTCTGGGGACCTGCAAAGCTTAGAGGTGTGTGATGTCACTAGCTGGCTGCATATATATTTGGAATATCTCATCGAATTAACCCTTATGGTTATGACATCATCACCATGACACAATAACAAAACCTATATGTTCACATAGCACCTTGCACATACAGTACCTAAATAGTACAATACTAATACTTAAGTACAGAACTAGCACCATAGTAAGCAAAATACACATAACCATCTCTGGGATCTAGTGCAATGTCCTCGGGATGTTCAAGATTTCCCACTTCGTGGATCTTGTTCCCATGGTGATCAAATATGGAGAGATATCTGCCACCACTGACACAGGTGTTGCCTTCATCGTCAATGGCTATTCTCCAGGGAGCTCCTGGACCACCATATGTTCTGACATATGCACCTTCCTTTGTGAAGACCTTTATACGTTCATTTACTGCAACATGAATATTTCCCTGAGGGTCTAAGGCAAGACCCTTTGGTAACCTGAAACTACTGTTGCCAGTACCTTTACCATCTATGGTCAATAACCAACCACCATCTTCATTGAATATTTGTATCCTATGGTTACCAAGGTCAGAAACAATCAGTCTGTTGTTTGAGTCAATAATGACTGCCTGGGGATAATCAAACTCTCCCTGACCTGATCCTTGCTGACCAAACTAATCAATGAACTCTCCCCTTGATGTCAGTTTCTGTATACGATGGTTGTGGCATTCAGCAACATACAACACATCTCCCTTGATGGATACATCATGAGGATATCTGAACTGACCATCACCACTTCCACCACTACCTATGGTATTCTTCAGTTGACCTGTTTGATCAAACACATAAATGCAGTTATCCCTGCTCCCTACATAGATGTCTCCATTGTCATGGATGGCAACACATAATGGTCGACTGCACCCAATCACTTGTTGGGCATTACACAAGGTGAGGTAGTCATATTTACTCATCACATCAAGGTCATGAGGACTGTTCTGTACATGTTGGCCATCCATTGTGATGCCTAGCTGGTGAGGGCCAGCAGTCTGAGGGGTGAGGGTGATGGTGTAGGTACCATCCCTGTGGTCCTCCACCTCTCCATACACAACTGCTCCATTATGGGCCTTGGACCTCATCTCAGCCTCAACCTGTACACCACCATGTGGGCACCTCTCTCCATTCAACATCCTCGCCTCCAATTTCATCAAACATTTTGTGTTCCTTCCAATCACAGAATGAATTGTGAATTCACTTTTACAAGGAACAGGAGATTGCTGATACACACAACCAAACATTGATAGTTCCTTCATAAAAGCATCCACTTGTACATCTGCAGTGATGGGACCATATTGGGTTGCCCAGGGAGACATATTGTTAATCTCCATAACGGTAGCCTTCAGTTCAGTGGGTATACATCCTTCCATAGCTACCACCTCATGGTCAGTGTGGGAATGGAGGATGTGGGAGGTCACCTCAGAGTAGTGACTGATGTTCTGTTGGATCTTCTCAAGCTGCTCCTTCTGGAGGGTAAGGGATGTTGTCTGGGTCAGTGCAATGGATTCCATCTCTGACAGCATTGCCTTCTTCCTTTCCACAAGTCTTTCAAGTAGCAGTTCAAAAGCCACATTGAAGGCCAGTTCAGCTTCATGTTTGGAGGTCTTCACTAGTTTCATGGTCTTCTCATTAGCACCAATGGCACCAGCCAATGTGTCTTGCACATGTTGGAGTGTCCTTCTCATGTCACCTCGATGAGCCTCTGCAACAGTGGACACTTCACTCACACCATGGTCCTTGTGGGCTACTGTGGTGCAGTCTCTACACACCAGCAACTTACAGGTCTCACAATAAAAGTTCAGCTTATTGTCCTCATGGTTAGGCTGAGAGCAGTAATGGTCTCTTGGCTTCATGGTGGTCTGCAGTTTTTTGGCTCCCTCCTGGTCCAGTCCAACCATATTGTGTTTTGACAGTTCTGGATGACGTTTGTGGTGTTCATGGCAGAAGGTACACATGAACTGATAACATGTACAACAGAACACCTCTGCAGGACCACTGCGTCCATCTATACATGGGTCACAATACACCTTACTGTTGCCGACAATCTTGGACATGTATCCAGCTACCTCTACTTCAAATCCAAGATGGAGGTTCTGACGGAGAACATTGGCCCCTCCCACTGGGATGCTGGTGCTTCGTTCACAGGTGGGACACTTGAACACTTGTTGGGAACCACTTTTCTCTATCTCATGGTGGAGACATTGCCGACAAAAGGAGTGCAAACATGGTAGAATTCTTGGGTCATTGTAGGGCTTGGAGCACACCCCACAGAAGATGGTGTGTGAAAAGGATTCTTCAATAAGCACACTGTAAGAGGTGTCTTATTAATGCCCACCAGTTAATTCATTACTAGGCTGTTTAGTTACTTTACTTATAATCAAAATATATACCGGGGGTGTCCAGAAATGAACGCAACGCTATTCAATCACTACAACTCAGGATAAAAATTTATTATTTGTATTTTTTATTTTCATTTTTTATACATGCATTACAATACTGAGGGAAATGCTAACAATACAATTATTCTACGCGGTTAACTAAGTAGTTATATCAAAGCCCTTGATTCAAAACCCTTCACTATCAAAATTATGGTAAGAGATAATTGATTTTAATAACCAGTAATGGAAGATCTGAATATGCAGTGGAGCAGCATTGATTTCAAGTTACTGAATTCAATAGTGAGTGCTTATAAGTTATTAAGGTTGAAGCTACTAATTTAATCACTGCAACTAATTTAATACCTGTAGTACTAATCACCACCAACAATTCAATACAATAGGTAACACCATTTCATTTGTTATTGGATTATGTAGTGGTGAGTTATTTAAAAAAAAAAACTCAAAGTTCATTAAAATTCTAGTGATCTTCAGTTTAGCCTCAATTTTAATATTAGTAGTCACAATAAATGGACCTTTTGCCTTCTGACGTCACAAATTAATTGGTTGTGTTTGACACAACATAAGTCCTTATAGGAACGTCACAAAGAAATGCAGCAAGTACTAGATTAATGTTAAATGAATGCCTGAATATATTCCAAAATGAAGTACCTTCGCCAGTTACGGTGCAAATGTTACAGCGCTCACAAGTTACCGGAAGTTGCCCCCCCAAAAATCGAAAAGCGCGACTTCGCGTGTCTCATTAGCAACTTCTGCAATGTTTCGCTGCATACAAATCCCTTACAGAGCTTCATCATGAAATACAACAAAAATGAAACGTGTAGTAATTTACTTCTCAATAAAAATTTAAAAAGACAAGCATGTAGGAGCTATGATGGTGAAGTTATGCCATTTGTTTAAAGTTGCCCCCCCAAAATTCATGCGTGACGTCAAAGGCCAGCAAAAGGTCCATTAAATGTGCTTACTTGCATAACATAATTAGCCATACATTTCAATGCGATTTGTACTGTATATTTTATTATTTTACAAATGCACATATGTTGCTGCTAAGGCCCCTGAAGGTCAGCCGCGGGTCAGGGCCAGAAGTCCGCCTATCAAGAGGTGGAAAGATACACATGCTGGTACATAAAGTGGGTGTGGTCCTGCCTGATAGTCCCTCCAATGGTGAGGGGCTTCAGACCCCCTTCCCTTCACCACTAAGGGGATGTTTGGTAATTGAACTTATTAACACTCTATGCCTGCACTGGCATGAACTGATAAACACTTCAACACCTTGCTCTGTTTCAGATGCACCAGAATATGTGTGCAGAATGGCATTCTGATTTATCTCTCACAGGCAGACTGGGTGCGATGCAGAATAAAGGTCACTCTCTAAGGTAATTTAATATCTAACCAATCACTGACATTATGCAATGAACCATGCATATATACATGTAAGTGGCCTTACTGCATGGCTTGGTAACATATATTAACAACAACACATCACTATGACTACCACTTATTAATATTGTTTATACCTTGTGGGATCTTCTGACCCCTCCTGTTTTGTCAGCTCCCAATGCTTCAGTTGGTCATCACCTTCCTCCTTTCCCTGCTCCATTGGTACAAGCTCCTTCTGCTCCATCTTGTCACCATCAAACATAACTTCTGTAAAATGGCCACAAGAGAGAGGCAGAACCAAAGGTTATGGTGACTGGAGGGTTAGAACGTGTTGAATGTTGGCCCTCCTACGTGTATTTCTTGTTATACTAAAATGCTCATTTGGTGTCAGCCACCATATGCTAACTAGCAAGCCAAACTCAAGGGGCATAGGTACAACTGCGTACGAGCTGTACTTGAACATACCTCAAATTCAAAATCATTTAATATTCGCTATTTAAATAACCAAGGCGGGTGGTAACTTTACAGGCTACAGTTGGTGTGAGGTAAAATGAGCGGCGATTGGAACACGAATATAAAACCCACAAATCAAACAGTACTCAACTACCGGTATACAGCTTCTACCCACCGCCTTCCATGATATCCAACGAGAAAAAACAACGGCTTGTTCTGTTGACACGTTTAGCTCCAAAGGCTCTATGCTGACGCACGTGGCATTAAAATCAAATATGCGCAATTCTATAAATAAATACGCCCCCAGTGCGCATATGCTCACTGTACATACACCACATCATTGGCTGCGCGTATATGATTATTACGTACCTACACATTATCATATGTAAGTTACATGTACGTAGCGAACTAGCGGTAGGGAAGTTCAGAAAACGTCGCGAATGTGAGGGTTTTCTATATTGTAAATGTCTCATATATTTACTATGTGAATCAGTATCTCCTCATGTGGTAAATTGGTCTATTAATAACCGGCTTTCTCATGGGGGGGGGGGGGGGGGGGGGGGGGGATGCATAACCACAGCGTCAGGAAATGAGCTCTCTCGAGTTGGTACTGCTTATGGTGACGTCACCGCTGCCGTCTTCTCGTCGGTTCAAGCTGGTAATATATGCACTCAAAATACTCTAGAATCCAAACCACTTTTGTGGGAAAATTACACAAAAGGTAGGCCTACGCTTTTTGGACATCATAAGCGGACAAATTCCAGATCTACGACGTCAAACCCCATCATAGAGACTCCTAAACATTACAACGCCACACTACCTACTACGTACTCTATATGTGAACTCACAATGTTGCTAGTGTCCAGGAAAATCACACAACCACTACCCGATCAGGTTGCAGCTACGATCGCTGTCTGCCTCAGCTGAGACGTCTGTAAAAGAATAGCTATATGCTTTTTGGGTGTCAAAAAGGTTGCTCTCATACAGTAAAAAGTTAAACGACACCAAAGAAGCTCTTTAAGGAATCGAAGGATGCTCAATAGCTAACACGCCCAATCCAATCCCTTTATTCTATTAGCTATGGTCAAACTACGCGCGTACATGTACGTGCAATGATGCTTTTTATAAAAGAGGAAGAAGCAAGCAAGTGGGGCCGAGTAATGCCAGCAACTGAAAGTCAAACCGTGTAGTGTAAATGTAAAGCATAATTTGTAATAATCCGCTTCATTGAATGCAGAGTTGAAGTATCCATACGTTTGGGCTTGGGTACAAAGCTACGCATGCGCGTGACTGTTACATTTCACACAACTTAAAATCGCTATTAAAGTTGGAAGGAAAAGGGAGAAGTCTTTTACGTTGGGGAGAAGGGGAGGAGTCTTTTACTTTGAGGTGAAAGCAGCATCAATGGATGGGAAGCTCTTGTAGAACTCCTGTGGGCAGGCATGTGATCATGGATAATCGCAGCCAATGACAATAGACCAGTCACATGACAGGCATAACTGACCTTGAACAGGGTCACACTTTGGAGTACACCTGTGGTACAGCACATCTCCCTGATGGAGTGCATGCTAAGCTGGGGGCCACCCACATCTGAGGGGGGAGGAGGGGAGGGGGAGGGAGAGGAGGGGAGGAGAGGAGAGAGAGGGGAGGGGAGGGGGAGGGAAGGAAAGGGAAGAGGAGGGGGAGGAAGGGGAGGGAAGGAAAGTGAAGATTAGAGGAAGGGAAGGGGCAGAGGGATGGAGTAGAGGGAGGGGACGGGATAGGAGGGAAGGAGTGAGAATTACATATTACATAATGGAGGGGGTGCACTCCCTAACACGATGAAGCCACATCAATATGTACCCACTGCCCCCACCATGACCCCTCCCTCCCCCCACACTTACCCACAGTCCTCAGGCCAAGCCTGGCGGAGACAATAGGGCCGATGGTGGTACCACAGGGGCCATCACTGCGCACAGCTACTTCCTAAACCATTCCAATCAACATAGCCTCATGTCAAGTGCCCCTCCCACACCACGCCCACCTGTAGGGGTACATTGCACTTATGAGCCACTTCCCTCAAGATGGCCGCAGTCACAGCTGTGGTGGCGTAGTGCTGGTTAGCATTGTACTTGAGTACAGGGCCCTAGAGGTATAAGGGATGGGGAGGAGGTGTTAGGAAGGGGGAGGGGAAAGAGGGGAGGAGGAGGAGGAGGTGTAAGGAAGGGGGAGGAGGTGGAAGGGAGGGGGAGGAGGTGGAAGGGAGGGGGAGAAGGAGTAAGGGAAGGGAGGAGGTTTAGGGGGAGGGAGGGGGAGGAGGTATAAGGAAGGGGAGGAGGTTAAACCTATCACCAAGCTCTCAACTCTGGAGTGAGGAACAATTCAAATTTAGATGAGGTCATAAAGTGTGCCACCCACCACATCCTTCCTCCCCCCCCTCCCCCCCCCACCCCACCCCCTGGTATGCCGGCCACTTGAAACCATATAGCAATCACAATCCAGGTGCTCTTCAAATAGAATATCACCAGTACCTAGTACTCACCTTGTGGAGTGTTGGCTGGTGGCCAGACTCATGCTTTTTACTGCAAATGAACATTACCATGGTAACAAGAAATTACAAAATATTTATATTTTCCCCCGACTTGCCTATAATTAGGATGGACAGCATGAGCCTGATCAGCACTGACCAGAAATGATTTTGCTATGGCAACCTCAAAAGGAGTGGCGATCCCTAATGAGAAGAACATCACAGACCTGAATATACCACCCCCTCCCTCCCATATCTCCCTTGGGCCCCGTACGATTAACATGCAATTGCTTGATACACAATGGTCTGGGCACCATACCTTCGGATAGCTGTGTACACACCCTCCTCAGCAAAAGTTCCATCATGTTGGACTCTGCTCCCTGAGCACTGAGGGATCCAACCTATGGGGGAGGGGTGATGGGAGGGACAGGTGGGTGTGGTCAGTGGGGTTACGTACCTCCTCGTTATCAAAGAGGGCCAACACTCTGATATACTCATCTGTTGCTATGGTTTCCTCCCCTTCAATCAAACCCTGCACCAATTGGGGTAGTCAATGTGAGGGTGTTAATGATGAGGGGCTGGGGAGGAGGGGGTATTACCCTAAGGCCAGCATAGCAGTTCATCAGGTTGTCTATGCGAGGGGCAAACACAAACTCCTCCAAAGCTCCTCCAATCACCTGTGAGATATAACCAAGACAGCAGGTGTGTGTGTGTGTGTGTGTGTGTGTGTGTGTGTGTGTGTGTGTGTGTGTGTGTGTAGGCATGTAAGTATGTTATGTTAATTAGTGTGTGGAATATAGATAGCATCATTCACTACAATAACAAGTGAGTTGGTCTTAGGTGTAAAAAGGAAGGAAATAACACATGGCTCAATGGTAACATATGGCTCCATGGTAACACATGGTTCCATGGTTACATATATGGCTCCATGGTAACATATGGCTCCATGGTAACACATGGCTGCACTCACAGCAGGCTGCATATCTGCCAGGCACAGTTCAAAGTCCACTATGTTGGCAGGAGAGCATCCGAGATAGTCACCTATTATCTTCAACAACAAGGGCTGCTGTCCATTCTGGGAGGGAGGGAGGGAGGGAGGGAGGGAGGGAGGGAGGGAGGGAGGGAGGGAGGGAGGGAGGGAGGGAGGGAGGGAGGGAGGGAGGGAGGGAGGGAGGGAGGGAGGGAGGGAGGGAGGGAGGGAGGGAGGGAGGGAGGGAGGGAGGGAGGGAGGGAGGGAGGGAGGGAGGGAGGGAGGGAGGGAGGGAGGGAGGGAGGGAGGGAGGGAGGGAGGGAGGGAGGGAGGGAGGGAGGGAGGGAGGGAGGGAGGGAGGGAGGGAGGGAGGGAGGGAGGGAGGGAGGGAGGGAGGGAGGGAGGGAGGGAGGGAGGGAGGGAGGGAGGGAGGGAGGGAGGGAGGGGAGGGAGGGAGGGCCATGAGATGAAGAACACTATAAGCAGCAGGCTCACTGGTGTGGATGTGGTAAGGTCCCCAAGGGAGTCCTCCAGCTCTGCTAGGAACTGCTCTGTGGCAAGAACTGGAACACTGTGTGGGAAGGGAGAGGATGGGGAATAAGAAGGGTGAGGATGGGGAAGAGGCTTCCTCGTATGCTCAGTGGTGTAAAGTCATTTAATGGCTTTGTTATGTTTACATTCAGAGCCATGAGAGAGGCATCAGTCATGAGAGAGGCATCAGTCATGGGAGAGGCATCAGTCATGAGAGAGGCATCAGTCATGGGAGAGGCATCAGTCATGAGAGCGTTGGTAGGAAACTGGTAAAAGTAACCTTAGAACTGGCCTCGTCCCCAGGCCTCATTTTAATATTACATTATGGGGGGTAGAAAATAGGGCCTGGTGTCCATTGGCAAGGTCCTAGGGCACATGCGCTAGCCATTACCAAGAAACTTGGTAATCGTATGCTCGTTTACAAACCTTTTAAAAATACTATTTCGTTCTCAGCGCTAGTTTTTCCTTGTCCCAGGCCCTCGTTACAGGCATTGTATATAAGTCATCCGTAAATTATTTTTTTCAATCACAAATGTATACCATTACCAAGATTCAAGATTGGTAATGGCTAGTGTATTTGCGCTAGGACCTTGCCAATGGACACCAGGCCCTATTTTCCACCCCCATAAAATAGGGCCTGGGGACGAGGTTACCATAGAAGCAGATATGAGGCTACAGCCTTGCCATGATTATGCAGCATCGATCGGACCAGGGATATAAGCGTGTTGGGGCTAGGGGTGCTAGCTGAGGTATGAGGGGGCTACTAGGGGGACACGGGGGTGGGGGTGTATGGGGACTAGGGGGAAGCTACACGCAGCTCACGTGTCTGTCTCCAGGTTGGGGGCAAAGGAGGCGTGCATTTCCTTGGCCAGGTGGATGCAGATGTTAGGTATCTTCAGAATGGGCTTGTCCACATGCACCAGCTGATGCAGCAGACCTTTATCCGTCTGGAGGGGGAGGGGCATGATCACGTGATGAGGTCTGGGGGGGGCAGGGGCATGGTCACGTGATGAGGTGTGGGGGGGCAGGGGCAGGTCATGTGACAAGGAGAGTCTGGAGGGAGGGACAGGATCATGTGATGAGGGGGGAGAGGCAGGATCACGTGATGAGGGGGGAGGGCAGACAACAACAAATGACATGAAAATACTTTGAGTGGTAGACAAATAATCGCCAGATGTAACAACATTTTGTTTTGCATTTTGATCAGTCATCCGGGAGCAACAAGGATGGGCTGGGGACCAGACAAAGGAATACAACAGCGGAGAGACCGGAGGTGCTGTCATGTGAAAAGTGGTCTGGGCGGACCGCTTTTCGCTGCCAAAATTGGGCCTGACCCCAGACCACTTTGGTTGCCAAATTTGGTCCGGGTTGCCAAAAGTCATCCGGGTTTTATTAACTGGCATGAAACCAGTCCTTGCCCTGTTAAGTTTGTATACATGGTGTGTTACTAAATATGATTCGATGTAATATATATAAGTGTGTGCAGTAAATATAAGCATAGGGTACGTGTACATGTATAACATGATTTACATTGCACACTTTACATGTATACTTATATAACCCTCTTTGTCCTGCTTCTGATTTTAGCTTCAGAGATTCTTGTATGACTGAATACTCAACATGTAACTTGCATGTACAACTTTTTAAATGCATAGCTAATGAGTCAGTCCTGCATGCACAAATTTTATCAGCCTTGGCCTCTTTCAGGATGGTCTTCAGTTATATAAATTATAAAATTGTGATGAACATGAACTGATAAATTAACGATTGTAATTAAAAGTACACATGGTTTCAATATATCATGAGCTCATTGAGGGTTGAAGGCATATTTTGGAGAATTGTAAATCCAATAGACCCTGCATGATTTCATGGTGGCACAGTATTCCTATGATCCATGCAAGCGCACAGCAAGTACAACTGATTATCGAAAAATGAAAACAGCAGGCTTTAATCCTTGCCATTGCTAAAGGAGTGACTTCCGTTGGTGTTCTTGAGCTCAAATAAATCTGTTCTTAAACCAAAAGGTTTGTAGCTTATATAGCATCATTCTTCATACATGTACACTATTTCAATGTCTTGTTTTGTACACTGCATGCATGCATTGTCAGATGCAGGCATAGGAACCAAGCACATGCACAATTTGCAATGAACTACACTGTACATTTATCTGCTTTGAACGGTACGTGCATGCACTGTTAATATGTACATGTATATATAGACCTCCTTCAAAGTTATCATATATAGATCCTGATATCACAATGAAAAAATCTCCTCCAAAACTGAAAGCATCCTTGTGTGGAGCTTTAGTTACCTTGGAACTTACATGTAGTCCAAAGAGATTACTATGATCACTTCATAATCACGAACGTTGCTGAAAATCAATCATTTTGTCTTAAAACGTTTAGCATCATAAGAGCCACCATGCATGTTCCATGACAAGCACCAGGCCAGGCCTCCATAGGTGTAGTAAGAATGTTTGGTGAATAGAGTATAGCTAAGAGCTGTTCCTATATTGAGTATAAGGGCATGCATGCATATAATCCAAATTTATCTTTTGATCTGCATGAGGTAGATGTCTAGTGGGTGGTGTTGCATATGTCAGTTTCTTTTAACATCTTTGCCATATCGCTGGAACCTGCATGTATTATCACAATTTATCAGCAGTGCATGCTTGCGCACATTTGCCATGCATATACCGGTATGAGTATGTATGCTTATGCATTTACTTGGGCTGCATATTTAGAAATGGGTCCTACACAAACGTCTGAAGACAATGAGGAATGGTTTCCTGCAAGTTCACTGCTATACACTTGGACCACTTTTGGCAACCCGGGCCAATTTTGGCGGCCAAAAGTGGTCCAGGGTCGGACCATTTTTGGCTCGACCAAAAGTGGTCCACCCGGACCACTTTTCTCGCCCGGACCATTTTTCGCGTATAGTGCTCCCGGGTCTAATGGCGAGCCGGGTACTAGAGTAATAAGACGAATTTTGAACAGATTTTAAAAATAAAGGATGCGTTTCAAGGATAAATATAGATTTTTGTACTGTACTCACATGTCTTCCCAATGTGTGGAGAGATTCTAGGTGGCTTTGATTGGACTTTCCGTTGGGAAGTTACGAGTCGATATGTTGCACCCACTTGGGGAAATGTTTCCTAAAAACCATCCCGTTTGCTCGCGTATTACAGAAACTACACATTGTGTGTGTGTGTGTGTGTGTGTGTGTCTGTGTGTATGTGTGTATATGTATGTGTGTCTGTGGTCTGTGTGTATGTGTGTGTATGTGTGTGCATGGGTGTGTATGTGTGTGTGCATGGGTGTGCATGTGTGTGTGCATGTGTGTGTGCATGGGTGTGTGTGTGCATGTGTGTGTGCATGTGTGTGTGCATGGGTGTGTGCATTGTGTGAGCATGTGTGGGTGCATGGGTGTGTGCATGTGTGTGAGCATGTGTGGGTGCATGTGTGTGCATGTGTGTGAGCATGTGTGTGCATGTGTGTGTGCATGTGTGGGTGCATGGGTGTGTGCATGTGTGTGAGCATGTGTGGGTGCATGTATGTGTGCATGTGTGTGCATGTGTGTGCATGTGTGTGTGCATGTGTGTGTTCATGTGGTGGTTTAGTTACTAAACTTGGTTTAATGTTTTGGTAAATGGGATGGAAATGTGTCTAATACCATGGAGCCTATATGCCTGGGAAAGCTTCTGGGGAATACTCTTGCCTCCATTCAAACACATCCATATCTGATCTAACCCTCATCCCCTCAATGATATTGCTAATCTGATATGGTTCCAGGTCCATGCATCAGTATACCTTTAAAGGATGGTAGGTGGACTGATAGTGAACGACTGCTGGCCTGAATTGCTCTCCCACCCACCACTCCACCTGGGCATTGATTGTACTTGTACACATGTTTGCTGTGTTCTTTCTCTTATATCAATGGTAGGCGGCACCCTTCGGGCTTCTACACC
>OX442416.1:18184822-18217322 GCA_949361645.1 Spongilla lacustris | reverse complement strand
TTTTCTTTTTGAATAAGCTATTTGTGTAAATATAGAAAATCACCCATTCAAAATAAATAAATGTTACAGGTATATGTGACGCCATAATATAATACAAAGGACCTATTAAGACATCATTTATTTGTCCTCTCTAGGCAGTGCATGAGTTCACATATCATGATCATATGACATGTCATGTGATCATGACACTGCAAGTTACAAGCTTTGAAGACAACATTCAGCCTGTTGGCTCAGAGTCATTAAATCCGAGTTATTAACAGTATTGGTACCATGGCCACTAGCCACTAATAATCTCTAGCCACCAATAACTGCTAGCCATTAATAACCGTTAGCCACTAATAACCAAACCTAGAAAGGCTAGCAAAATTGACCAGCCCCTCCTCAACGCACTTAAGGTCGGGCACCCGCGTTTTGACAAATTTATTGCACGAATTTTGCAGATAATGCTGCTTTGGTTTTGTCTACAATAGAAGCCCTGTATCCAAAAAAAAACAAAACACTAACAACCAAAAAAAAAAAAAAAAAACAGAAAATTGCCTACATGTAACACATTTTATTGTAGTGAGGGCCACTTAAATTTTCTTTGGAAACATCAAAGTCACGTTCACAAACACTTGCAGATTGCAGTTTCGATGTAAATCACATTTGATGTAGGAAAATTATTTTAGGATTAAGTACCCTACTCTTTATAGCACGTGACCAATGCAGCTGTACCAGCGTAACAATGATGTTTTAATATGCGAGGACAGTATATATGACAGAATCGCCCCGAAATACTAATTTGTATATGTACCATGGTAAGGGGAGGGTCCTTTGTTAACGAAGTTGACGAATTCTCGCGCCGCTTTTAGGATCTGTTCCTGGTTTAAAAAAAAAAAAAAAAACCTGTATAAAAGGAATCATGAGACACAATTTACAAGCACAAACCTTAGAGGCCATATTTTTAGTAGTTGTATAGACTGGTGATTACGCTTGAGACTCTCTTATAAAACACCCCAGTAACGTGTAAATTTGACGTTTACGTATTAGGTAGGCTACGTAGACAGTTTGGCTGTCCTTTTGTTATTATTCTTTTGTTATGACAAGCGAGCCTTACTGTCTAGTTGCACGTGTGCCTATCATATCGTAGCGTCCCGCTTTGTTCTTGACACAAATAGGCATTGTTTTTGAAACAAATAGGCTTTTGAAATTGAAACAAATAGCGAGTGCCAGCGTGCCAGCTATGTATCTTCCGGCATATATTGTAGCATCATGCATAACGCGTGTGTATTGCTTGCATACATGTGAATCGCAAAATTGCTGCTTGCACGGCCGGTGGTGGATAACGCACGGGTGTAATTTTGGTGGATATAAACCATGGATAGTTTTGCACGGTTAATTACCGTTTATTATCACCTACACTCCGTGATCTGCTCTGCTGTGTGTTCGTGTGTAGGCCTTTTGCAAATCTATACTTGTCTGGTGAGGCAACGACTAAACCGGGTGAAATACTGAAGCATGCTCTTCAAAATGTATTGTTTGGTGACAGCTTTAAGATACATGCAGACTGCATCGGGATGCTCCGAAACTCCATTACTCGAGTTTTCATTGCCTAAATAGCACAGAGGTCCTCTGCTAGTATGCAGAAAAGTTATATCTGATGTTGAAAAATGTTCAAGTTATATATTATCCATGCCCTTAGAACGCGGTAGGACTGATACGTTACAACGAAACTTGTATATAAACACATGTATACAAACGCGAGGATAGATAACATGAGTAAAACGCGCATCAGGCCCGTATAGGAAGCATTAAAAAAAAAAACTGGTCAGGCTGGTACCGCGAGTTGGTGCATGAGGAATGAAAGGGATTGCACGTATAATAGGGGGTCTGGGGAAGCGCCTCATCGGGGTCTAGCCGGAGAGGCATAATTGCTATACATAAAGCCTATGTATAAGACATCAAGAGGTATAGCATACATTCCTATTTATGCCTCGCCGCGCCCACCACCATGCAATTATTACTATTTTTAAATGATGTCGATGTCTTACTGCTACATGTACACTTCATTTTTAAAAAAATAATGGAACAATGTATCTCAAAACCTCCCCGCCATACAAGTATGCATGGCTCATTATATAAGTACGACGATCGATCAGGAAAGTTAGTCCCGCAACTGGCAAGCCAGACCTACTTCATTAATCTTCATTGTACGGCGCATGCAGCGATCGAATACAATTAATGGATTCGTTGCCGTCTTTGGTCCCCAGTCCAGTGTATAATATATACATGTATATATACATCGTTGCAGGTTCAATAACGAAGTAGGTCTGGCTTGTGAGATTACAGCTAGGGAAGTCTGGAAGCAGGTGATTTGTAACGTTTATACTTATCTATATTAGCACGTTTCAGTCTTCACATGACATGTTTTGTGATTTAAAAGTTGCAAAAGTTGCAAAGCTGCATGCATGCTGGTGCAATGCACAATGCAAGAAGAACTATACATGCATCCATGTGCATATAGCATGTATATACTATACATGCAGATATATGAAATCAAATGTGGTTAAAGTCTTCCTCTACTATACACACTGAACAGTTGTATTTATTACTTGGTACTATATAGGCTGGTACCACATTTTCATTATTTGCCGGGCCGCATGGTTCTAAGGAATGAAGCGTCGCGAATTCAGTACAAAATTGCATGCAAGACATAATTTTTTTTTTTCAAAAATTGCAAAGCTGCTGGGGCAATGCACAAATCAAGGCTCACGCTACAGATGTATGGAAGCAAATATGCATGGTACGGTTAAAATCTTCCTCTACTCCTATTCACAAAGGAAAGCTGGTACCAGATTTTCATGATTCATATACAAAGTATACAGTAAATCTGGCCAATCGGTGGCTCAGATATGCATGAAAGCAAATGCGGTTAAAGTCTCATAGTCCTGTTTACTACTTGGTAAAGGAAGGCCGGTACCGGCCTTCCTTTACCAAGTAGTAAACAGGACGTCAATTATTGTAGCAGACCGCACCTAGACTATAATTAGCCAGTCGATAGCATTTGCTGTTCGTCGAATTGACGTCGCTGCAGTTGGACGCCTGACCAGTCGACATACTTCTAGATGCGACGGACTTCATTTATCTAGTTTTAAGTCTCAGGCGCAGACAACTGATTGCTGCATTCACCATAAATATTAGATTAGAATCTAATATCTATGCATTCACCCACCATAGAAACGCACGAAAGCAAATACTATATATCTACGGCAACTCTGATTGCCACTCACATGGCAACGTATAGCAACGGTTACTAAGGCGGATTACGTAACTGCATATCCTCAATACAATGGTGACAGAGAATGCAAAGGCCAGAGTGAGAGAACACTCAGGCAAATCTTTCGCTTCTGACGTTCTTTTCTAAATACGAATGAATTTTAATCAACCGCTGAACTGCAGTTATGTCAAAAAACACCCATAGCTTCAATTACACGTACATACATTATATTTCATGTGGATCTGGGAACGAGAGCAGAGGATTATAATTGTGGATAAGGTTTTTGAATGGGGAGCGAGAATGAGTAAACGCTCCCGCATTTATCAATGCAGCGTTGAAGTATGCGCGCGTACATTTGGGTCTGGGTACGAAGCTACGCATGCGCATCAAGCCGTGACTTTGTTTCACACAACTTAAAATTGCTATTGAGTCTCGGGAAAGGTCTTTACGTTGAAAGGGGAGGAGTCTTTTACTTTGAGGTGAAAGCAGCATCAATGGATCCGAAGCTCTTGTAGAACTCCTGTGGGCAGGCATGTGATCACAGCCAATGGCAATAGACCAGTCACATGACAGGCATATGATCACAATAGACCGGTCACATGACAGGCATGACTGACCTTGAACAGGGTCACACATTGGAGTACACCTGTGGTACAGCACATCTCCCTGATGGAGTGCATGCTAAGCTGGGGACTACCCATGTCTGAGGGGAGAGAAGAGGGGAGGGGGAGGGAGAGGAGGGAAGAGGAGGGGAGGGAGAGGAGGGGAGGGAGAGGAGGGGAGGGGAGGGTAGAGGAGGGGAGGGGAGAGGAGGGGAGGGGAGAGGAGAGGGAGGGAGGAGGGGAGGGAAGGGGAGAGGAGGGGAGGGAAGAGAAGGGGTGAGGAGGGGAGGGAAGAGGAGGGGAGGGGAGAGGAGGAGAGGGGAGAGGAGGGGAGGGGAGGGAAGGGGAGAGGGAGGGAAGAGGGGAGGGAAGAGGGGAGGAGAGAGAGAATTACACAATGGAGGGGGTGCTCTCCCTACCAAGATGAAGCCACATCGATATGTACCCACTACCCCCACCATGACCCCTCCCTCCCCCCCCCCCCCCCCACTTACCCACGGTCCTCAGACCAAGCCTGGCGGAGACAATAGGGCCGATGGTGGTACCACAGGCGCCATCATTGCGTACAGCTACTTCCTAAACCATTCCATTAAAAATAACATAGCCTCACGTCAAGTGCCCCTCCCACACCACGCCCACCTGTAGTGGTACATCGCACCTACGAGCCACTTCCCTCAAGATGGCCGCAGTCACAGCTGTGGTGGCGTACTTCTGGTTAGCATTGTACTTGAGTACAGGACCCTGGAGGTGTAAGGGATGGGGAGGAGGTGTAAGGGAGGGGGAGGAGTAAGGGAGGGGGAGGAGGAGTAAGGGAGGAGAGGCAAAGAAATGAACTCTCATCTTATGACAGAGGACGTACTATTCACATTTAGATACGGCACATGCAGTCAAAATGTCCCTATAAAGTGTGCCACCACATCCTCCCTTCCTTCATCACCCACCTCCTCCCCAGCCCCTGGTATGCTGGCCACTTGAAACCAAAAGTATGGCAGTCACAATCCAGGTGCTCTTCAATTAGAATATCACCTAGTACTCACCTTGTGGAGTGTTGGCTGGTGGCCAGACTCATGCTTTTCACTGCAAATGAACATTACCATGGTAACAAGAAATTACAAAATATTTATATTTTCCCCCGACTTGCCTATAATTAGGATGGATAGCATGAGCCTGATCCGCACTGACCAGAAATGATTTTGCCATGGCAACCTCAAAAGGAGTGGCAATCCCTAACGAGGAGAATATCACTCCACATCCCTCCTCCCCCTCCCTCCCTCCCATATCTCCCTTGGGCCCCTACGATTAACATGCAATTGCTTGATACACAATGGTCTGGGCACCATACCTTCGGACAGCTGTGTGCACACCCTCCTCAGCAGAAGTTCCATCATGTTGGACTCTGCCCCCTGGGCACTGAGAGATCCAACCTATGGGGGAGGGGTTCACAGCGATGGGAGGGGCAGGTGGGTGTGGTCGCGGGGATACATACCTCCTCGTTATCAAAGAGGGCCAACACTCTGATATACTCATCTGTTGCTATGGTTTCCTCCCCTTCAATCAAACCCTGCACCAATTGGGGTAGTCAATGTGGGGGTGTTAATGATGAGGGGGTGGGGAGGAGGGGGTATTACCCTAAGGCCAGCATAGCAGTTCATCAGGTTGTCTATGCGAGGGGCAAACACAAACTCCTCCAACGCTCCTCCAATCACCTGTGAGATATCAACAAATCAAACACAACAGCAGGTGTGTGTGTGTGTGTGTGTGTGTGTGTGTGTGTGTGTGTGTGTGTGTGTGTGTGTGTGTGTGTGTGTGGTGAGGCATGTAAGTGTTATGTTAATTTGTGTGTGGAATACAGATAGTATCATACTACATTACAATAAACAAGTGAGTTGGTATTAGGAGTGTAGGTGTAACAAGGTAGGAAATAGCATTGTAACACATAGCTCCATGGTTACATAATGGCTCCATGGTAACACATGGCTCCATGGTAACATAAGGCTGCACTCACAGCAGGCTGCACATCTGCCAGGCACAGTTCAAACTCCACTATGTTGGCAGGAGAGCATCCGAGATGGTCACCTATTATCTTCAACAACAAGGGCTGCTGTCCATCCTGTGAAGAGAGGAGGGAGGGAGGGAGGGAGAGAGGGAGGGAGAGAGGGAGGGAGAGAGGGAGGGTGGGAGAGAAGGAGGGAGAGAGGGAGGGAGGGAGGGAGGGAGGGAGGGAAGGAGGGAGGGAGGGAAGGAGGGAGGGAAGGAGGGAGGGAGGGAGGGAGGGAAGGAGGGAGGGAGGGAGGGAAGGAGGGAGGGAAGGAGGGAGGGAGGGAGGGAAGGACGGAGGGAAAGGACGGAGGGAAAGAAGGAGGCAATGAGTGAGGGGGATGGAGGGAGAAGGTCCATGAGATGAAGGACGTTATAAGCAGTAGGCTCACTGGAGTGCACTTGGTATCCCCAAGGGAGCCCTCCAGCTCTGCTTGAAACTTTGTGGCAAGAACTGGAACGCTGTGTGGGAAGGGAGAGGATGGGGAAGAGGAATGGTGAGGATGAGGAAGAGGAAGGGTGAGGTTGGGGAAGAGGAAGGGAGAGGATGGGGAAGAGAAATGGAGAGGATGGGGAAGAGGAAGGGTGAGGATGGGAAGAGGCTTCCTTCATCCATCCCCTCTGATAGAAGTGTGCTCAGTGGTATAAAACATGTAAAGTAAAATGGATTTGTCCTGTTTGTTGAGAGAGACGATAGTGTAAGTAGAGGATTGGTGCAATCTGCGGCCGTCGTAAAAGTAACCATATAACTAGCCTCGTCCCCAGGCCCTATTTTAATATGGGGGTGGAATTAAGGCCCTGGTGTCCATTAGAAAATTGTGATGTGAATCATACATGTACATGTATACATTTTTGTGTGTGAATCATACATGTATACATTTTTATGTGTGAATCATACACTTTTTTGTTACAAACTATCTCACTCTCAGCGCTAGCCTTTCCTAGTCCCCAGGCCCTCATTACAGGTGTCGTCTGTTTTTTCAATTACAAATATATATGATTACCAAGTGTCTTGGTAATGTGCCCTAGGACCTTGCCAATGGACACCAGGCCCTCTATTTCCACCCCCATAAAATAGGGCCTGGGGACGAGAAGCAGATATGAGGCTACAGCCTTGCCATGATTATGCAGCATCGATTGGACCAGGGATATGGGAGTGAGGGTGCTAGGGGTGCTAGCTGAGGTGTGAGGGGGCTACTAGGGGGACCTGGGGGGGAGAGGGTGGGGTCTAGCTGAGGTGTGAGGGGGGCTGGGGAGCATACAATAATATGCAGCTCACGTGTGTGTCTCCAGGTTGGGGGCAAAGGAGGCATGCATGTCCCTGGCCAGGTGGATACAGATGTTAGGTATCTTCAGAATGGGCCTGTCCACATGCACCAACTGATGGAGCAGACCTTTATCCGTCTGGAAGGGGGAGGGGCATGGTCACGTGATGAGGTGTGGATAGTCTCGTCCCCAGACCCACATACGGCAGCAGTGGGTTGATTACATCAAGTACTGCTACGCGAAAAGTGGGTCTGGTGAAGTCCTGGTACTCGATTTTGTCCCGTTGCCCCAGAATGGCAATGCTGGGGCACCAATCAGATTTGAGGTATGCAGTACCTAATGGACCCTTTGCATGAAAGATCGGAGGTACGATAAACGTCACGTCTGGAGTAAAAGCCACAGTGGTTGCCTAGAGACATTGCGTCACGTTCGCGAACCTTTGCGTAATAAAATGGCAACGCTCGTAGTCATTCCTTCCCGCTCGGACAGTGATCCTTTAGCCGATTCAGTTCCTGGTCAAACTATGCTGCCAACAGTACGCTTGACCGAGTCTGACATACCCGGAGCCTTTTTAAATGGATGGCTTTAAAAAGGCTCTGGGTATGTCAGACCCGGTCAAACTCACTGTTGGCAGCATAGTTTGATCAGGAACTGGATCGGCCGAAGGAACAATGTCTGAGCTGACTCAGAGCGTTGCCATTTTATTACGCAAAGGTCCGCGGACGTGACACAATGTCTCTAGGCAACCGCTGTGGTTTTTACTCCAGACGTGACGTTTATCGTACTTCCGATCTTTCATGCAAAGGATCCATTGCACATTTTAGTTATTGTGATGGTGATGGAGGATGTCCAACGAATGATCAAATGAGAAGGTGAACGTATGGGTTATTTGGCACTTTGAGACAAACAGTTCCGAATCATCATAGACGTACTACTGGATCGGGATGTCTTCGTATGTCTTCCAAGTCACTTTATATGCACTGCCTTGGGTATTTGATTTACGATCGAGGAAGGATAACGAGCAAAGTGTTGTTTGGGAACTTCTGGTCCTTTCTCCTCCATCAGTTGCGTTAATTCAATCAAATCGCGGGACAGAAATTAGCACAGGACTTCACCAGACTGCATATTGCGAATGCATATGAGGCTGGGGAGGAGACTAAGGACTGGAGGGGGAGGGGGGAGGGGCATGGTCACGTGATGAGAATGGGGGGGCAGACACATGAAATGAGAAATACTTTGAGCTGTGTAGAGTGAAGTAGAGTGAACAATAGCCAGTGACAAATGTGTTTTCACAACTTATGAAACGGAAAGTATCATAATCGTCATGTGATTGTGCCCCACAGGCCACACCCCAATCCATAATGGCCGTCCTGAATGCACACTCACCTTGGTAACGACCTGTCCTGCCAGTTTGAGGTCTCGGTCAAACCAGGTGTGCCAGATGCCCCCTCCATATGGCTGCACGGCTACACCAATGTACCCCGTGGAGTTCCTACATGTACGAGGCTTCAGCTGGAATGGGGAGGAGGGAGGAATGGAGGGAGGAAGGGAGGGAGAGAGGAAGGAAGGGAGGGGAGGGAGAGAGGAAGGAAGGGAGGGGAGGGAGAGAGGAAGGAAGGGAGGGGAGGGAGAGAGGAAGGAAGGGAGGGGAGGGAGAGAGGAGAGAAAGAAAGTACACACTTGTCACATTAAAGATGGTTGGCTGCACACACTGCTAGGCAACAGTGAAATGATTTTGGTTGTTAGATTTAGCACATACACACAGTACTACACGTGTAGTGTGTCCACATGGCACACGTGTAGCTCACCCTGAAGCAAGGACTATCTGTGTGGGCACCGATGATGGAGAAGCCATTGCCAGGTCTGTACTGACCCCCCACAGCAAAGGCATAGATGGAAGAGAAGTTGTTCACCACAAAGTACTGGAGATAAAGTGAGGAGGAGGGAGATGAGAGGTGGTGGTGGTGCAATGAACAACCCTAAAAACACTCTCCACTCCATATAATGCTCACCCAGCTCCATATAATACTCACCTTGCCACCCTATTTTAAATAACACTCTCCCGTGGTATGTAATCAGGGTTTTACCGCCAAGTTTGCAATGGGGGGTGGCTTTCAGAAAATATATAAGAATATAGGGGGTGGGCAAAAATAAATGTCTTCCCTCTGCGCTGTTAAATGGCATGCCATGCAGTTTTATTTTGACATGGCATGTGTAAACCAGGGGGTGGGTTAGTCAAATTAGGGGCAAACCAGGGGGTGAGTTAGTCAAATTAGGGGCAAACCAGGGGGCACGGCTGTTTGCGGCTGGACACTAGGTTTATAATTAGACAATACGGTATACGCCCCAAAAGCTGTAATGTTAGTACCTCATTATCAAAGTCGTTTTTAGCGAGCCATATACCACACATGCTGTAAGTTGTTCCGTTGAAACAAATTAATAGCTCCCGCACACACCCTACCAGTCTAGTCAACAAAGTTATCAACGCGCAAGAGCACTTCATTTGACTAATAGCTATGCGCAGGCCGTTTTTACGCGCATGTAACTTTGGCGGGTCTACTTCAAGCTCGTTGTACGGCCGAACCAACCCACTAAACAGGTCGGTAAGCAAGAACACTCAACAACACACATGGGAGAGCATATATATGATGCTCAGAACTAGCCACCTTTTTTTTTTACCACTAAACCGGGCATCAGTAATTGGTGAGGTTTTGAATGGAGCACACCACATGCCGAAAGGCAAAGAGCGTTGCAGTGTGTAGCTGGTTCTTAGTGGAGGCTAGGGAAAAGAAATCAAGGAGTTCATATACCTGCCAAGAGTTTTCAGGTCATTTGTACACTGTCTTTGCTATTAACACCAGCAATGACAGATCTAGATGAAGATAGCAGAGCAGCTCACACCATTCACAAGCATAGTCCCTTTAAAATTTGAAGCAGCTACAGTGTCTCTTAATCCTGAGGGTTTTACAGCTCCTGCATGTGTAGGGCACTGATGTGCAAGGTTCAAGGTGTTCAGTTGCAGTGGGGTTAAATGTTCATGCTACTTCATATAGACACTCCACTAACTGCAACACAGCTAAAGGCAGCACCACAACTGATCCACACACTTATTAATGAGATAGCACCTGAGTGTCAAAGCTGTATGAAGGATATTAAGTATGGCACACACCAGTGCAATAAAGCCTGAAGTGAGGCAACATCTTGTCTGCCCCAAAGGTTGGCATTAACATGCTTTCACCTAATTACAATTCACTGTTAACAATACTTTTTTATTTCATTTTTATGAGACCTTACATTTATGCATATCACCCAGGCCCACACTCCTACCAGGACAGCAAGTTGCAGAACATAAAAACGTGCCATGGGCAAGGAAAATTAAAGTGCATGTTGGATTTGGCCTCCTGGGAAAACAGCTGGAGCTGAATCCATACATGCCAGGTTCAAAGGACGTACCATTCAACAGACGTACCATGGGCCCCATATTCAGTATCTGACAAAGTTCAGCAATTGGTACTTAATGTGAAGGAGCATCTACCCTCTGTGGCTCCACAAAATGTGGCAGCAATCCTCCTCCCAACTGGACTCAAGCAAATTCAGCATATGACCATATCGCTTTTCACGCGTAACTTTGGTACTACGTATCACTAGCCAACATACCATTATCAGCTAGTACCTTCTAGCTACTTCAAGATTCAGCTTATGGGTTGGGTATGTAGATAACTCACTTCCAACAGGATAGGTACATCGCAGGTTACCCACTTTCACGAGCTAGAACGCAGTGTGGCAACGATTCTTGTAGCATGAGGTAAGCACTGTAAATAGAAAAACGATGCTGGCTTTATTTCGTGTTTTCAAATGGCGACAATAACCAATCTGTTTTGTGCTGGCTCACGTTTTTGTTCTGCTATGTGGTTGCCATGGGCATTGCTAAGGCACGACGTAATCATTTCAATATTTCGGATAAATAACCTAGTGTCCACAAAATGTATGACCGCAAACAACCGTGGGTGTGGGTAGTGGGTGGGAGCGGTAAAGTACCACATTGCTCATCAATGCCACACATACATGTATATACAACACAACACAACCTCCCCCCAAAGTGAAATATAACACCTGCCATCCAAACACAGTTCGAGATGATGTAATTAATTCCTACCGCTGCGTGTAACACACCAACAGAGAATAGGTCATTGCATTAATTACTGTTCCTTACATAGTGAAATTGATGAAGGGGAAGGTAACTCCATGCATATAATGCTCACCAACTCCATATAATGCTCACCCAGCTCCATATAATGCTTACCCAACTCCATATAATGCTCACCAACTCCATATAATGCTCACCCAGCTCCATATAGTGCTCACCAACTCCATATAATGCTCACCCAGCTCCATATAATGCTCACCTTGCCTCCCTTCTTCACATCCCAGCTGTCCTTCAGCCTCAGCTCTGAATAGCCAGCTGCCACCAGCTGACGCTTGCACTCGTCCACAACTGAAGCACAATAAATCTCCATGGCAACCAATAATGAAACAAGTGTGTACACATGCACTTTTCTGTTTTAATAAGCCTTTCTTATAACAATGTAATATTAAAATAATGCAAAACCTAGGTATATGTAAATATAGAAAAAATCACACACATACAGAATACATAAAACATTACAGCAGGATACGTAACACCATAATATACACATAAGGGACCCAGAATTTGGTGTATTCTCTAGGCGGTGCATGAGTGCACATGATCACATGACATGTCATGTGGTCATGACACGACATCACATAAATTACAGTGGAGAGTCACTGGAACCAAAAGTAATGTTTAGAAGGCAACATGGCAGCCTGTTGAGTGATCCCTTTGTTCAAGTTATTAACAGTACCAGAGGATGTTGGCTGTAGCTTCATAGCCAACTACTAATAACCAAACCTGGAAAGGCTAGCAAAAGTGACCTGCCCCTCTCGCCTGCAAGCTGCAAAGCAGTCCTTAAATTTTACCGTAAATGGTAGTGTTAATCTTTGAAGGAGTTTAATTCTTTAGCAATAAAACTAAGCCACAACATTCAAAAAGGAAAAATATTTTATTCCACAATCAAGTTGAGAGCCACTTCTAAATTTTTTTAAACAACAAAGTCATGTTCACAAACATTTGCACTTTGTCAGATTTCAGTTTCGATGTAAACCATATTGACTCTAGGATCAAGCTAAGTACCATGTTCTCCACCACCCTTTATAGCACGTGACCAATGCAAGCGTACGTACATACACACCAAGCAGCTGTACCCTTACTACACGGCAAGGCGTAACAATGATGTTTAAGTATGCGAGGACAGTGCATGACAGAAACGCCCCGAAGTACTGATATGTACCGTGGTAAGGGGAGGGTCCTTTGTTAACGAAGTTCACGAATTCTCGCGCCGCGTCTAGGATACTTTTCTGGTTAAAAAAAAAACACTGCATAGAAAGAAGAAATTATGAGACACAATTTTACAAGCACAAACCTTAGAGGCCATATTTTTAATTATCACGTGCGGTTGTAGCCTGGGGACCCAAGTGAGGGGACAGTCCCGTCACGAGGGGAAGGAAGATGGAAGATACCGCATGGGGGGAAAGAGGGGGGGCCTTTGCCTCGGCCCCCTTCCCCAATCTTGGGCAATTACATCGTCATGTACATCTTTTGATATGATCGGGATGGAGGGGGCGTAGCTCCGGTAAGTTTGTGTGGCACGTGGCATAAATACGCATAATTATGTACTAGATTTTGCATATGGTTATGTTATGCGCCTATCATTGTTACGTGGACCTCCTCCCCCCCCCCCCCTCCCCACCCCAGGGTTGGGGGATAATAACCGGTCAAATGTCTTCGCTACGTGGTTTGGTAAAAGGTCAAATGCGTGGTCTGTCTATGATCTGTGGCCCAGCATAGATATTTGATAGTAATGATTTCACGCGTCAAATCCCCACCTAATCCCGACTTCGCCCCGGGGGGGGGGGGGGGGGGTCACGTAACAATGATAGGTTGTGATTTTGTTGTTGTGATTACATCACTGTATTATAATTCCTCCAGCTCCAGTTATTAGCTAGGTTCTCACGTGTCTGTATATAACGGACTGTCTACTCGGTCTTAGTTGTTGTTATCGTTGCCGGCTTGGATATCACGGAATGAGGTCAGTAAAGGCGAGATGTACATACGAATTACACTACAGACATGCAATGTAAATGTGAACCAGTCTTTGTATGCGATCACAAATCCAACTTGCAGTCATCATAGTTTTTAGTTTCAGCTCCCCATGCTTCAGTTGGTCATCACCTTCCTCCTTTCCCTGCTCCATTGGTACAAGCTCCATCTGCTCCATCATGTCACCATCGAACATAACTTCTGTATAATGGCAATAGTATTGTGCAAACACCACTATACATTTACAGTTACTGTGACATTATGTAAAAGCTTTTACATAATGTCACAGTAACTGTAAATGTACATGACAAGGGCTGTAATTGGAACAGGTAGTAATTATAGGACCAAAAGTGTGCAGCATGATGTGAGCATGTGATCACAGTGCTGTGTTGAGATTATGGCTGCCTAATGGTTAAAATCACCATATTTGAACATGTTTAATTGGCACATGTGGTACAAAACAGATGTGAGATGGAAAGGTTCAAAATGTCAATTCTCCAAAAACAAGTTGCAAGTGAGATATTGTGTGTGTCCATTTGATTTTGGACCATTATTGCGTGTTTGAATAATAATTCACACCAATGTGTGTGCCTATTCCATCAGTAAGTTGACATTGTGCAGTAACACACGTTTGGTTCAACTGAGTGGTGTAATTTATGTTATAGTGGTGTTTGCACAATACTATTGCCATTATACAGAAGTTATGTTCGATGGTGACATGATGGAGCAGAAGGAGCTTGTACCAATGGAGCAGGGAAAGGAGGAAGGTGATGACCAACTGAAGCATGGGGAGCTGACAAAAGAACCACACCCTGGTATATAATCACCAGGAAGGGTATTGATGAATATATGTTTGTTTCCCTACAGCTACCACCACCAAACCTGAACTATCTCCAGCTGCCTTTGTTTTGCCAGGAGATACCACCAGGTATGACAGTTGGTTGTTAATGTATGACGGCAGCCCTGACTAGAGGGCTTGGTATGACTGTTTTGTTATAATCAAACCCTGAAGTAAGGCAACATACGTGTATAGTGAGTGATGTGCATGCCCCGATGGTTTTGTTATGTACAGTACCATATCCAGAGCCAAGTTATAATTAATGCATTGTTATATCACGTCTGCAATGATGGTCAGACCACCACAGGGTTATATTATCATGTTCATGTGATAAGCAAATATGGTACTTAAAAATGACCAAATCAAATGGTGGTTTCTTTCCTCATTCTAACAGCTTTAACCTTAAAGATTGTGTCAGAACCAACAGAGTGTTTCATCAGGTTTTAATTGGACATGACGGATATGCACTGACATCAGTACAATGTGAGCTTCGCTAAACAGTGCTGTTTCCATAGAGCGACAAGTTGGCACCAAAGTTTTGCCATTTAATTTCTGTTCTCCTCCAGTTCATCGTGTGTAGCACGCGAAAGGAGCATTGTACAAGGACGAAATTGCAGCATTTTATCTCCTGACGTTCCTTTAGTATATTAGCTGGTGATAATATTAATAAAAATGCCATGAAATAACCCAAGCAGGTGCAAATTCATATTAACGGTTGCCTAGCAGTTTGCAATATGATGTCACACGTGCGTCTTAACTGATTTACTGTTGCCTCAGCTGGCTGCGCACAATTAATGTACCACACAGCTGCAGAAATTGTGTAAACACGTTTGAAAGATACAACAGGCGGTTCTAATTCAGCAGAGGTGACCAAACCAAAGAGCACAGCTCATTAACAAGGAGAATTCGAACTAACAAAGGTATTGATAAAATATAAACAGCTGCACGGCATGTATGAAGATGGAGGCCAATCTGGGCTACTCAGCTTGGCCTATACCAATAATGCTCCGAATCGGAGCATGTGCTATGCACTGCAGCGAATACATCGAGTCCAAGCTTTAGCAATCATGGAAATATTGAACACTCCTGTGACGTCCTGTCAGGAGCCCTGTGCAGCCAGGTTTTTAACCAATTGCTATATTGGCACTCCAAATTATGGGGACAAGTAAATCAAGTAACTTCTGCTAATGTGAAGACCATGAAACTAGTGGAGACCTCCAAACATGAAGCTGAACTGGCCGTCAATGTGTCTTTTGAACAGCTACAAGAAACACTTGAGGAACAGAAGGGGGCACTGTTGTCAGAGTTGGAATCCATTGCAATCACCCAGACAACATCTCTTAACCCCCAGAAGGAGCAGCTTGAGAAGATCCAACAGAACATCAGTCACTACTCTGAGGTGACCTCCCACATACTTCATACCCACAGTGATCATGAGGTGGTAGCTATGGGTGGGCTTATACCCACTGAACTGAAGGCCAACAATAAACTGATATGTGGAAAATATGTCCCTCTCACCAAGCCAGTATGGGTGCATAGTGGCAGGTGTACAAATGGATACTCTTGCGAAGGAACTTTCGATGTTTGGTTATGTGTTTAACATAGTCTTAAAGGTCCCAGTAGTGTTGCACTAGATCCAAGAGATGATAGTGTGTATGTTGTTGATTAGGGTGCTGACAGTATTCTTTGAATGATGTAATGATGATGTATGAGGTAAAATGTGTGCGACTGGTGTGAGCATATTACATGTGTTATGATGTCATAACCTTGAGGGGGTTGGGAAGCATAGCAATATGGACACACCCAACACTTTTAAATACCATTTTGTACATGTGGTGTGATGTTTCTAATGGAGTATAAAACATAAATGATACTGCACAGGGATTTACTGCCAAGTGTGCAACAGGGGGTGGGCAAAAATAAAAGTCTTCCCTCTGCACCAAATGGCATGCCATGTAATTTTATTTTGACATGGCATGTGAAAACCAGGGGGTGGGTTAGTCAAATTAGGGGCAAACCAGTGGGTGCATAGGAGTCTGCAGGATTTGATCTAAGCTAGGACTTAACTAACAATGACATATAAAAGGACCCGGATTGTCAGCACCAATGTGATGATTGCTACCTTGGACCAAGAATGGCTAGTCGAGTAGTAGCCACTCAATACCTCTGGTCCCCAGACCCAATAACTCTCCACTGCATTGCCAGCCCAACTCAGCACTCTGGTAGTTGAAAACAATCACTGCTCTTGCAATGGTTACCCAACAATTAGGGGAGGGGCCATTTACTTCAGTGTCATGACAGTGGACATTATTGGAGAGACCATCACAGGAAGTCAGTTCTTGTCTAAACTCTCCCCTTGGAGCAATCACAGGAGAAAATGGATTACTGCAATTCCATGGTAATGTATCATTTTATAATTACACAGGAGAGAATGGTGGGGCCATAAGTCTATCAAACAATGAACTACTAGTCTTTGATGACAGTTGCAGAGTGGAATTTTCCAGAAATATTGCAACAGCTAGGGTATGGTGGTGCAGTTTACATTGATGGGGGCCCCCGAAGGAAGAGGTTTTTTTAATTGTGCAATAAACTTCTTTGCAAATTCTTCTTATTACGTAAGTAGCTCTATCACCTTCACTGGTAACCATGCACAGCAAAGTGGTCATGCTGTGTATGCCACACCCATTTATGGGTGCGGTTGCATTCAGAAGACTTTAGAATATTGTGCAACCATAGCTAGCTATTTCACCATTACTTCATTACCACAAGACCGCAATGACACTCAAGTACTCTCATTTCCAACACATGTGCAGCTATGTAACTGCAGTGACCCTGACTTGTGCCATGTCATAAGCCAGTATGAAGGAAAAGTTACCACATATCCTGGTGGGACTGTGAGACTTAATGTTACCTCAGTAGATAATGGAAACTACCTATCTCGCAGTGTGGTTTATGCATCAATTGGCACAAATGGTGACACCACTACAACCATAACACTTGGACCTGGACAAGATGCTCAGTGGATAGGAACAGTATGTGGTACAATAGTATACCAAATATATGGACCACAAATGGCTTCACTAAATCTGGTTCTGTCCACATCTCCAGGCAATTCCCCAATAGTTATTGAGGTGGAAGTGTTACCATGTAAACCAGGGTTCATATTTGTGTCAAATTCTTCAATGTGTGACTGTTCTCCATTCTTGACATCACATGGAGTGGTCTGTGATGCATCAGATGGTACTGTGACTATAAGAAAAGGTAACTGGATTGGTGTGTACAATGACACTATTCCTGCACTGGCTTCATCCTGTCCTTTGGACTACTGCAATAGTGCAATGAGTAAGCTGTCTCTAAATAGACCTGGGGACTTGTGCAGTGGAGGGCGTACTGGCATCAGGGCCGCCGAGAGGGGGGGGCCGGGGGGGCTGCTGACCCCGGGGCCCGTCGTTTAACATGGGGCCCGGGCCGCCCGGCTGGTCACTTTGTGTGTGTGTGCGTGTGTGTGCGTGTGTGCGTGATTGATGTTTCGTTACGGTTTTGATCATTGCGCAGCTAGGCGCAATATAGATGTATACGTTCCGAGCGGAATAGAATGTATAATTCATAAACCGTATATAATTTCGTCAAATTCGTTTTCTAAAATGTACAAGCAAAAGTCCCGGTGGCAGAAAATAAAGGCCGGAAAGAGCTGTAAGAGAAGAGAACCGCGCCGACCAAAAGACACGACAAATTTTTTTTTGAAATGTTTAGGATTTATCACAAACACCTTCACCGACATAGCTAGGAGCGACGATCGCGACCTACATAACGATCAGTTCCAGTGCTGAGCATGAAATTGCATGAGTGTATTTGTCAAAAAGGAAATCAGGGAGCAAATTTGTTGGATAGTCGCGCTTATATAAATTGAAGTTTTGAGTGCACATGGACTCTGTGATTTGCTCTGTTCGTCAGCAGCCAGCATTAGAAACATGTAATAAGTATTTGTTACGTATATGTCGACACCACCATGCTAGCCGTGTTAAGAAAGTGTGGTGTATGTGGAAGATTTTTATGACCATGTCAACAACTGAAGTGGTCGTGTATAATGTAGGTTACAAAAAAAAAACTCTTATAAAGGAAATTGACTCATATACACATCCGGCATAGCTATACATGTATGTGTGTATGCTTTTAAACAAATATAGATTTCAGCATTTCCACGTGCACGGTCTATGAGTGCAGAAATTCAGTTCAGTTGTCAGCCTGCATGTGTTCCCTTTCCAGTTCTCGTGCAATAAACTACAGCAAAATCAAGTGCCACTAAAATCCAGCATATAGCAATGAGAAGAGTACTAACCTATGTAGTAGCCTCAAGTGCGTTTCCATGCAAGCTGTGATTTTAACTGCAAGCTTAAAAGGTTAATCACCTGATGATTGGATACATGTGCCGGCATGAAATTCAACGAAAGTAAGTGATTTATATATGCAAGCCAATGAAAATCTTGATGTAATAATTTATTTCTGCTGAAACTGGTGATCAGTGGTGAGGAAAAAGTGATTTCTCAATGGGAAATGTTTGGTAGCATTATTGGAGGCTCGCAAAGCAACAGTACAAAGGAAGACACGAAGGACTGAACCTTACCTCATTTTCCAGAATTCTGAACTTTACTGTGCTCGGTGCCTCATCAGTATAGAGTAAAATTGTATTTGTACACTATAGGGTTTTTATAATACTGTAAGTGCATGTTATTTTTTATGTACTCGTTTCCCATCGCAGTATAATTATGCACATATTACAGATCTATGCTTTGCGAACGAGCAGTCCCAGGATTGTCCTGATTTATGCGTTGCACACACGCAATCCCAGGATTGCACGGCCAGTCCATGGTTTGTACCATAAACCATGGATCCAGGGTTGCGCAAATCCATGCTTTGCGCGTAACATATGCATGTAGGTAAATAATGTTACATAATTATACTGGCACGCAGTAAGTGTTTTTAATTTTCGCCACATGCACTAACAACAAATGAATAGTTAAAAACCCAACTACACGAAAGCGATATATTTTCCCCCTGTATGGTGTTTTATATCTACCGAATCCATCCCTAAGGGGGCCCGGAAGGACTATATAGCCCTGGGGCCCGTGCCAGCTCTCGACGGCCCTGACTGGCATTATTTGTGGTCATTGCCATGGTAACTACAGTGTGATCTTTGGTTCTTCCCAGTGCCAGGTGTGCTCAGATATGTGGCTGATCACACTTGTGATGTTTGCAGTGCTGGGTGTCTTACTGGTGGCAGCACTGTTCTTCCTCAACCTCACTGTCACACAAGGCACACTCTATGGGCTCATCTTCTACGCCAACATTATTCAAGTCAATGCTTCAATATTCTTCAGCCAATCCACTTTGAGACCATTGCAAGTGATTGTGTCCCTTGTGAACCTTGACCTTGGGATTCCTCTGTGTTTCTATGATGGTATGGATGATGCTGACAAGGCTGGCCTTCAGTTTGTGTTCCCAGCCTACCTCCTCATCCTTACCATGACAGTCATTGTGCTCTGCCACTACTGTCTTAAGCGATCTCCAACCACTTCCACTAGGTCCTGTGTTTATAGAGTTTTCGTCATCATAGGACAAAGAGCAGTTGGTGTCCTATCTACTCTCATCTACTTGTCATATTCCAAGCTGTTGAGAAGTGTTATTGATGTTTTCACAATTTCCACAGTCCACCTGCCCAGTGGTGACATGCATGTGTGGTTCTATGATGGAAATGTGGAATACCTTCATGGGGAGCATACTGTTATATTTGTAGTTGCCATGGTGACAGGTGTCTTGTTTCTCCTCCCCTACATCTTTGCCCTCACTTTCATTCCGATCATTGAAAAGTACAGTGAACACAACAGACTGTTCAACTATCTCCACAAGAAGGCCAATCAGATCAAGCCAATGATTGATGCCCACTATGCCCCCTATAAGGGGGAGTGGCGATGGTGGCTGGGAGCAAGGCTTTGGCTTCTAGTTTTGATGTACATTTTATATTCAGTGTATAGTTCTGACAATCCATCTCTGCTTCTGTCTATCCAGGCTACTTTGGTGATCTTGTTCATGCTAGTACAGGCAAGAATAGAGCCATTTGGACAGTCACTTCAAAAGTCAGCAAAATTCAACAGACGTACTATCATCTACAATAAGTTATATAATAGTCTTGACCTGTTTTACCTCCTCAACTATATTGTACTAGCTCTGTCAATGTCTTACATTCTAGACCAAAGGTTTAGACCAAACACAGCTCATTGGTGTTTTGGTGGGTCTGTATGTAGTGGTGGTGATGGTGACTGTCTTGTACCATCTCATTGTGGCCATCCTCAAGGCTTGTGGGATATATGACAAAGCCAGAGAGAAGATTGATGGATTATTTCAAAGGAAATGTGAAGTAATGGTTCCTGCTAGCACCACTTTCAAAGTCAATTTTGGTGAGAGGGAATCACTGCTGTGTGAAGACTAAAGTACATGCGATGTTGTGTGCTTATAGAGTTTATAGTTTTCTTAGAGGCATAGTTAGTTGTGCCATGTGTATATGAAATCCTGATTGCTTTCTTATTCCTTTAACTTCATGTAAACACATGCAGAGGTACTAAAATGAATCTAACCAAAAGACAAAATTGGTTGTACAGTAGAGATGGCTCACTGAACACTTTTTTTAGCCTTCAAGGAGCAGACATGCTTTAGATAAATCTGAGTAGTGGAGTTCCTTCAAGCACCTGCAAGTAATGAACCACTTGCAAAAATAAGGTCAGTAAGGCAGTCTTTGGCATTTTTCAAAAATTGTTATTAGATTTTGAAGTGCTGACTTGACATGCAATAAAATGAATATTATATCTCATTGCCTTCAGCTTGCTCTGTGTGCCATTGCCATATTCAAGTCACTGCTGCAGGTTTGATACACCAGCGTGGTCATACTGCAGCCCATTGCTCACCAATTACCTGCAGCTGCCATCTCACTCTAGCTAGCCATACACATCCTGATACTGTCATACCTTCCCTATCAGTAGTAACACATCAGCCATTCCACATTCTAGAAGACAAAGTTGTTGGAGCAATAAAAAAAGCAGAGACCTAAACGCAATTAAATTTTGTTCACCGTATGAATGGTATGCAAAGCTGTCCTAATTAGAATGCTTTTTCAGGTGCCCCATTTTGACATGTAATACTGCAGCTACAATTTGTACGGTGCCATACACTTTTGTCATACCAAATCACCATATCCATTGACATGTGTCACACTGCACCTTCATCCTCACATGACAGAAAATGGTGTGTTCGGTGACAAAACTAACAGGCTGTGTCCATCCCTCCACCAAGGTAAGAAAGCAAGGTTGAAGCTCTTATTCCGACTAGGAAGTGAGCATGCAGGTTTTGCGCAAGAAGTTCAGGTAGGCAGGCAGGTGGGATGCCAGCCTGGTGTAAGTATCATGGGCCTCCTTGCCTAATGTTGCCATTGCCAATGGAATACAAAACTAGCCTAACTCCTGGCATTTGGATCTATTGGGGGTGTATAGCTTGTGGGCCTCTGCATGGGTCAGCCAAATTCGGGGCAAACCAGGGTGTGGGTAGTTGGTGGGAGCGGTAAATCCCTGAGTCTGCAGGACTTGATCTAACCATGGACTTAACTAACAATGACATATTAAAGGACCCGGATTGTTAGCACCAATGTGATGATTGCTACCTTGGACCAAGAATGGCTAATTGGGTAGCAGCCCCTCAATGCCTCTGGTCCCCAGACCCAATAACTCTCCACTGCATTGCCAGCCCAAGTCAGCATACTTGGGATCATTTTCAATGTGTTTTCTGTGCTCAGCTGAAACACCCTCGTACTTGCTCACTTCCCTAACTGAATTACATAAAGTCCATCCTCCTGTTGCGTGGAGTGAGGGTAGGAATGGGTTAGGATGGCACGTTCATTGGCTCTAACTGGTGAGTGACTGAGGTGACCAGTCAGCCAACACCTTGGACTTCGAGGCATTTCCATGGATGGTTAGTCGTGAAGCTACTCACTTGTGAAAAAGCCCCCACAGCCTCTGGACCCCATGCACCATAACTCCCCATTGCCATTATGCGCATTTATTATTATACCTATTGTTGGAAATAATATTATATGATGTTGGGATAAGCCACAATATAGGTTGCAGGATGTCTTTCTGAGATTTTGCCTCCAAGCTGCTGCTGAAGCTGCAGAAATGAGCCAATGATCCTAGATGACCTGAGCTAGGCATTTATGGTGTGCCATGTGCGTGCATCAAGCAGTAGAGACATGGTGTAATTGGGGTGAGGAATCAAGGAGACCTAACATTGAACTAACACTAAACTTAACAATAAAATACCATAATTATATTACATGATATGTATGTAAATATCTCACACATCTACGCAATCTGTGTGGTAAAGAACTTTGTGTAATGCTTAGTACCCCCAAGAACTTACCTTATAATAAAATGACAGTAGTTTTCATCTTCCCTCTTCAAAGCTTCCAAGCCAATGACAGCGTGAGCGTCTGTATGGAGCATCTTGATCCAAAGGCTAGTTGTCACTACTACATCATATAAAAGATCAGGTGGCATTAGTGTGTAGGCTATCCACTGATCAGACTAGTTTTGAAAAAAATGTGCAGAAAAAAGTCCTTAATACATTTAATCCATATGCACTTCAGCTCTAGGTACATACACATGAGGGGCACCTCATTACTATTGTTTGTGACTGTGTTTTAACCAGTCTGAGACCTTTGAGGGTCCCAAGTGTGTAAGTGCATATAGCATGTAGATGGATGCCATACATGTAAGTAAGAGGATGCATTGTGCTACATAAACTGTAGGCTATAGGACAACTATAAAGATTACTGCAGCATTATGTAATTATATAAACTGTTACCAGTGCATCCCACAGGTCATATGCTAGGTGGGCACATCTTTGGTGTGGGAGTAGCTAATACAAGTAGTAATTGCTTTGTGGAGTGGCACAAGAACATACTTTTTACATGCACATGTATGCGTGTACATTCTACCACCCAAAAGAGTTAGGCTTACAGGTACTCATAATTTCATATCCGACCAGGTAATTTTTCATCAGAAGTGTTTGTGCTTGCATTGGGAAAGGTGTGTGGTTTGTACTTTATGTGAGTGTCAAGCAAATTCACCCTTCTGATTGTAACTTTTTATGCATACAAAACGTACTTCTTCACAATTGTATCTTATATGCATTGCATGTGATGTCACACCCACATCAAGTGAGCCTTACTGTTATGTCATGTGATATTTCACACCCACATCATGTGACCCTTACTGTAGGCCCCCTCTAATGCTGCCACGCTCACTGCTGCACCATCAGCTCCCGCCACCTCTCCTACTGACAAGATTAGTCTGACCACACCCACCATGCATGTGTATTCTGAATAATGTGGTACATAGAGGCTGAAATGTGTCCTTGGCAAAGACTGGAGTGGTCAGGGCACTGGAATGTGTTCTATTTTGTGTGCAATGGCCTGGGAACTGGGCTGAAATTGTATTTACTCCCCCCCCCCCCCCCCCCCCCAGCCCAGTGATACTGTGTGCACTAATCTGGATGAACTTGTCACCATTCTCGAGGACATTGCTCAGGACCTGACCACGCCCCCTCCAGCAATCATGGCAACTGACTTAACTTGCGGCTGTAATGTGGCATTTATTTTGTGCGTGTGTAAAGTTTTTCCTACTACATGCACTCATACATGTACACATCTGTAACGTTGATGTAGCACTCATACATGTACACGTATGTAACATTGAATGATGCAGCACTATATACATGTACACATCTGTGAAAAAGTTTGATGTCTTTTCACCCCTTATAAGAGCGGAATAAAAGAAGACCAGACTGAATGGCATTTTCACGCCATTTGAAGAGTATACATTTGCGTGCAGCGAAGTGTATAATCGTTTAAGAGAAAAAAAAAAAAACGAAAAAATACAAACTAGTTTTAGTTCGATTCTCAACATGTACTTTACAGCCATTACTGCTACTAGTATTTTTGACGGGTGAACGTTTAATGCGATGGGGCGGCTAGCCATGTTTGACGTTGTGGGGATCAACCGGCCAATGCGCCGTTACGTACGTACGTAAAAGGATTTTAACAATTTTTTAACAACTTGCCCATAAAAATCACGCCCACGGCTGTCTGAACGCCCTCCGCCCCAAAATTTTAAAATGTATTTGCTGTCCCATAGCAACGAACCGGACAACCATCGCCCTTCGGAATGCGCGATATACACAAAGCACGCTGAGTACAATACACACCTATAAGCCATACAGTGGTTAAGAAATGCCTCTGGCATATAAAATCATGTGGTCTTACCGCACAAAAAGGTATCAGTTTCGCGTCTTGAAGTGAGGTACTTATCTCAGTGCATACTGACCTACATACGTTCTGAAGACTACAGTGGCTCTCCTGCACATCGATGGGATACAAAACGACGATATCTGTATAGTATGTACATAGTTGTACCAGAGATAATATATTATCTCTTGTTGTACTTGTGTTTGTACCATAGATACTACTCTATTAGGGCCCTCTATTATCTATGTTTGTACTAAAGGCGTGTGTCGCCGAATTTTCTGAAGTGGTATTCAAACGCTTTGAAAATCGCCATTTTTGTTGGCTATTCCGCGCATACTTATTCGCCAGGACAGAAGGAAGGATCGTATGGAATGGTAAAAACGTTATGTTTATATATCAAGTATCATGTTTTTCTTTTCTCTGAAGGGTTTGGAGCTGCAGCTAGCTGTCAACTGCCTGCATGGCATGGCCCATGCGTACACCCAGTACGGCCGTACACCTAGCTAATGGATGATGACGAAGGCACCTCTATAAATCATGTGCACAGTTTGAACACGTATGTGAGTGGGGATTAAATATTTTTTCCTTCTTATATAATTATGTGGTGGGGGGACGGCAGCTAAAATTTGTGGGGAAATACTTATGAAGTGTTCTTTGACACTGCACAGCAAATGCTTTATACTCTGTCAGTAACTGCTGTGTATGCCAAGCCAAGTCGTGTAAACTTGACATGGATGGACTCAGACCCTTGTTTGTGTAGAATTTGCCTATGGAGTAGCATGATCCTCAATGTGCATACTGTTGCCTCTGGGAAGGATTTTAGGAAAGAACTTCCTATCTTCGTCACTTTGTGTAAGCACCTCTTCTCCATCAGGGCAGATGGCTCTCCTCTGCTGATGATGCCTCTGGCTGTCTGCATCTCTGCACACCTCGTCTTCGCAGTCCTGGAAAAAGCAGCCTAGGTCGGATTTGGATGGTGGGGTATGACATAACAATATAAGTACTAGTGCGGCTGAATATACTTAACTGTTCCTTCATTAGGCAGTTGTATAATGCCTGCTTGATCGGGGCTGATGGAGATGGCCCTCTTCAGCAGTGCGACTGCTTCTCTCTCCTCACCAGCCACTAGATATGGTGTGCACTCGTGCCCATCATAACAGCCAGCCTTCATATCCCTGTGGCACCCCACACATTGTACCAGTACACCCTTCAACAAGAGTAATATAGCATTTGGTGCTTGTCTTATCTCTGTGGGGTACCAAGGAGCTATCCTCCGAGCAGCAAGAACACATTGAGATTGATGCTGCTACTTGCTCCACAACACACCTGGTACAGGCCAGCTGACGACATGGCAGTTCAAGGGCACTGTTTTCATGTGAGAAGATTGGAGGAGGGGCAATCTTCCGCAATTAACATGTTAGGTGTGAGGCCTGGTTGACGACCTCTGCCAACTGTATGCCTCCTAACATGACCTTTTACACTGATACTAAAGTGCTCACACACCTGTGGTATGATTTTGTATATTGATGATGTTGCATAAAAGCATACACATGTAGTATGTACCTTACACCCTTCATTGGTATGTGCCGGCTTCGAATACAAATGGTGTCAGGGCACACATGTGGTGCACTTCTACTCTGGCACTGATAATAATGCATTGTATGGTGACAGCAATGGCAGAAGTGTATGAGTATATATATAGATGTTAATACAAAAAACAGTTTGCAAATCAGCTGCTGCATTCCTGGATCTCATTTTTAAAGCGTCCTCATCACCAGCCTGTCCACATACTCTTGCACTGCAGCGGCAGTTGTTTAATGTGGTAGTCCATTCTTGTAACTGTACGCAATGACCACAACATGCATCGCATAAGTTACATAAGATACACATGGGTCTTTTCGGGCGACAGAAAATTCGGCGACAGAAGTGGTTCATCACTTCATATTTTGGCATGCCTTTGACTTATGATTACGAAAAGACTAGTCTTACCTCCAACCGTTGTGCAGGAGGGCCATGCACAATATCGGATCTTGTACCCGCCGTTCCAAAATAAGTGCCGCGTGGCGATGTAAACACCGGTACCTCTTGCGCATTAATTTTATGTGCGATTTAAAGAATGCGTGTTCAGCATCAATAAAAGGGGTCGAAACGTTTTGTTGTATGCTACAGATAAGTATATATTTTTACTGCTGTTCTGAGGTGTTATGAGCTTTGAAACATAAGGTGTCTTTTCATCACAATTATTATTATTAAAAATAATAATAATATAATAATAATAACAGTATAAGAGGAAACATAAACAAAAAAAACGACAGAACAAAAGAATGAAATAAAAGTTTTAATCCAATTTTGGCAATTCTGCCGGTAGCCGAGCACCATCATCCATTCCAACACCACTTCTCCACTTGGTGCGAGAACCACGCAAGCAGAGATTTGTTGCTCGAAGTATTGCAAAAGTCAGCTTTGCACGCAGCCATCCTGTGGTTTGCCCCAGTGGTTTCTCCCATTTAATGCTAATGCTTTGGGCTAACCTTTTTAGTAAGAAATTCGCCTCTCTATACCCAGCATTCCATCAGTAGATACAATCCATATGGAGAAATGGCCCATACATAGGCAGTCATCATGCTTTTATTTTCAAATTGAATTTTAAACACATTTATAATTTACTATAAATCGGTCTAATTGTGAATCTGTGTTTTATATAATTATGACATGAACCATTCGTGTAGTAAAATCAAGACAAAAAATTAATTTCTACCGCGCATAATTTATTCATAAACAATAAATATGTCATAACGTAATACCTTGCGTCATCTGGGATTAAGTTACAGTTATTGCGTACGTTGCAACTAGTTAACTGTTAATTGCAGATGAATTATTAATGATAATATACACAATCGTAGCTTTGGAGATGTGGAGGCAGCAATAAACGGATTGCCCTGCATGATTTCAACTTCTGAGATTCAAGTGTTTTGGTGAGTATACTGTGTGAATTTAGTATGTGCAGAACAGGCATATATTCGATGCAGTGAAGGGGAGAAGATATGGCCTTCTCCCTATACTAGTACTGTATGGAATTCTCCCTGTACTGTTGGCCTTCTCCCGGACCGTTAATTGCCCGTCTCCCTATACTGTTGGCCTTCTCCCTATACTGTTGGCCTTCTTCCTATACATTGGCCTTCTCCCTATACTGTTAGCCTTCTCCCTATATACTGTTGGCCTTCTCCCTATACAGTTGGCCGTCTCCCTATGCTGTTGGCTTTCTCCCTATACTGTTGGCCTTCTCCCTATACTGTTGGCCTTCTCCCTATACTGTTGGTCTTCTCCCTATACTATTCCTATACAGTTGGCCTTCTCCCTATACTGTTGACCCTTCTCCCTATATGGTTGACCTTATCCCTATACAGTTGGCCGTCTCCCTATGCTGTTGGCTTTCTCCCTATACTTTTGGCCTTCTCCCTATACTGTTGGCCTTCTTCCTATGCTGGTGGCCTTCTCCCTATACTATTCCTATACAGTTGGCCTTCTCCCTATACTGTTGACCCTTCTCCCTATATGGTTGACCTTATCCCTATACAGTTCAGTTAGCCGTCTCTCTATGCTGTTGGCTTTCTCCCTATACTGTCTGTTGGCCTTATCCCTATACTATTTCCTATACAGTTGGCCTTCTCCCTATACTATTGGCTTGTATAGCATCTCTGTCCCTTTGTTTACCATGTGTATAGCTGACCTGTGGGACACACACACCACACACGTGCATGGACACTTCCAGCAAGTCACGCATGCTCAGTTACAGTGTGGACACTCAATGTAGTAGCTCTACTGGTGGCGATGCACATATTCACAAGTGTCTCCATCATGTGCACACTACACACACTGATGTAGAGCTGTGTATTGTGTGCTTCAAACATGGGCACACACACCAATGATGTCCACACATATACCTGTACACAGTGGTACTTACATGTCACTTGGGTGACGGCTCCATCAGAGGTCTTTGAACATGCATGTTAAAGTACTTCTGTTTAAGGGCCTGGAGAGGTACATTAACTTGTACATGTACTCTTTGTTACATGTACTATTGTCTATCTTTATAGACACCATCTACTGTTACATAATCCTGTACCTAGTATATGTACCCAGGACTAATTTTAAAAATGGTCTCATCTGGTGGCTACCAGATACAGGTATAAACCCTAACCCTGACTACCTACACAATAGTTCTGGTAAATTTAATATTACTACATTTGCATCTGAGGCTGTGCTTTAAAAGGCGACCATGCGCTATATTCATTTGAGTTGCACACAACATGTTACCTACGTGTGGTCACCTTAACCCTTCTATACATGTACATGTATGTAGCCAAGTCATCGTATGCCCTTCATGCAACTTTTTTGGCTGTAGGTCACTACATGTACATGCATCAAAGATACATGTAGGTAGTGATTTTAGTGGTTACCTAAGTTTTGCAAAGCAACCACATCCATTGTGTGGACAAGGAAACCACAAGCCAGCCCTAAGCTAGCTACTGGCCTAACAAGGGATAATGGTTCTGGGGCTATGCTAAAGCTTCATACATGTATGTAAGTTGGCCCATGCCCATTTAGTGTTTGCATTAGTTATCACAATAGAATAACCTTATTGTATGGACACACCTCCCTTGACAACTTACATGTACATGTACATGTACATGTTATATACTATACTGTTGGTCAGTTGGCCTTCTCCCTATACTGTTGGCCTTCTCCCTATACTGTTGGCCTTCTCCCTATACTGTTGGCCTTCTCCCTATATAGTTGGCCTTCTCCCTATACTTAGTATGCACGGCATTACATGTAGTACCTTGCTCTCATTACTGTCAGGCTCTCAACTGTAATACTCCAAGCCTAGCTGGCAACAAGTAGACAGGCAATAGAATAACCCTGGGGCTCACCAAAAATGTACATACATGTATGGACACAAGTAGTAGTGCTGCACATCTGTTAACATACTATGAACTTCCAGGACATAGCTATTCCCTAGGACAGCCAGCAAAACCAGGCCTAGGGGTTGTATTTGCACAAAGATGCATGGCATTGTGCATGAGATTATTCACTGTATGTACAGACCTAGACCTTTTATCAGCAGTCTGGCCACACAACAAAATTCATGACATTGGGCCTTTGTTACTTTGTACAAACATCGAAATAAGATAGGATCAGCAGGTGTTTATGTACGCGCGCACACACACACACACACACACACACACACACACACACACACACACACGCACGCACGCACACACACACACGCACGCACACACACACACACACATCAGCTGAACGTGGGGAGGAGGAGGCAGGAATAGGCAACATCTGCCAGTATCACTTACGGTTTCCAGTTCATGCATTTGCTACAGATGTTACGTGTACAAGAAGCACACCATTACATGCACGTACTTCCTACATGTATAACACCAGGGATTTACCGCACCTACCCCCTGGTGTACACGTGGCATGTCACTTGCTGTTCTGTCAATTAATCCAGGGTTCACAAACATGCCATTTAACTGTACATATGAAGGGAAGACTTCCTACAATAATACTGCAGCAATGCAAGTAGAACATCATAACACAAACTTTCATGAATCCCTCAATTGTATTTAGCCAGTCAGACACTCAATGTTTTGGCATATACAAACTGCCACCACAACCTGTACAAAAAAAACCCAAATAATACTTTCTCTTTTCCTCCTCCCTTCAATTTCCTTACCTCCCCTTCCATCTCCCTCCCTCCTCATCCCATCAATTTTCCTACCTCCCCCTCCCTCCCATCACTCTCGCTCCTCCTCTCTCCTTTTCTCCCCTTATCCCTATTCACCCCGCTGGCCCCAGCTCTCATCTTATAGCGCATGACAAATGAAGTACTATCCGGCTGAAAGGATCGTGTGTGAAAGGAAAAAGGTAAGCTAGCTGGGTTTGTTTTTAAAAAACAAAATAAAACTACATAATACCATGCTTTCCAGAATGGAAGAATAGTTTATCTAGTGTTGTAAAGTGGTTTTAAGAAGACACTTATATTGGGTTGAAGAAAAGGACGTAAGTTAACCTCTTCTCTTCTACAGTATGCAATATGTGTGTTCAGGTGTATTCTAGTAATCACTGCATTTTTATTTCAGGGAGTTCAAGTGTCAGCTTAAATTGATTTTTCACATACAACGCTCACTAGCTGCAGGAACAATCAGAAGGAACAGTGCATGTGCATGGATGTCACTATGGATGTAATGTAGCATTACTGTTGTGTTAATTTAACTGCAGGTGTCACAACAAAGCACTGTTGTACATGTACATGTGATCATGTTTCAAAAGCATATCGAAAAATTGGCGGTCAAAAGGATTACGCGGTATTCGGTCATTGCGTAATTCAATGTCCATAGAAAATGTATGGACGCATTCAGAAAACTGCAGCTAACTGCAGAAAAAAAAATTATATTGACTACCTGCTCTCGGATTTGCAATGTGGGGACTAGTTGACATATTTTGTGTAGTTTTTCGCAACTTAGGTACCTATATCCGCACTTCCACATTAATTATGCAAGGTTTCCAATATCCATTCATTTTTATCTCATTTCCTTATTCAGGCATCAATAGTTTCCAAACCAAATGAAATTTTCCTTACCTGCTCGCGGATTACATGAGAGTAATCAATCCCCGTATTTATCATAATTTTTTCAGAGCTTAGGGCCTTCAAATCGCTCTTCCCTTGAATGGTTAGTGAGATACACCCCACATTCAAAACGCATAATATCACGTGCTACTCTTTCGTCAGTTAGCCGTGCCCAGACCGAGCTGTTTTGTAAGTACATGTAGTTAATGATAATATGTACATGTACGTATTGACGTCTATAACTACTACCCCACCCACCACTACAATGTACACAACAACTTAACATGCATGCGATTTAAAAATAACTTATTAACCGCTATTTACTGGGCCTGCTCATCGCTTTTGGTTCGGATGATTTCGAACAGTATACGAAGACGACGATATCGAAGATCAATCCCATGAGGATGGGACAGACCTGGAAGTCTGCCTGTGGACCCTATGGCTATGGAATACTGGGTATTACGGTATATGGAGTACCTCACAGCTAACAGCTACAGTACACTGAGTACAGTATGGAGTGGACCCTATAGTGACATATGGCAGACAACGCTACGGAATAGCCGACAGCTAGCAAACAAATACCGTACTAGTGCGGTGTGGACCAATAAGCTATGAAACTAATGTTGCTTGTTCAGCTATGGACTGGATTCTATGGCAGAACTGAAGCCTACAGGTCACAGCTAACTGCTACGCTAACGGAGGTACGGGAGTGCACGGACCCTATTGCAGACAGCTACGGCAGGCAGCTACGGAATACCCCATGTATGGTCGAATAGAGTAGACTCTATGGCAATAAGCGATGCATGGAAAATCACACAGTTAACAGCTATGAACTCAAATCTATGGCAGACACGTGCACCTAATAGCTACAGTGTATGGAGTTGGAGTGGTCCCTATGGCAAGAAGCTATGGAGTTAACTGGTCGTATGGCAAGTACCCCATATAGCAAGCACCAATCCTATGGCAGATACCCCACAGCTGCCAGTGTGTGTGTGTGTGTGACTGTGTGTGTGAGCATGTTGTGAGTGCGTGTGATTGTGTATGTGATTGTGTGTGTGAGCATGTGTGTGAGTGTGTATGCGTGACTGTGTTTGCGTGTTGTTGTGTGAGTGGCTATGAATCCTCTCTCCCCCTCTCTCTGTGCATGTATGTCAGTATGTACATGTATATGTATGCTAAGAATCAGTTCCTGTGTGTTGTTGTGTTAAGGTCGGCATACACGGCCCGGGCGTCTAGTCGATTTGTCGCATGCAACTCAAATGAATATGGACAAATGTTCCACAACCCATCAGTAAACTAAACAATTACGAACTTTTACCCTATATTCAT
>OX442416.1:18136312-18184622 GCA_949361645.1 Spongilla lacustris | reverse complement strand
CCCTCCCTCCCTCCCTCCCTCCCTCCCTCCCTCCCTCCCTCCCTCCCTCCCTCCCTCCCTCCCTCCCTCCCTCCCTCCCTCCCTCCCTCCCTCCCTCCCTCCCTCCCTCCCTCCCTCCCTCCCTCCCTCCCTCCCTCCCTCCCTCCCTCCCTCCCTCCCTCCCTCCCTCCCTCCCTCCCTCCCTCCCTCCCTCCCTCCCTCCCTCCCTCCCTCCCTCCCTCCCTCCCTCCCTCCCTCCCTCCCTCCCTCCCTCCCTCCCTCCCTCCCTCCCTCCCTCCCTCCCTCCCTCCCTCCCTCCCTCCCTCCCTCCCTCCCTCCCTCCCTCCCTCCCTCCCTCCCTCCCTCCCTCCCTCCCTCCCTCCCTCCCTCCCTCCCTCCCTCCCTCCCTCCCTCCCTCCCTCCCTCCCTCCCTCCCTCCCTCCCTCCCTCCCTCCCTCCCTCCCTCCCTCCCTCCCTCCCTCCCTCCCTCCCTCCCTCCCTCCCTCCCTCCCTCCCTCCCTCCCTCCCTCCCTCCCTCCCTCCCTCCCTCCCTCCCTCCCTCCCTCCCTCCCTCCCTCCCTCCCTCCCTCCCTCCCTCCCTCCCTCCCTCCCTCCCTCCCTCCCTCCCTCCCTCCCTCCCTCCCTCCCTCCCTCCCTCCCTCCCTCCCTCCCTCCCTCCCTCCCTCCCTCCCTCCCTCCCTCCCTCCCTCCCTCCCTCCCTCCCTCCCTCCCTCCCTCCCTCCCTCCCTCCCTCCCTCCCTCCCTCCCTCCCTCCCTCCCTCCCTCCCTCCCTCCCTCCCTCCCTCCCTCCCTCCCTCCCTCCCTCCCTCCCTCCCTCCCTCCCTCCCTCCCTCCCTCCCTCCCTCCCTCCCTCCCTCCCTCCCTCCCTCCCTCCCTCCCTCCCTCTCTCCCTCCCTCACCTCTTCCCTCCTTCCATGATCCTCTCCTTCCACTTTCCTTCATCAGAGGAGGCTCAGAGTGTTCAGTGACAAAGATAAGGACAAACTCAGCAAGGTGACCCACACATACCAGTCTGAGAGGGAGGCATGACATGGAGGCCACCCTCACCTTGGAGATGGAGACAGAACAGAACAGGGACCAGCGGGGAATCATGGAGAAGGCACAGAATTTGAACCAGGTCTGGGCACTGGTCACCACTTGCTGTAAACCTTTATAGGCCAGTCAGATACAGTGATATTAGCCCTTTAGTGACACCAGTTTTAACCCTGTAAAGACACCAATATCAGCATTATTCTCCAGAATAAATTTTTATTTGTATATCTACAGTGTCTAGTTGCCATGGTGATTCATGTCCTCCTACTATGCTGCAAAACTCATAGTCTGTTGTATGATGATTAATTAATATTGTTTGTTTTCCATATATAGTATGGAGGACAGCATATACAGAGGACACAATTACACCGAGTACTTCTCACAAGGGAGTGCAGCCAGCAGGTGGGTGTGGTCAAGGGAGGTGGTAGCAGATGTGATGAGGCCAAATATTGTGGCATACAATTGTACGATTCCATGAGTGTTGTGATGTGTGTGTCTGTGTATTTGTGTGTGTGTGTGTGTGTGTGTGTGTGTGTGTGTGTGTGTGTGTGTGTGTGTGTGTGTGTGTGTGCTTGCAATGTATGGTAGCAAGCACACGATGCATGAACATGAACTGTACAGAAAATGTCACACACTTCAAAAGGAGCACACCTTAAAGGGCACACTTTAAAAGGAGCACACCTTAAAGGGCACACTTTAAAAGGAGCACACCTTAAAGGGCACACTTTAAAAGGAGCACACCTTAAAGGGCACACTTTAAAAGGAGCACACCTTAATGGGCACACTTTAAAAGGAGCACACCTTAATGGGCACACTTTAAAAGGAGCACACCTTAATGGGCACACTTTAAAAGGAGCACACCATAAAGGGCACACCTTCCCCTACAAAATAATCTTGGCATGACATGCCATGACATGTTCCAAATTCATGCGTGATATGTTGTCGCATGTGTTCCAGTTTTTCTAGAGCACTGTTAAACATGCTTATATGTATGTCATTAAATTGCAGGCATATCACTCTTCTAACTTGTACAGGTTGACAAGTTTCTAAAACGCGTTCCCCCAAGAAGTTATAAAGCAGCACGCCCCTTAGCATATTAACGGGTATGCCTCGTTGGGGAATCGCTTTTTAGAAACTCTTCATCCTGTACAAGTTAGAAGAGTGATATGCCTTCAATTTAATGACATAAGCATGTTCAACAGTGCTCTAGAAAAACTGGAACACTTGCAAAAACATATCACGCATGAATTTGGAACATGTCATGCCAAGATTTTTTTCATAGGGGATCCATTGCTGGATAATGTGCAGACAGCATTCTACATGTAGGTGCCATTTTCCCCTCCCCTAGGAAAGGTCCCCTGTACTGTTCGTTGGGACTATATCCACCTGACATCTGCAAAGACTACAAGGAGGCAGGCTACTGCGGCTTTGGAGGTAGGTGTGTGCTGCTGTGTGTGGTGTGTGCTGGTGTGTGCTGGTGTGTTCCCATACACCAGCTTACAGTATACACCATACACCAGCCTATATGCCATACACCAGCCTATATGCCATATACCAGCCTATATGCCATACACCAGCCTATATGCCATACACCAGCCTATATGCCATACACCAGCCTATATGCCATACACCAGCCTATATGCCATATACCAGCCTATATGCCATATACCAGCCTGTACACCATACACCAGCCTATACACCATACACCAGCCTATACACCATACACCAGCCTATACACCATACACCAGCCTATACACCATACACCAGCCTATACACCATACACCAGCCTATACACCATACACCAGCCTATACACCATACACCAGCCTATACACCTTACCCTATACATCAGCCTATACATCATACTTAAAAAACCCAGCCCATACACGTTCCTACATGTACATGTACCAGAATACTGAAGGCTTTTGTCATACATGTACCTACTCCTAATCCTAAGATCTGCCCATGGTTTGTGCTGTGAAATAATAAACTTGAAAGGGGAACCCACAACCTTATCTGATGGTTAGTGGCCCATGTAGTGCTGCTACCTTGCCTGCCCTGAAGCTACATGTAGACCTACCTCCTACATGGACTTACATAGGCCTACCCTGCATGAACCCTACATGGATCGACCTACATAGGCCTACCCTGCATGAACCCTACATGGACCTACATACATGTAGGCCTACCCTGCATGAACCCTACATGGACCTACATAGGCCTACCCTGCATGAACCCCTACATGGACCTACACATGTACATAGGCCTACCCTGTATGACCCCCTACATGGACCTACATTGGCCTACCCTGCATGAACACCTACATGGACTTACATAGACCTACCCTGCATGAACCCCTACATGGACTTACATAGGCCTACCCTGCATGAACCCCTACATGAACATGAACCTCTACATGGACCTACATAGGCCTACCCTACATGGACCTACATAGACTTACTTACATGTACCTACCTGAGTTCTGAAAATTACTTGTGTCTTTTGTCTACATGTATTCCCTTCAAACTTGCCCTTCTGTGCTGTGAATATAATTAAACATGAAAGGAACCCACAACCTTATCTGATGTTAGACTTAAAATAAACATACCCTATACATGTACCTATGTAGGCCTTTCTATCCTGGACTTATATGTACCTACCTAAGACTACCATATCTACATTAGGCCTAAGACTAACATGTACATGTGTACATCTATCTAACTACTGGCATGTACTTATGTACATGTAAGACTACCCTGGACCTACATGAATTTGGTTTTACCAGAGGGCGCACGAAAACTGAGTGGGGGGTGGGGGGGAGGAGGGGATGCAGTCGAAGGGGCACATTTGTACATGCCCTGTTCTGCTCCACTGCTTTGGTGACATTTGTCAGCAAGTATTCGGACTTTTTTTTACGTATGACGCAACACGTAATCTACTCGCAGGTATATGCATGTAATCATGAACGGAAGCATGTGGCTGGGGGGGGGGGGGGCGGCAATTGCTGCCAGAGGGGTGCCATGGGGGAGTGGGGGGGGGGGGGGGCAGCTGGCCCCCACCCCCAAAGCTATGCTTGATCCGGGGCTGCATGGTACCTACTTAGACTTATCGTGAGTACTGAAGGTTAAGTGTTCATGTGTCTTTCCTCTTCACCTTCGTACCACCTACACTGTACTCCTTTCTATTTGTAAATGACCTTAGGTCACTATAGTTTTAATTCACCCAAGCACTGTAGAAACCATACAGAGAAGTTACATGTATAAGTCATACAAACCACACACTGTGTGCAGAATGTGTGTGTGTGTGTGGGGGGGGGGGGGGGTAATGACAGGGGCCTGTTGGGCAAGCACTAGTCCTGATGCCTTGGTTGAGCTTTGCATTGGACCTAATGGGAGGGGATGGAGTGTGCTTTGTGCATGATGCTGAGGGCTTTGGTTTTATGGTAGGGGCATTTGTTCTGATGCATAACCATCACTTTTTTTCTCTAGGTTTCAATATCAGGAGCTGTTCATTTGTTTAAATGTCTGTTTGCAACTGTTTCCATGGAGATGTGCTACCATAAAGTATCTATGATGCTACTTAGGCACTTATCTTTTTTTTTTTTTTTTGTTTGGTGCTCATCATATGACACTAGACTTGCTTGTAGCTGTGATAGCCATCCGATGAGGAAGAAGAGCAGCAGGGTCTTTGTGGTATATGCGAAAGTGATCAATTATTTAAAAAAAATTGTCAATTTGTAAACGTAACTCAGTGATGGGGAAGGGCAGCATGACCCGTCGACCTGATCACTACGGTAAATGTATTAACCTATAAGAAGTTCGATATCTTGACATGAAATAAACGTTTAAGATACGGGTTCGAGCTTGCCAATGTGTTCAGCTCTAGAGAAACGCCCACGCTGCCGGTCCGCCCACCCATATCACATTGAGTCGATGATTGACTACGAAAGGGGCTAAGAGAAACTATAAATGTAGTAGCATATATCATAGGAAGTATCGCTTATCATTATCTCTGCTTTTACGATATGCTGCCCGCGCGATGATCGCGATCGAGGCTTCATGGCAATAATGAATTGCCGCATAGAGAAAGGTGGCATAAAAAGGGCTGGTGGCGTGACGTGCACAATGGACGCTGCACCAATATTGTAAGAATGGGTAAATATGCATGGCGGAGCATATATGATGACATGTTTGGACTCCCGTCGTGAACTACTAGTAATTGCGGACCGGCCGGTCACTTTGGACGAAGCCGACATCATCCCTATGGCTTTCGGTCATCCTGCGGTGCGTGTTCAATCTGTGTTTACGGGAGCTATATATCGAAGGGTCAGGCCAATGTACAATTACTTTTACTTATTCGCAATACGTTATGATCAGAGCCCGGCTTTGTGTATTATGCGTCTCGTGAGCTAGCGCCATTAGTTAAAAACATTGTAGATAAATGACATAATTGTTAATAAATGTTACGTAACATGTCTACTTTACGAATAAATTAGTGCGGTAGAAATTAAATTTTTGTCTTGATTTTTGTACAAGAATGGCTCATGATATAAATCTATAAACTAGAGATTCACAATCAGACCGATTTATCGTACTTAGTACATGTGTTTAAAAATCAATTTGAAAAAAAAGAGCTAAATGTCCGCCTATGTATGGGCAATTTCTCCATATGGATTCAACCACATGCAATGGCGTCCTAGGCTGGTTTGTTTCTCAGACACTCGATACCTCAGGATGCACTCGGATAGCTCACAACATCAACAACCATTCATCATACACGTAATCACATACACACACATGATCCTATATATATATCTCTAATCACTGAATGTTTCCGGACATCACAGTTCCTCCCCATTTCACACTGGTGACAGACCACCATCCCTTGGTGTCCATTCTCAACCCGGAAAAGGGATTACCAGCAGTGACGGCAGCACGGTTGCATTGGTATATGCGGTAGGCTAGCCCTGTCTTGATATCAGGTACAAGAGTACCACTCAGCTTACAAATGCTGATGCACTTTCACGTCTCCCAGTGGTGGCCGACATGCAGATGGCACAAATGGACGAGGAGGAAGGAGGGACATTCCCAACTACAAACCCTCCTGGTCGAGGTGGCAAAATTAGGAAGAACAACAACAATTAAGGGACCTGGTGTTAGCAAGGATGTTTCAGCCTATTCAGGAGGGATGGCCACCCAAAACTACAGAAGAGGTCCGGTTATAAAGCCATGCTTTGAGTAGAGACATGAACTATACATGTACAGCAGTACAATCCTGTGAAAGGATACAGGGAGAGGTATAGGCCTGTACCATTGTTCACGGAGGGATACAGGCATGTTCAAGGAGGGGTACAGGGATACAAGCCTGGACAGGGGTACAGGCCTGTACTGGCAAGGGGGGGGGGGGGGGGGGTACAGGACTGTACAGTGGGTACAGGCTTGTACAGGGGTAAAGGCGTGTACATGCAGGGAGGGGTACAGGGGTACAAGCCTGGACAGGGGTAAACAGGCCTGTACTGGGGTGGGTGGGGGGGGGGGGGGGGGGGGGGTTGGGGGTACAGGACTGTACAAGGGTATAGGCTTGTACAGGGGTGCAGGCCTGTACAAGGGTAATGGCGTGTACAGGGAGGGGTAGTGGCCTGGACAGGGGTACAGGCCTGTACTGGGGGGGGGGGGGGGGGGGGGGGGGGGGGGGAGTGTACAGAACTGTACAAGGGTACAGGCTTGTACAGGGGTGCAGGCCTGTACAAGGGTAATGGCGTGTACAGGGAGGGGTAGTGGCCTGTACAGTGGTACAGGCCTATAAAATTGTACAGGCCTGTACAATTTGGGGTACAACCAATTGTATTGATACATAGCAGTTGTTCATTCATGATGAACTCCACATACATATAGGTTTACCCATTGTCCTATGTTTCATTCCATTTCTCTTGGACATCTTTTGCTAGGCCATGTAGTGATCCCCATTTCAGTCTGTCCCATTCTTCTTTGTTTTCATCGTCCCCCTTTAGTTCCTTCACAGAGTGGTCTCTAGTGGGTACACCCTTTCCAACACCTGTTCCTTCTGCCCTTTTCTTTGCACAACACGCCCTCTCAATTTGCCCCCATTTCCTGCAAACTTTGTTTCTGAACCTGCACTGTTGAGTATCATGCACTCCTCCACACATGTTGCAAGCCCCTAGGCCTGACGGTCTCCCCCTTCTTGGTGGTGCTGCCACTTGATGTACTTCCTGTTTTGTGACACTCTGCAACTGTTCTGCGCGTCTTTAGTCTCCCTTTCCGCTATTTCCGCTGTCTCCAGCACCTTGGCAAAAGTGAGGTCTGCCTTTGTGAGGAGTCTCTTCTGTACCCCCTCGTCCCTCATACCAAAGAACACCCTGTCTCTCAGCGTCTCTGATAACGTCGCACCAAACGCACAGTTCTGCAAACTTGCTGCATACCACATACATGTGTATCACACTTTCTCCCTCCTTTTGTCGCGTTTGTGGAACCGTACGTTCTGCGATGACTAGAGGTTTAGGCGCTACGTGTGTCGTTAAGGCTGCGACCAGTTGCTCGTACGTTCGGTCTTTCAATTTCTGGGGTGCAGGCCAAATGTAATACAGGCGAGGAAAGCGTCCTTTTTCTGTTCGGCTTCCACTTTATTTGCCAGGAAGAAATGTTCTAGCCGCTCGACGTATTAACTCAACCAGTCTTCCGTTGACGCGTCACACTCCCCTGCCATCCTTCTTAGCTATCCCATGCACCCTCGTCGCCACTGTAGACCTCAGGATGCACTTGGATAGCTCAGATCCAGCTACAGCTACGTGTAGGCCTACATCTCCTGTCTGAGCAGCCGGTCGAGGTAAGCAGCGGGCCTAACATCATTTCAATACATCGATCTGTCTTGCAGAAAACACAGACTCGAAGCTTTTAGTATTCCATGGCATGTACTAGTAGTTATCCCCGGCACGGGGCGGCACCTGGCCCACCACGCCCTCTGCTCGACTCCAGCTTTGCAAAATGCTGGCATGTCCTAGTCTCATTTTATTAACTATGGATTTTACTAAATATCTATGGCAACACATAGAAACGCCATTTAAAAATGGCGCCTTATTGCACCAAAACTGATTTACTATTTTTAAAAATGGTCCCCAAATTCTTCACGACAACATCCACTTTTTTTCATATATTATATTATATGGATAGTTGTAGAATTGTTTCAGAGGGTGGCAAAAGTTCTAACCCCCCTCTGTTCATTAGTTATAACTAATGGAATATCTTAATTAGCATGATTTTTTTCCATTTTCTGTACAAGTCTATGGAATATCATATTTTTAGAAATGGTCCCAGAATTTTGGACGATACAAGGTATAAAATTTGAAATTGCCTACATTTAAACATCATTTAGAGTAGTATTAGAGGGTGGCAAAAGTTGCAGGTCCGTTAGTTAAGTAAATAATAATCAAGTTAGTAAAAACGCCATACATTCTCTATGGAACGTACCGCGGAATGAAATCCAAAAATTTACAAACCGCAACTTTCGTGTCCGTTGATTTCTCCATATGCATACAACAAAAGGGGTAAAAGATGCTCGACGTGCTTCAGCTGCACTGGTGTACTTCCTTTTCTTCTCTTCTTCTGCTGAGGAAAGTATACTGCAACTGTGTTCCGATGTATGTGCGATGGTGCATCGGTGTCTACTACTCGCACATCTAGCAAGGCTACTGCCTGAGGTTCCCAAAGACCTCTAATACTGATATCCGCAATCAAGGCAGGGGTACCATCTCTGATGTTAGCCTCCTTCACAACTGGCTCCTTTATCCCATTCCTGAATGCTATTGAGGCCAGATCTCCAAGTGCATCTCTGATTTCATTATGGCGTTGGATGACCAGCCCCCCCTTTCTGCAGTCTAGGGAATGCTCAAGATTGAATGCTGCACCGCATCCATCACAGGTGGCTGGCATCCTAAGCAAAGGACGCTGGTATCTCATCGCCAGTGCATCTCTGAATTCTGTTGCAGACAAATCGAAGTGGTGTGTACACAGTGGCAATACTTCTAGCCATGCAGAAGTTTTACCATCAATTGAACGCCGAAATGTTCGCTTCTTCTTTGCATCCAAGATAGAAAGAATAGAGTCTTGTGTGGCCTGGTCCTGATGTCGAATATTACAGTGCATACTAGATATTGTCTTAGCAAATTGATCGTTGTAGTCCAGCATTGAACATCACAATTATTTAGACACGTACCGTAATATTCTAATTATAAACCTGCAAACAGCGCCCTTGCAAAGCAATGAATCTGCAAAGATAAAAGCTACAATATAGGCGCGGCGGAGCAGGGGGGGCTGGAGGGGCTATTGCCCCCCCAAATATCGAGGTGGGGGGCCCAGCCCCCCCTTGCGCTACCATCAGGTTCTTATTGCGAGCGCGTGTTCTTCGAGATAGCTGTACTGTCAGTGACTGTGAGCTTAAATAGAGTTAGTCTCACAAGACAGACCTCGTTATTGACGATCGATACAATAGACTGGGGACCAGGATAAGTAATACTTTTCCTGGTCCCCAGTCCATTGTAATCGATCGTCGACGGCTATTAAACAGTGAATGACTTATTTATCGGTGTGGATGAAACGAAGGCAAGTTCTATCATAATGGCATGAATCATGGTCCGTTCTGAAGAACGATACTGAAGCCTGAGCTGTGTTTGAGCGTTAATGGGTGATTAAGGTAACGAATTCGAAGAGAGTAGCTCTGTGAGTTGTCGAGACAGTACCCTTGAAAACTACAGGACATCATCGTCAAACGCAAGTATAGACATAATTTCGACGATGAGACAACTGTTCACCTATTTGAGATCCCGCTCCATGCAGTTGCCTTCATGACAGAAAGACGATTTAATAACTGCTTCATCTTGCATGTGCATAAAGAGCTAGCAGAATGCATTAATCTTGCGGATGTAGCAGCGAATTCCGGACATTTCCCACCGGAAAAAATGGCCCATGTTTCATTTCATAAACACGGACCATTTTTTATCGGTGGGGGCGGAGGGAGGATCGCGGTGTATGGGTATGAATATGAATATCTTTTTTGACCACTGCCCCCCCCCCCAAATATGGACACCCTCAGCCGCCCCTGCTGAGTGAATAAGCCTCGTCAGCCAAATTTGGCACATGAAAATCGCTATAACTTCTGGACAATATAATGATGCAGGGGACACATAGGATACTTGTGTTATCAATCCTTGGGAGCTATGTGGTCAGCCTCACCGCTACCATACCGCCTGACTATGCTCTACAGGACGTCGACTACCTGTGCAACGGATCGCTCAAGTCCAATACAACTGTGGTATTGGACGGTGGGGAACATCACATATCTACGACTTGTAACATTTCCAATATTCAAAACGTGACTATAATGGGGTCTTCGATAAATAGCACCACGATTCGCTGCGAAGAAGGAAGTGGACTTCAGTTTGTTTCAGTACTATACAGTTGACCATGGAGAGAGTGACGTTCTTTGGCTGTGGTATAATTCTAACGTACACCGAAAACACTCTTCTCACAACCTGCATATTTCAGGACAGCATTGCTACTGATTACTACATTGGTAGTGCTGTGACGACGAATGGATCATCAGGTTATTTTAGCATCCAAAACTGTATATTTCGGAATAATAGTGGTATAAGTGGTGCTGTGACGTTGTGGGGATCAACAGGCAATGTTAGCATCACAAACTGCACATTTCAGAACAACAGTGCTACTTTGGGTGGTGCTGTGGTGTTGTATGGATCAACAGGCAATGTTAGCATCACAAACTGCACATTTCAGAACAACAGTGCTTCTTCGGGTGGTGCTGTGGTGTTGTATGGATCAACAGGCAATGTTAGCATCACAAACTGCACATTTCAGAACAACAGTGCTACTTATGATGGTGGTGCTGTGGTGTTGTATGGATCAATAGGCGATGTTAGCATCACAAACTGCACATTTCAGAACAACAGTGCTACTTATGATGGTGGTGCTTTGAGGTTGTATGTATCAACTGGCAATGTTAGCATCACAAACTGCACATTTCTGAACAACAGTGCTACTTTTGATCATATCGAGAAATTGGCGGTCAAAAGGATTACGCGGTATTCGGTCATTGCGTAATTCAATGTCCATAGAAAATGTATGGACGCATTCAGAAAACTGCAGCTAACTGCAGAAATAAAAATTATATTGACTAGGTGCTCTCGGATTTGCTATGTAGGGACTATTTAGCATATTTTGAGTACTTTAACGCACCGTAGGTACCTATATCCGCACTTCCACATTAATTATGCAAGGTTTCCAATGTCCATTCATTTTATCTCATTTACTTATTCAGTCATCAATATTTTCCCAACCAAATGATATTTTCCTTCGGTGCCACCGGATTATATGAGAGTAATCAATGCACTTATTTTTCATCATTTTTTCAGAGCTTAGGGCCTTCAAATCGCGCTTCCCTTGAATGGTTAGTGAGATACACCCCAAATCCAAACCGCATAATATCACGTGCTACTCTTTCGTCAGTTAGCCGTGCCCAGACCGAGCTGTTCTGTAAGTACAAGTAGTTAATGATAATATGTATTGCAAATTGATGTCTATAACCACGACCCCACCCACCACTATAATGTACACAACAACTTAACGTGCAAAATAACTTATTAACCGCTATTTACTGTAGGCAGAGATAATGTAGGCCTGCTCTTCGCTTTTGGTTCGGTACTTCCGCGGACGATTTCGAACGGTACGAAGACGACAATATCGAAGATCAATCCCACGAGGATATGAGATGCAGGTTAAAGACCTGGAAGTCTGCCTGTGGACTGGATTCTATGGCAGAACTGAAGCCTACTACCCCACAGGCCTCAGCTAACTGCTACGGAGGTACGGGAGTGCACGGACCCTATTGCAGACAGGCAGCTGTAAAGCTGGTACTATACTCTGGACTCTACGGCAGGCAGCGACGGAATACCCCTGGCCCATGTATGGAGTGAACTCTATGGCAATAAGCGATGCATGAAGAATCACACAGTTAACAGCTATGAACTCAAATCTATGGCAGACACCTAACAGCTACAGTGTATGGAGTTGGAGTGATCCCTATTGCACACAGCTATGAAGTACTCCATGGCAAGAAGCTATGGGCCCTATGGCAAGTACCCCATATAGCAAGCACCTAAGAAATGAATCCTATGGCAGATACCCCACAGCTGACAGCATGTGTGTGAGCATATGTGTGTGTGATTGTGTGTGTGAGCATATGTGTGTGTGATTGTGTGTGTGAGCATATGTGTGTGTGATTGTGTGTGTGAGCATATGTGTGTGTGATTGTGTGTGTGAGCATGTGTGTGAGTATGTATGCATGACTGTGTGTGTGTGTGTTGTTGTGTGAGTGGCTATGAATCCTCTCTTCCCCTCTCTCTGTACATGTAAGTCAGTATGTACATGTATATGTATGCTAAGAATCAGTTCTTGTACTTGTGCAATGCATGCATATGCACATGAATGTAATTGGCTAGTTTTGATGACATTCTGCACTGTTTTCCACAGTACACAACTCAAACTCCAGCTATCAATGCTCACCAATGGCAAGCTCTATTTACCCACTCCCTCCTCCCTCCCTCCCTCCCTCCCTCCCTCCCTCCCTCCCTCCCTCCCTCCCTCCCTCCCTCCCTCCCTCCCTCCCTCCCTCCCTCCCTCCCTCCCTCCCTCCCTCCCTCCCTCCCTCCCTCCCTCCCTCCCTCCCTCCCTCCCTCCCTCCCTCCCTCCCTCCCTCCCTCCCTCCCTCCCTCCCTCCCTCCCTCCCTCCCTCCCTCCCTCCCTCCCTCCCTCCCTCCCTCCCTCCCTCCCTCCCTCCCTCTCCATCCTCGCCTCTTCCCTCCTTCCATGATCCTCTCCTTCCACTTCCCTTCATCAGAGGAGGCTCAGAGTGTTCAGTGACAAAGATAAGGACAAACTCAGCAAGGTGACCCAACATACTAAGTCTGAGAGGGAGGCATGACATGGAGGCCACCCTCACCTTGGAGATGGAGACAGAACAGAACAGGGACCAGTGGGGTGTCATGGAGAAGGCACAGAATTTGAACCAGGTCTGGGCACTGGTCACCACTTGCAGTAACCCTTTATAGGCCAGTCAGATACAGTGATATTAGCCCTTTAGTGACACGAGTTTTAACCCTGTAAAGACAGCAATATCAGCATTATTCTCCAGAACAAATTTTTATTTGTATATGTCTAGTTGCCATGGTGATTAATGTCCTCCTACTATGCTGCAAAACTCAGTCTGTTGTATGATGATTAATTAATATTGTTTGTTTTCCATATACATGTATAGTATGGAGGAGGAAAGGACACAACTACACCGAGTACTTCGAGGCCGCAAGAGGAGGGAGACCTCACAAGGGAGTGCAGCCAGCAGGTGGGTGTGGTCAAGGGAGGTGGTAGCAGATGTGATGAGGCCAAATATTGTCGCATACAATTGTACGATTCCATGAGTGTTGTGTGTGTGTGTGTGTGTGTGTGTGTGTGTGTGTATTTGTGTGTGTGTGTGTGTCTGCAATGTATGGTAGCAAGCACACGATGCATGAACATAAACTGTACAGAAAATGTCACACACTTTAAAAGGAGCACACCTTAAAGGGCACACTTTAAAAGGAGCACACCTCAATGGGCACACTTTAAAAGGAGCACACCTTAATGGGCACACTTTAAAAGGAGCACACCATAATGGGCACACCTTGCCCTACAAAAAAATCTTGGCATACATGTTCCAAATTCATGTGTGATATGTTGTCGCATGTGTTCCAGTTTTTCTAGAGCACTGTTGAACATGCTTATGTCATTCAATTGCAGGCATATCACCCTTCTAACTTGCACAGGTTGAAGAGTTTCTAAAACGCGTTCCCCCGAGAAGTTATAAAGTGGCACACCCCTTAGCATATTAGCGGGTATGCCTCATCGGGGAATCGCTTTTTAGAAACTATTCATCCTGTGCAAGTTAGAAGAGTGATATGCCTGCAATTTAATGACATACATGTACATGTAAGCATGTTCAACAGTGCTCTAGAAAAACTGGAACACTTGCAAAAACATATCACGCATGAATTTGGAACATGTCATGCCAAGATTTTTTCGTAGGGGATCCATTGCGGGATAATGTGCAGACAGCATTCTACATGTACATTGTAGGGGCCATTTTTCCCTCCCCTAGGAAAGATCCCCTGTACTGTTCTTTGGGAGTACCAACCTGACATCTGCAAAGACTACAAGGAGGCAGGCTACTGCGACTTTGAAGGTTGGTGTGTCTGGTGTGTGCTGGTGTGTTGTGTAGGTATGTGCTGGTGTTTGCATGATGTGTTTGCCCATACACCGGCCTATACACCATACACCAGCCTAGCTAGCCTGTACACCATACACCAGCCTGTACACCATACACCAGCCTGTACACCATACACCAGCCTGTACACCATACACCAGCCTGTACACCATACACCAGCCTAGACCCCATACACCAGCCTGTACACCATACACTAGCCAGTACACCATACACGTATACCTATATACACCATACATCAGCCTGTACACCAGCCTGTACACCATACACCAGCCTGTACACCATACACCAGCCTAGACCCCATACACCAGCCTGTACACCATACACCAGCCTAGACCCCATACACCAGCCTAGAACCCATACACCAGCCTGTACACCATACACCAGCCTGTACACCATACACTAGCCTGTACACCATACACCAGCCTGTACACCATACACTAGCCTGTACACCATACACCAGCCTAGACCCCATACACCAGCCTGTACACCATACACCAGCCTGTACACCATACACCAGCCTGTGCAACATACACCAGCCTGTACACCATACACTAGCCTGTACACCATACACCAGCCTGTACACCATACACTAGCCTGTACACCATACACCAGCCTAGACCCCATACACCAGCCTGTACACCATACACCAGCCTGTACACCATACACTAGCCTGTACACCATACACCATCCTATACACCATACACCATCCTATACACCATACCCCAGCCTGTACACCATACACCAGCCTATACACCTATACACTATACACCAGCCTGTACACCATACACCAGCCTATACACCATACACTAGCCTGTACACCATACACCAGCCTATACACCATACACCAGCCTAGACCCCATACACCAGCCTATACACCTATACACCATACACCAGCCTGTACACCATACACCAGCCTATACACCTATACACCATACACCAGCCTGTACACCATACACCAGCCTATACACCATACACCATCCTATACACCATACACCAGCCTATACACCATACACCGGCCTATACACCATACACCATCCTATACACCATACACCAGCCTGTACACCATTCACCAGCCTGTACACCATACATTAGCCTGTACACCATACACCATCCTATACACCATACACCATCCTATACACCATACCCCAGCCTGTACACCATACACCAGCCTATACACCTATACACTATACACCGGCCTATACACCATACACCATCCTATACACCATACACCAGCCTGTACACCATTCACCAGCCTGTACACCATACATTAGCCTGTACACCATACACCATCCTATACACCATACACCATCCTATACACCATACCCCAGCCTGTACACCATACACCAGCCTATACACCTATACACTATACACCAGCCTGTACACCATACACCAGTGTATACACCATACACCAGCCTAGACCCCATACACCAGCCTATACACCTATACACCATACACCAGCCTGTACACCATACACCAGCCTATACACCTATACACCATACACCAGCCTGTACACCATACACCAGCCTATACACCATACACCATCCTATACACCATACACCAGCCTATACACCATACACCAGCCTATACACCATACACCAGCCTGTACACCATACCCCAGCCTATACACCATACACCAGCCTATACACCATACCAGCCTAGACCCCATACACCAGCCTGTACACCATACACCAGCCTATACACCATACACCATCCTATACACCATACACCAGCCTATACACCATACACCAGCCTATACACCATACACCAGCCTATACACCATACACCAGCCTATACACCATACACCAGCCTATACACCATACACCAGCCTGTACACCATACCCCAGCCTATACACCATACACCAGCCTATACACCATACCAGCCTAGACCCCATACACCAGCCTGTACACCATACACCAGCCTATACACCATACACCATCCTATACACCATACACCAGCCTATACACCATACACCAGCCTATACACCATACACCAGCCTATACACCATACACCATACACCAGCCTGTACACCATACACCAGCCTATACACCTATACACCATACACCAGCCTGTACACCATACACCAGCCTATACACCATACACCAGCCTATACACCATACACCAGCCTATACACCATACACCAGCCTATACACCATACACCAGCCTGTACACCATACCCCAGCCTATACACCATACACCAGCCTATACACCATACCAGCCTAGACCCCATACACCAGCCTGTACACCATACACCAGCCTATACACCATACACCATCCTATACACCATACACCAGCCTATACACCATACACCAGCCTATACACCATACACCAGCCTATACACCATACACCATACACCAGCCTGTACACCATACACCAGCCTATACACCTATACACCATACACCAGCCTGTACACCATACACCAGCCTATACACCATACACCATCCTATACACCATACACCAGCCTATACACCATACACCAGCCTATACACCATACCCTAGCCTGTACACCATACACTAGCCTGTACACCATACACCAGCCTGTACACCATACACCAGCCTATACACCATACACTAGCCTGTACACCATACACCAGCCTATACACCATACACCAGCCTAGACCCCATACACCAGCCTATACACCATACACCAGCCTATACACCATACACCAGCCTATACACCATACACCGGCCTGTACACCATACACCAGCCTATATACCATACACTAGCCTGTACACCATACACCAGCCTGTACACCATACCTCAGCCTGTACACCATACACTAGCCTATACACCATACACCAGCCTATACACCATACACCAGCCTGTACACCATACCCCATACACTAGCCTATACACCATACACCAGCTTATACACCATACCCCAGCCTATACACCATACACCAGCCTGTACACCATACACTAGCCTATACACCATACCCCAGCCTGTACACCATACCCCATACATCAGCCTATACATCATACTTAAAAAAACCAGCCCATACACGCAGAATACTGAAGGTTTTGTCATACATGTACCTACTCTTAATCCTAAGATCTGCCCATGGTTTGTGCTGTGAATATAATAAACTTGAAAGGGGAACCCACAACCTTATCTGATTTTAGAGGCCCATGTACAGTACACTGTAGCGGCTCACTAATAAGACCACCCCGGGACAATCGGATCTTGTGGTAAAACTCGCCAATACGACCGTTTCGGTCTTACTGGCGAGTTTCCCGCCTTTCGAAATGCGCTTTGATTAGAATACCAGTAGCAGATAAACAAACGAATCGTAACAAAATAACAGCTGGAAGGATGAACAATTATGCCAAGGATTGTAAAGCAAGCTTAGAGCTGGCTCGTGTGTGTCATAGACATTGCTAACTTCATGAGTACGGAATCGTCGATATTCTCCGCAATCAAATGCATGGTGGGTACCAACTGTATTAGGAAACCACTTCATTGATCGCCTGTTTAGAGAAAGAAAGGTACGCAAAAACGCCCCTCCAATATTTATACACTAGTGGTCTTATTAGACGGTGGTCGGATTGGCGAAGTGGTCTTATAATCGGGCGGTTAAGTGGTCTTATTACCGCGTGGTCTGATTAGTGAGCCGCTACTGTAGTGCTGCTACCTTGCCTGCCCTGAAGCTACATGTAGACCTACCCTGCATGAACCCCTACATTGACCTACATAGGCCTACCCTGCATGAACCCTTACATGGACCTACATAGACCTACCCTGCATGAACCCTTACATGGACCTACATAGACCTACCCTGCATGAACCCTACATGGACCTACATAGACCTATACCCTGCATAAACCCTTACATGGACCTACATAGACCTGCATGTACCTACCTGAGTACTGAAAATTACTTGTGTCGTTTGTCTACATGTATATGTATTCCCTTCAAACTACATGTAACATCTACCCTTCTGTGCTGTGAATATAATTAAACTTGAAAGGAACCCACAACCTTATCTGATGTTAGACATACCCTGTACATGTACCTGGACTTATATGTCCCTACCTAAGACTACCATATCTACAAGACCTACATGTACATGTGTACATCTATCTAACTACTGGCATGTACTATGCATGTAGGACTACCGTGGACCTACATGAATTTGGTTTTACCAGAGGGCGCACGAAAACTGGGGGGGAGGAGGGGATGCAGTCGAAGGGGTACATTTGTACATGCCCTGTTGTGCTCCGCCGCTTTGTTGACATTTTTCAGCAAGTATTCGGACTTTTTTTTACGTATGACACAACATGTAATCTACTCGCAGGTATATGTAATCATCAACGGAAGCGTGTGTGGCTGGGGGGGGGGGGGGCAATTGCTGCCAGAGGGGTGGCATTTCATATGCCATGGGGGAGGGGGGGGGGGAAGCTGGCCCCCCCACCCCCAAGGCTATGCTTGATCCAGGGCTGCATGGTATCTACTTAGACTTATCGTGAGTACTGAAGGTTAAGTGTTCATGTGTCTTTCCTCTTCACCTCCGTACCACCTACACTGTACTCCTTTCTAGTAGAAACCATACAGAGAAGTTACATGTATAAGTCATACAAACCACACACTGTGTGCAAAATGTGTGTGTGTGTGGGGGGGGGGGGGGGTAATGAATGACAGGTGCCTGTTGGGCAAGCACTAGTCCTGATGCCTTGGTTGAGCTTTGCATTGGGAGGGGATGGAGTGTGCTTTGTGCATGATGCTGAGGGCTTTGGTTTTATGGTAGGGGCATTTGTTCTGATGCATAACCATCACTTGTTTCCTCTAGGTTTCAATATCAGGAGCTGCGAATTTGTTTAAATGTCTGTTTGCAACTGTTTCCAAGGAGATGTGCTACCATCAAGTATCTATATGATGCTACTTAGGCACTTGTCTTTTTTTGTTTTGTTTGGTGCTCATCATATGACACTAGACTTGCTTGTAACTGTGATAGCCATCCGATGAGGAAGAAGAGCAGCAGGGTCTTTGTGGTTATTGTCAATTTGTAAACGTACTAGTAACTCAGTGATGGGGAAGGGCAGCATGACCCGTCGACCTGATCACTACGGTAAATGTATTAACCTATAAGAAGTTCGATATCTTGACATGAAATAAACGTGAAGTACGGGTTCTAGCTTGCCAATGTGTTCGGCTCTAGAGAAACGCCCACGCTGCCGGTCCGCCCATCGTTTACATCTCCCATATCACATTGAGTCGATGATTGACTACAGAAGGGGCTAAGAGAAACTATAAATGTAATAGCATATATCATAGGAAGTATCGCTTTATATTATCTCTGCTTTTACGATATGTTGCCCGCGCGATGATCGCTTCATGGCAATAATGAATTGCCGCATAGAAAGGTGGCATAAAAAGTGCTGGTGGCGTGACGTGCACAACGGACGCTGCACACGGCCAATATTGAAAGGATGGGTAAATATGCATGGCGGAGCATATATGATGACATGTTGGGAGTTGGGACTCGGTCTCCCGTCGTGAACTACTAGTAATTGTGGACCGGCCACTTTGGACGAAGCCAACATCATCCCTATGGCTTTCGGTCATCTGCGGTGCGTGTTCAATCTGTGTTTACGGGAGCTACAATTACTTTTACTTACTTAGTATTAGTAATACGTCATCGGCTTTGTATGCGTCTCGTGAGCTAGGCCATTAATTAAAAACATTATTGATAAATGACATAATTGTTAATAAATGTTACGTAACATGTCTACTTTACGAATAAATTAGTGCGGTAGAAATTAATTTTTTGTCTTGATTTTTGTACAAGAATGGCTAATGATATAAATCTATAAATTACAGATTCACAATCAGACCGATTTATCGTACTTAGTACATGTGTTTAAAAATCAATTTGAAAAAAAAGTGCTAAATGTCCGCCTATGTATGGGCAATTTCTCCATATGTGGTGGTGCTATTTATATATCTTTAGCTGACTTAGTATTTATTCATAAATCAACTTTTATTAATAACACTGCAGTTAGAGGTGCAGCAGTCTATGCCTCAAACACAGATAATGTCTTTTCCACCAATCAACTAGGCCACCTCATTCTTCAGGAAGTGATAGTTGTAAACAATCACTGCTTTTGTGATGGATACCCAACGATTAGAGGAGGGGCCATTTACTTCAATGGAATGATAGTGGACATTACTGGAGACGCCATCACAGGAAGTCAGTTCTTGTCTAACTCCCCCCTGGGGGCCATCACAGGAGAAAATGGATTTCTGGAGTTCCATGGTACTATATCATTTTATAATAACACAGGAGAGAATGGTGGGGCCATTAGTCTATCCAACAATGTACCACTCATCTTTGATGACAGTTGCAGAGTGGAATTTTCCAGAAATTATGCAACAGGGTATGGTGGTGCTATTTACAATGAAGGGCCCCCCGTATTAAAGGAAAGAGGATATTTCAATTGTACAATATATTTCATTGCAAATTCTTCCAATTCCTCCTACATAAGTAGCTCCATCACCTTCACTGATAACCATGCACAGCAAGGTGGTCATGCTGTATATGCCACACCCATCTATGGATGTATATGCATTAATACATTTGAGTATAGTCATACCTGTGAAAATTGGTCTAGCTATTTCACCATTACTTCATTACCACAAGACTGCAATGCCTTTCAAGTACTCTCATTTCCAACACATGTGCAGCTTTGTAACTGCAGTGACGCTGACTTGTGCAATGTCACAGGTCAGTATGAAGGAAAGGTTACCACATATCCTGGTGGGACTGTGAGACTTAATGTTAACTCAGTAGATGATGGAAACAACCTATCTCCCAGTGTGGTTTATGCATCGATTGGCACAGATGGCAACATCACTACAACCATAACACTTGGACCTGGGCAAGAAGCTCAGTGGATAGGAACAGAATGTGGTACGATAGAGTACCAAATCTATGGACCACAAATGGCTTCCCTCAATCTGTTTCTGTTCACATATCCAGGTAGTTTCCCAAAAGTCGTTGAGATGAACCTGTTGCCATGTGAACCAGGGTTCATATTTGTGTCAAATTCTTCTACATGTGACTGTTCTCCATTCTTGACATCACATGGAGTGGTCTGTGATGCATCAGATGGTACTGTGACTATAAGAAAAGGTAACTGGATTGGTGTGTACAATGACACTATTCCTGCACTGGCTTCATCCTGTCCTTTGGGCTACTGCAATAGTGCAATGAGTAAGCTATCTTTAGGTAGACCTGGGGACTTGTGCAGTGGAGGGCGTACTGGCATTACTTGTGGTCATTGCCCTGGTAACTACAGTGTGATCTTTGGTTCTTCTCAGTGCCAGGTGTGCACAGATATGTGGCTGATCACACTTGTGATGTTTGCAGTGCTGGGTGCCTTACTGGTGGCAACACTGTTCTTCCTCAACCTCACTGTCACACAAGGCACACTCTATGGGCTCATCTTCTACGCCAACATTATTCAAGTCAATGCTTCAATATTCTTCAGCCAATCCATTTTAAACCCTATAAAGGTGATTGTGTCCCTTGTGAACCTTGATCTTGGAATTTCTCTGTGTTTCTATGATGGTATGGATGATGCTGACAAGGCTGGCCTTCAGTTTGTGTTCCCAGCCTACTTCCTTATCCTCACCACAACAGTCATTGTGCTCTGCCACTACTGTCTTAAGCGATCTCCAACCACCTCCACTAGGTCCTGTGTTTATAGAGTTTTTAACATTGTAGGACAAAGAGCAGTTGGTGTCCTATCTACTCTCATCTACTTGTCATATTCCAAGCTGTTGAGAAGTGTCATTGATGTTTTCACATATTCCACAGTCCATCTGCCCACTGGTAATATTTATGTGTGGTTCTATGATGGAAATGTGGAATACCTTCATGGGAAACATATTATAATATTTGTGGCTGCCATGGTGACATGTACCCTGTTCCTCCTCCCCTATACCTTTACCCTTACTTTCATTCCAATCATTGAAAAGTATAGTGAACATAACAGACTGTTCGACTATCTCCACAAGAAGGCCAATCAGTTCAAACCAATGAATGATGCCCACTATGCCCCCTATAAGGGGGAGTGGCGATGGTGGCTGGGAGCAAGGCTTTGGCTTGTAGTTGCTATGTATGGTTTAAGTCCAGTATTCAGTTCTGACAAGCCATCTTTGCTTCTGTCTATCCAGGCTACTGTGGTGATCTTGTTCATGCTAGTACAGGCAGGAGTAAAGCCATTTGGGCAGTCACTTCAATTCTCAGACAAATGCAACAGACGTACCAACATGTACAATCAGTTCTATAATAGTCTTGATCTGTTTTACCTCCTCAACTATATTGTACTAGCTCTGTCAATGTCTTACATTCTAGACCAAAGTTCAGACCAAACACAGCCCATTGTGGTATGTGTTGGTGTTTTGGTGGGTCTGTATGTAGTGGTGGTGATGGTGACTGTCTTGTACCATCTCATTGTGGCCATCCTCAAGGCTTGTGAGATATATGACAGAGCCAGAGAGAAGATTGATGGGTTACTTCAAAGGAAATGTGAAGCAATGGTTCCTGCTAGCACCACTTCCGCAATCAACTTTGGTGAGAGGGAACCACTGTTATGTGAAGACTAAAGTACATGCAGTGTTCATAGAGTTTATCGTTTTCTTAGAGGCATAGTTAGTTGTGCCATGTGCATATGTATTATACAAATCCTGATTGCTTTCGTATTCCTTTAAATTCATGTCAACATATAGGTACATGTACTAAAATGAATCTAACCAAAACACAAAATCGATTTTACAGTAGAAATGGCTTTGAAAGCACATTGATCATTTCTTCAGTTTTTAACCTTCAAGGAGCTCACAAGCTTTAGATAAATCTGAGTAGTGGAGTAACTTCAGGCACCTGCAAGTAATGGACTACTTGCAAAAATAAGGCCAGTAAGGTAGTCTTTGGCACTTTGCAAATATTGCTTTTAGATTTGGAAGTGCTGACTTGACCTGCATCAAAATGAATGCTATATCTCATTGCCTTCAGCTTGCTCTGTCTGCCATTGCCGTATTCAAGTCACTGTTGCAGGTTTGATACACCAGCGTGGTCATACTGCAGCCCATTGCTCACCAATTACCTGCAGCTGCCATCTCACTCTAGCTAGCCATACACATCCTGATACTGTCATACCTTCCCTATCAGTAGTAACACATCAGCCATTCCACATTCTAGAAGACAAAGTTGTTGGAGCAATAAAAAAAGCAGAGACCTAAACGCAATTAAATTGTGTTCACCGTATGAATGGTATGCAAAGCTGTCCTAATTAGAATGCTTTTTCAGGTGCCCCATTTTGACATGTAATGCTGCAGCTACAGTTTGTATGGTACCATACACTTTTGTCATACCAAATCACCATATCCATTGACATGTGTCACACAATACCTTCATCCTCACATGACAGAAAATGGTGTATTCGGTGACAAAACTAACAGGCTGTGTCCATCCCTTCACCAAGGTAAGAAAGCAAGGTTGAAGCTCTTATTCTGGCTAGGAAGTGAGCATGCAGTTATTGCGTAAGAAGTTCAGGTAGGCAGGTAGGTGGGATGCCAGCCTGGAGTAGGTATCATGGGCCTCCTTGCCTAACGTCGCCATTGCCAATGGAATACAAAACCAGGCTAACTCCTGGCATTTGGGTCTATTGGAGTGTATAGCTTGCAGGCCTCTGCTGCATGTGCCCCAGCTTGGTGACATGGTAGGCTCAAGATAGCAGCAGGTAGGGTGTGTAACCTCCCCTGAATAATGAAAATCGATTTTTCCGAATACTTTTAAAACACTAATCGATTTTTCAGGTTTTTCTGGATCTGAAAATCGATTTTTCCGAATACTTGATAAAAGAAAATCGATTTTTCCGAATAGGTTTTGACAATTTGCCAGCCGAATACCTAGGTTATTCAGGTTTTCTGCTCACTGAGCCACCTAAATGTACACAACACACATTCACACCAGTGACCCACATCACACCAGATACCCTCAGCACACAAACACACCTACCCCCATCACACCAGATGCCCTCAGCACACAAACACACCTACCACATTACACCAGAAGCCTTCAGCACACAAACACACCTACCCCCATCACACCAGAAGCCTTAAGCACACAAACACACCTACCCCCATCACACCAGATAGCCTCATGAGGCACACAACCATAGCTATCCCCATCACACCAGACACCCTACTACAACTAACCACATTACACCAGATCAGTACCCTCAGCATGCACCCATAGCTACCCCACATCACACCAGATGCACTCAGCACACTACCACAGCTACCTACATAGGCCTAAATCGCTTGGCCTAACCACATACCTAGTTGGGCGTGTCCCGACCTAAGTTAGCGTGGCCACGCTGAGGTCTACCTACAGATGTACACATCGCACTTGATGCCAAAAGAATAGAACCACAGATGACGCTTACGCACCACCGGCCAGCCATGCAGCCTCCATGTCTAAATAATCTATGACTAGTAGCCTAACTAAGTAGGCCTAAGTACGATCGCGGCAATATCAGCTCAGAGAGATTGATGCAAGAAACCACCTAATTCGAAATGCACTAAGCGAACTAACTTTGATCTGTAGCTGGAGCTGTCCGTCGTCATGACACGTGACGAGGGAGATCTCTTTTGGCTACATGTAGTTCGAATTACTGCCCGTAAATACATGTATTTGATCTCGTCCCCACGTATATATTTATAGTAACAACTGTGACGTTATAACTTCAAATTAGAAGTAATTTTTATCGTACATGTAATATCGTAAACGCGTATCCGGATATCGTCATAAAAATGTATTCGAATAATGGACGAATTGTCGATGCGGACGACGAATACCTAAGTACCTCCGAATGGAGATTCACAAACCGGTTATTTCGAATAGAACAAATCCAATAATCGATTTTCCCGAGTAATGCTAAATTACTATTCGAACGGATAGGTTTTTGCGAATATCCGAATAACCCGAATAACCTGATAACCGGTTACACACCCTAGCAGCAGGGCAGAGTGGTGGAGTGATGGTCAGGTCTAGCCCCACAGGTTTGCCTCCGTCCCAATGAGTATGTCAGCAGGTCTGGTCTCTAGTGAGGCCATGGCCCCTCTCCACATTACTGCTCAGGTGGGCATGACGACAGAGATCAAAGACCTCACTGATCTTGTACACAATTATGGCATTTACCGGACCACATCTCCCGCATGCCTGCCAGGTCACGGCACGGTGAAAAGAGGATCAAAAGAAACATCGGAGCAGAATGGGCACATGGACCGGCCTGTAGTATCCAACCCCAACCACCACCTGATGCACGGCCATCTGGTACTCATTGGAATCCAGGTGCAAGCCCAAAGCTGGGAAAGAGGCAGTGTGAGGGGCTGCCACTGACCAGGAGGTGAGCAGAATTGACTGCGATGGCATTGGGGAGACCATGGCTAGGAGGTGGAGGACCCGTGTTCCCTCATGTATTGCCATCCATGACAATGGAGACATCTATGTAGGGTGCACCGATCATTGCATTTATGTGTTTGATCAAACATATCACCTGAAGAATACCATATAGCTCCATGTGGAGACCTTCACCTCCTAGCCTGCTCCATGTGGAGACCTTCACCTCCTAGCCTGCTCCATATGGAGACCTTCACCTCCTAGCCTGCTCCATGTGGAGACCTTCACCTCCTAGCCTGCTGCCATGTGGAGACCTTCACCTCCTAGCCTGCTCCATGTGGAGACCTTCACCTCCTAGCCTGCTGCCATGTGGAGACCTTCACCTCCTAGCCTGCTGCCATGTGGAGGCCTTCACCTCCTAGCCTGCTCCATGTGGAGGCCTTCACCTCCTAGCCTGCTGCCATGTGGAGACCTTCACCTCCTAGCCTGCTCCATGTGGAGGCCTTCACCTCCTAGCCTGCTCCATGGGGAGACCTTCACCTCCTAGTCTGCTCCATGTGGAGACCTTCACCTCCTAGCCTGCTGCCATGTGGAGACCTTCACCTCCTAGCCTGCTACCATGTGGAGACCTTCACCTCCTAGCCTGCTGCCATGTGGAGACCTTCACCTCCAAGCCTGCTCCCACCACGTCCTCTCACAAATGCCTACATCTTTGTACCCACTGCATCCATATTTCCAATAATGATGACCTATGCTACATGTATATAGGTAACTCCAAGGAGTATCCATATAATGTTGAAGCCCTTAGCTACATTGTATACTGGAGTTTTACTACAAAAGTGTTGTTCTTTAAAACCATTTGTACGTTATCTCTCACCAATCTTTGTTTACATACATGTACTTTATCATATTGTGTAGAGATAGTTACTGGATGTAAATTTCCGTGATCACAGCTTAAGTGGTTCATTGGACAAAAGGGGAAAATATATCAAATTTTGAAGTAAGGTGTGGAACACTGTACATGTACATGCTGGGGGCATTTATTGGCTGAATAGTGAGCTCATGTCTGTCTAGGCATTGATGCACACAGCAGCTGCTCCTTTTTATTTTCAAGTCAGTTTGTTTGTCAGTTGTGATCATGAATTGCAGAAGTCACAACTATCCTCAGATGAACGGACTACTAGATCTTACAGTAACTTTTTATCATTTGTATTGCTACCTTATGAATATGGTTTGATCCCTAGAGACAAGAGGACATGTGTATTTAACATTTTTTTGTTGCATTTGTAACCAATTTTAAAACATTAACCATGTATGGACATATGTATGGAATTGGCTCTAGGCAAGGTATATATGTTCTGTTTGAACCCAACATGATATTGGATCATAATATTGGTGCCACAAGTGAACACCTGTATATAGCCAAGGTAGTGATGCGGGAAAATAGGGAAAAACCATATCAGTTTGATCCTTTCACAATCTGTGCCTGATGATCAGTCAGATACTTTGTCAAGGCAGTATATTTTGCTACCTGAACACAAGACATCAATGGCTTTAAATGTTGGTCCCAAAAACGCATGTTAACCCACCACCCACCTCTTCCCCCTTTGTTAATGAGTACATTACCTTAGCGTACACACTGTATTGTTATACACTACTGTTGTATAACAGTGTGTATATAGGCGTTATTGCGTAAACGTGTGTATAACGTCTCAATACGCAGTGTTATACACCGCTAATTGGGTACATATGTTGTACTACAGTAGTGGTCAAAAAACAACATCGTCTTATGGGGCTTGCATGTTGCAGGTCCAAACTACTTTTGGACGTCATTGTGACGTTAACATATTCCCCCCCCCCCCCCCCCCCCCCACCCTTAACGTCATTAAGTTTTTGCATGGAACATTACTCGATGTGCAGTGTAGTCTGAATAGACATAACTGCTGCCAACGCAGCAGCTAGCTAGATGTTTCGTATTATAAAAACAATACTTGCGGACAATAATTTTTTTCTTAGCGTCATGGCTTTCCCTTCCCCCCCCCCCCCCCCCCCCCCCCCCCCCCCACAATGACGCTAATTTTTCCAAAAATCTTTTGGACAAGCCCCCTTAGTGGTACGACCGTGCGACGAATGTATGGCTTCGTTTGTTCATTTGGCACTGTATCGTTTAAACGCTGACGTACATGACTATTTATTGAGCACATTGCAAGTTGTGAAACGTCATCGGTTTGGGTTAGTTTACTCGGTCGCGATTACACACGTGCTTCAGTTGATGAAGATGGTGTGTAGGGACTATTTGAAGCTTCGCATCTTATTTTTTCCTCGCAAAGGCTACAAACCATACTGAAGGCCGAAAATCGTACTCGCGAAAACGTATCAGTTTTTGTTTTTGAAGAGGTACGCGGAAACCCATAGCATCGCTAGGAAGCCGGGCTCAGGGCGTTTGTCCAAGTTGAGTGCAGAAATTAAGGCCTAATACTTGATCCAAGGACTATTGATTGTTACAATTATTGATTGTAATAATCAGTAATCCTTGGTTGAGGATAAATGACGGCTAACGAGTTAACTAAGGTTAATGCGTCTATTCAAACTACACCGGCTGCACAATGTTCCATACAAAAACTCAATGACGTTGGAGGGGGGGTGGGGGGGTTATATGTTAACGTCACAATGACGCTAATGTTTCCAAAAATAGTTTGGACATGCAAGCGCCATAAGACGATGTTATTTTTTGACCACTACATGTACTGTAGTTGCAGTAAGACGATATGTGATGTTTTTCTTTGACCACTACTGTACATGTACATGTGTACATTGTACTCACCATGTCGACTGAACTATTGTACCTACTCCAGTATGATGAGGATACTCCATTACACCTTGCTGCAAAGGGAGGTCATACTACGTGTGTTGAACTGTGACATCTCCTTTCCACTCCTGGTATTGATGTGAACATTACGAATAGGGTGAGTTGGTCCACTGAATGTTAAAATAAGATATGCACTGGTATAGGAACTGTAGCAGACCATGGACTACATGTACATGTGTACTTTGTACCCACCATGTTGATTATCTATTTTACCCACTCCAGATTGATCATAATACTCCATTACACTTTGCTGCAAAGGGAGGTCATACTACGTGTGTTGAACATCTCCTTTCCACTCCTGGTATTGATGTGAACATTACGAATAGGGTGAGCTGCTCCACTGAATATTAAAATAATACATGCACTGTTATAGGAACTGTAGCAGACCGTGTACTACATTGTACCCACCATGTTAAAAGGCTGAACTATTGTACCCCTCCAGGATTGTAATACTCCATTACACCATGCTGCAAAGGGTGGTCATCAGTGATGTCGCGGCCAGCACGGACCGTCCGTGACCGTATTCATTTGACGGTTTTTGACGGCCGACCGTGACCGTGACCGGGAAGCTTACCGATCACGTGATTAAACCGAGAAAAATAATTGGCCGTCAAATTTATTTGCTGGCCGTCCGTGGCCGTCAGAACTTTTGACGGTCCATTAAGCCTATTCACGTCACTAGCGTCACGTGCAGTGGATTTTTTCCCTGCGTGGCAAATGTCGTCGTTCCAAGACCTTTGAGGATAAGCCACCTAATAGCGCGGTGAAGTTTGCAGCAAACCCGACTGTCACCAACACGTGGCTATGGAACCATTTTATTATTTACGTTGTCCCCCTCGCCATGACATAGTCTCGTCCCCAGCCTGATGTAATCCATCCGCTGCTGCCGAATGTGGGTCTGGGGACGCGACTTGCCATGATTATGCGTTATCGCGTGGATTCCACGTGCGAGCGAGTTTTCTCCCAGTTGAGACTCCATTGTGAAGATGGAGGATGGATCCAGCCAGGATTGAATCTGTTCTCTTTCTCAGCTGCAATAAAGCCTTTAGTTAATTGAATATGTTCTTTCACACTTGTTCTGCTATGGCTACACTGATGAACCATTTCTATTGATATGTGCATGCCAAACTTCTATAGCATAAATAATTTAATGACCGTCCGTGACCGTATTGAAATTTTGACGGCTGACGGCCAGCCGTGTACGTGACCGTATTGAAATCATACGGTCCATCTTTGACCGTGAACGTGACCAAACGGCCAGCCGTGAACGTGACCGGATTGTTAAAAGCTGGCCGCGGCATCACTGGTGGTCATACTACTTGTGTGGAACATCTCCTTTCCACTCCTGGTATTAAGGATAAGGGGAGTTGATCTATTGAATGTTGCTGTGTAGTTGTTCCAAGGGCGGCGGAGGGTGTCCATATTTTGGGGGGCAGCGGTTTAAAAAGATAATTATATTCATACCCATGCGCGTACCGTACCCCCTCCCTCCGCCCCCGCCCAACGAAAAAAAAAAATGGTCCGGGTTTAAACAAACGTATCTTCGTAATCGTTCATGCTTCCGCGTACCCTGTTTCAACATTTCAGAACAGAACTGGTACTAGCTCCAACAAGAATAGCACGCAGCTGCGTTCATGATTTCATGATTAAGTCGATAAACACGGGCCTTTTTTTTTTCGGTGGGAAATGTACCGAATTCGCTGCATGATCATTTAATTCGCTAGCTCTTTATGCATATGCAAGATGAAGCAGTTATTAAATCTTCTTTCTGTCGCAGCGTTTGACGCTGATGTCTTGTAGTTTTTAAGGGTGCTGCCTCGACATGCAACTCACAGAAATACTCTCTTCGAATTCGTTCCCCCAATTCAAAACCGCACTTCGTAACGTTTGCCATCAGTTTCTTTCTTCGGAACGGACCATGATTCATGCAATAGAACCTGCCTTCATTTCATCCGTATACACGCACCCAAACAAAACACCAATATATAAGTCATTCACAGTTAGTCTTGCAAGCCAGACCTACTTCGTTATTGACGCTCGATTACAATGGACTGGGGACCAAGTGTTTTAGTAGTCCTGGTCCCCAGTCCATTGTGTATCGATCGTCAATAACGAAGTAGCTATATGTAAGTCTGGCTTGCGAGTTGCGAGACTAACCCTATTTAAACTCACTGAGTTGTTCAATTCAAATGGTAAGAGTTTGAATCGTTGGTCCATATTGGTTTCTATACACCCCATACATACCACTTTGCATGCCAATATTTGTCCAATTAAAATTCCAGTGAGCTTAGATCTCACTACTCCACTGTGTAAGGTATACGTGATTTATCCCTCTCACCTCCTACCTACCCACTGGTTTGCCCCTAATTTGATAAACCCACCACCTACAATGACATGTAGTTTACATGTGCTATGTCAAGATTAATTAATTGATTGATTGGTTGGTCCAATAAAATTATTTGGCATGTCATTTAACAGTATAGATGGAAGACTCAGTTTTATTTGTTGCCCACCCAACATGGCGGTAAATCCATGATTTCTCTTGGTAAACTCTATATGTCTACCTCAAGCATCTGGTATGATATTGTGTGCAAACTGTGAAGTCTGGGCACCAGGGCCCAACCTTTAACCTAGGGCCCCAGCTAGGCTAGGAGGAGGGTAGTATGAATAAAATAGTCCGCACAGCTGTCCATAATAAACTGAAGCCAATAGGACAAAGCTCATCACGCATCAAAAACTATCTCAGCAGCTGTGATGTACCTTCCTCACATATATGTCTGGTGTGTACTTGAATTAGAGGCTTCATATTTCAAGAGGCCATGTTGATGACCATGTACTACATGTACATGTGTACATTGTATCCACCATGTTGATTGAACTATTGTACCCACTGCAGCTAAGTTATACTCCATTACACCATGCTGTCATGGGAGGTCATAGTACTTGTGTGGAACATCTCCTGTCCACACCTGGTATTGATGTGAAAAAAAAGGAAAAGGTGAGTTAGTCCACTGAATATTAAAATAAGATATGTACTGTTATAGGAACTGTAGCTGACATAGCAGGCCACTACACTTTTGGTTCAAATGATAAACACGCAACACTATTGCAGCTTCTGCACCTTGGTACACATATTGTTCAACCATTATCAGATGGTGGATACTAAACTGAGTGGATAATATCATTTATAACTAATTGCAATGTAATTGGCCAGCACACTTCCACCAAGCTCACTCTTCACTCTGCAGATCATCCATTGCAAAGCAAATGTGCACATCACAAAGTGTGTATGTCCAAAAAATGGCGTCACATCAACCCAACAGAATAACTCACTTGTGTTTTTACAAAATATGTTGTCTGTGGCATGTGGGGGGAGGGGGGGGGGGGGGGGGGGGAAATTAATGGCCAAGTGGTGAGCGTAGGCATTGGTGCACACAGGCCAGCTGATGTTTTGTTTGTGTGTTATGAATTGCAGAAGTCACCACTGTCCTTGACAGATGGACTCTTCAAGTGACTGTTTACCATCATTCTGTAGGGAGCATAGTTTCCATCAGAACCTTCAATGTTCTCCCTTTCACATATACCGCATACACCCTGGGGGCTTCATATTTGAAGGGGCCATGTTGATGACCATGTACTAAATGTACATTTGTACATTGTTGTTGACTGAACTATTGTACCCACTCCAGCATGGTTATACTCCATTACACCTCGCTGCAAAGGAAGGTCATACTACTTGTGTGGAACATTTCCTTTCCACTCCTGGTATTGATGTGAACATTAAGGATAGGGTGAGTTGGTGCATTGAATATTATGCACTGTTATAGGAACTGTATCTCACATAGCAAGCCATTACACTTTTTTGGTTCAGATGATAAACATGCAGCACTATTGCAGCTTCTGCACCTTGGTACACATATTGTTCAGTCATTATCAGATGATGGATACTAAACTGAGTGGATAATATCATTTATAACTAATTGCAATGTGATTGGCCAGCACACTTCACCACACAGGCCTCCAATGTTCTTAACCCCCAAGCTCACTTTTCACTCTGCAGATCATCCATATCCATGCAAAGCAAATGCACACATTACACAGTGCTACATTTTTAAAGGGACCATGTTGCCGGATGACCATGTACTACATGTAAATGCGTACATTGTACCCACCATGTTTGCTAAACTATTGTACCCACCAGAATGGTGATACTCCATTACATCTTGCTGCAATGGGAGGTCATACTACTATTGTGGAACATTTCTTTTCCACTCATGGTATCGATGTGAACATTAAGGATGAGGTGAGCTGGTCTATTTCATGATCAAGTAATAATGATATGTATGGTGCTTAAGACCATAGAGCAGCTGCTTCTAAGCCTACACACAAAGTCCAGTGTGTCCCTTGGTATCTCCTCCCCTTCAAACCCATCAGCAATGTTTGTATCATGCATGTAAATGTGTGAACCCTCGTGATGCTGTATATGAAAGGCCATGTTGATAACCATGTACTACACGCACATGTGTAAATTCTACCCACCAACACCAAGTTGATTGAACTATTGTACCCACTCCAGCGTGGTTATTCTCCATTACACCTTGCTGCAAAGGAAAGTCATACTACTTGTGTGGAACATCTCATTTCCACTCCTGGTATTGATGTGAACATTATGAAGCTTCAGGTGAGTTGGTCCACTGAATATTATGCACTTTTCTTTGATAAACCCATGCACCACCTGGTTTACACGTGCTATGGCATGATTAACCAATGGATTAATTGATGTGGCTGGAACATCTCCTTTCCACTCCTGGTATTGATGTGAACATTAAGGATCATTGGGTGAGTTGGTCCACTGAATATTATGCACTTTTCTTTGATAAGTCCACCACCTGGTTTACACGTGCTATGGCATGATTAACTAATGGATTAATTGATCTAGCTGGTCAGATAATACTGTTTGGCATGCCATTTAACAGTATGGAGGGAAGAATTATATTTTTGCCCACCCCCTATTTTTTATTATATATTCCAAAACCCACCCCCTGGCCATAAATCCATGATTTCTCTTAGTAAACTCTACATATCTACCTCACAGCCTTGCTGGCATCTGGTATGATATTGTGTGCAAACTGTGAAGTCTGGGCACTAGGGCCCAGCCTTTAACCTTGGGCCCCAGCTACAGTGCTCCACACCAACTTGTGGTTATATTATTTGTTTGTAACTTTTGAACCATACAGTAATAAAAGATGCAAACTTTATTATTTTCTAGAATCTCCAATCATTTCTACATGTACATAAAGATTAGCTTTCGATAGTGTAAAATAATGTATGATAATCATGCAGGTAAACAACTTTGGTTTGTGAAATACTTTCTCATCACTGTGCCCTGAAGGAATGTAGTTACATGTAAGAGCCCAAAATTTTGTAATGGATACAACTATACTGTCCCTATGTACGGTCAAGTAATTAGCTCTTAACTGTTACTGGGTATTAAGATCGGTCCTGTTTTATGCGTTTTTGAGGTTGCCTCATGCTTCGCAATAATTTGAACGATTTAATTTGACTTGAGATAAAATCTTCTGGTATATAGTGGAACAGTCCCTTGGGTGTTCATATAATTTTTCCTTGGTATCAGCATTAAATAAGTAACTAAAGGCTAAAACTGTGACTCTGTTTCATGATTTTGGGGTTTTGTCCTTAAGCCATTATGTGTTCTAAATGTAAAACAACCTAGATCAACTAACCAGATTGCTAACAAACTAAAACAATCATGAAACAGAGCCACAGTTTCACTATAATATACGGAGAAATCCTAAAAACAGGTGCTATATTCAAGCGCTTAATTAGTACCAATAAAATTATATGAATGCCCCAGGGACTTTTCCATTGTATTCCAGAAGATCTCACCTTACAGTGGCGGCAGAAGCCCCCCCCCCCCCCCCCCCCCCCCCCCCCCTCCCCCAAATATAGCATAGAAGGCCCCCCCCCCCTCCCTTCCCCCGCAACATAATGTTGTAGTTTCGAATGCAGAGTATTCATTTGAACATCTTCCGTCCTTTCAATAGAAGCAATTTAACTGAAGGAAACACTATCCAACTCGGTCTTTAAAAGTGATATTGTTTTACATACATTCAGTAGACAACCAACTCGCTATTCTAATTGATGTCATTCGCGTGGAGTTACCCGATGTACGCGTGAAACAAAACTTGACTCAAATCACTACATGTAGCGTTCGTATAATGCGCGATGCAATGAAAGCTCATGCGAACACAAGCTAGTTTGCTGTCTAAAGGATACATAAACTTCTGCAACTGTATTTAACTATTCCGATAACATCCAGTACTTCGGAAAGAAGCTTTTCTGCTATGAAGCACTATTACGTCAGATCAACAAAGACAGAGAAGTACATTTGATTGATGTTGTTAAGGAGTTCATCTTAGCAAATGATGAACGAAAATATTACTTTGGAGCGTTTGCTGAAAAACAGAATTGTGTTGATAGGTCACTGTGTTATTAATAATAGGCACCCCAAATATAAGTACCTTCCGCCACCCCTGTCTTAAGTCAAATTAAATCGTTCAAATTATTGCGAAGCGTTTTTTAAGCAACCTCAGAAGCGCATACAACGGGACCGATTTTTATAACAAGGGCTGATTACTTGATTGTACATAGGGACTGTATAGTTGTATCCATTTTTTAATTTTTTATTGGGCTCTCCTTCAGGATACAATGATGAGATATTGTTTCACAAACCAAAGTTGTTTACCTGCACGAGTACATGTACCATACATTGATTACACTATCAAAAGCATAATCCTTATGTAGAAATGATTGGAGATTCTGAAAATAATAAAGTTTGCATCTCTTATCACTGTTTGGTTCAAAAATTACAAACAAATAACTACAAAACTGGCTTAAAAATTTGGTCTTATTGTGTGGAGCACTGTAGCTCATGATACATGTAGGAGGAGGGGAGTATGAATAACATAGTCTGGTACATGCACACAGCTGTCCATAAACCTACAGTGGAGATCGTGATAGTTGGACGAAAAAAAATTGACATTAATTTTATGTTTCTTTGAATTTAAAACAATAACCACATGCGATATTGAAAATCTAACTACACAGATACATGGGCTATACAGTTTTCATCAAGTAGTAGAAAATATGGTGTGTCACGTGACAGTCACGTTCTACCACTTTCGTTTTCAGTGACCCCAGTCTTGTCAACCGAGTTTTCCTATTTATCTTCACTCAGGGATAGCGGATAAGGATGATTATTGGGATTTAGCTTAAGCACCAACCTCTAAATGATTTGGCCGAGCCAGATTCTAAACCCGAGAAACCGTTCGGTTATTTTTGAGAGATACGTACCTTATGAGAACTCTAAGTGCTTGGCATTTTTTTTTTCGAAGCACTCGATTCATGCTACATAAATCATTCAATTGTCCCGAGCGATGATCATTTCATCGTTTGGGCCCCTTTTACAATGTACCAGCTTGTTTTTCCATTAGAATTCGGGTTGCCTAACTTCTGGCTTTAAAAACAGCACCATTTTCGGATGAATTTCATTAAAACGATGCCTTTATAAACAGTTATAATTTCTCAGTTATGTCTAAGTAGTTTTCTTTTCAGAATCAAGCATAATGAATCCATCTGTGAACGACGGCGGAGAGCAAGCAAAGGGGTAGGGCATCGCTGCAGGAGAGAAAAGTTCCGAGGGTAATCCCAGCGATGCCCAACCGCCGCCCAGGTATGCTCTTAGTCTACCCCTATACTTATTCTCCGCCATCGTTCACAGCTGGAAAGAACCGTTTTCAGCTCGAGTCGTAACACCGGACCACCCACTTTATCGGCATGCAATAACTTATTATAACAGCACGTTTTAATGAAATTCATTTGAAAATGGTGCTGTTTTTAAAGCCAGAAGTTTGGCAACCTAATTCTAGAGGAAAAACAAGCTGGTACACTGTTAAAAGGGGCCCAAACGATGCAATAATCATCGCTCGGAACAACTACATGCTTCAATTAGCATGAATCGAGCGCTTCGAAACAAAAAATGCTAAACACTTATAGTCCTTATATTGTTTCTAGACCGCCCTGCGCTGTACAGTTGGCCAATGTTTGGATGAACTCCGATATATTGATGTCCGCGTCGCCGTGTCCACAACACAAAAATATAAATCTCTACTCTGCACGTGATCACAAGTCTAGCCCCTCCCCTATGTATACACCATAAACATCCCCCCCCCCCCCCCCCCCCCCCCCCTTCTATATTCAGTTACACAAAGTGATGACACAAGTGGTGACACTACAGTTTCACTAAATTCCTAAACCGTTCTGGCTCTCAAATGACCCGGCAGCTACGTGTAGTCCGAGGTTGTCTTGTGGGGTCAACTGGCTGAATTGTCAAGCTTTGCCAGCTACCACCTTAAAACTGTTCATTGATGTCCCCGTGTCCACAACACTCTGCACGTGATCACACGTCTAGCCCCTCCCCTATGCATACACCATAAACACGTATCGCTCGAAAATACCCAAACGGTTTCCCGGCCGGGTTCAGAATCTGGCTCGGCCAAATCATTTAAAGGTTGGTGCTTAAGCTAAATCCCAATTATCATCCTGATCCGTTACCCCCGAGTGAAGATATACAGCAAAACTCAGTTCATAAAACTGGGGTCACTGAAAACGAAAGTTGTAGTGCTGTGATCTACATGTATGTGTTAATATTCTCTTCCTCCTCCCCTTTATTATGGATTACAATATATACATGCATGTTTTATATGCATGGGAGTACTTGAATTAGAGGCTTTATGTTTGAAGGGGCATGTTGATGACCATGTATCTACATGTATATGTGCATGTACATTGTACCTACCATGTTGACTGAACTATTACAAGCAAATCAAAAACTTCTCTGTCGAGAAAGTGATTGGTGGGATGTAGGATTGGTGGTGCAAAAAGCAAGGAAACAAGGTACAGTATGTTAAAGTGAGGTTTGGTAGGATCCTACAACTCACAGTCCTGAATTTGCAAATGAAGAAGCCTATTTGCAAATGTAGGACTGTTATAGTTGTAGGAGCCTACCAAACCTCACTTTAACATACTGTACCTTGTCGCCTTGACACCGGACCCCTAGCCGGGCTACGGCAGCCCTGCATGGGCTGAGCCGCTGAGTAATGTGATGCTAGCTTCTATTCGGTGCTTCTCTCGCCATCTTCACTGAGATGTGATCAGTTCCTCAGAAATATCGGTCTGTTCTACATCATGCATCTGCACTCATCTTTACTTCGACTAGCTGCCACAATCAATCGCAATGAGGACTCAAGTGATGTGATGCGCATGCGCTGTCTTATAAAACAATCGCGTCCCGCGAGTCCGGATTATCTCGACCCCCCTTCATTGCATCCGTTTCACAACGATATTGCTATAGCAAAGAAAGTTTTGATAGCGTTATGAATACACGGACAGTTTGCTTATCGTTAATTCAAACGATTTCCTGTATCTGCGAGCCGGTGTATTACTGATATATAAGGGCGGTACATCACAGTCACCACTAAATAGTATTGCCGTTCGGTTCTGGGCGTGCACCACACTTGATGCACTTGCAAATGGTTTCAACCAACTCATGGCGGATGGTCTTGTGAATGGTAGAGAACAGGAACACAATGCACAGAGGCTCCAGAGGTGCCAGCAATGATATAATCACAGTTGCATCAATGCTTTTAGAACTGGCTGTCCAGAAAATGGATACAACCAACGGAATCTTGGTGACGAAGCCCGCCAGTATGGTAGTAACGCTCATAATGAGAACTGATCTAATTACGCTGTGATCGCTGTCCATTTCAATTACACTGTTTTTGATCTTGCGATGGGACACGAAGGACATCACCATAGTTACGGTGAATGGAACGAGGTATCCCAACACGATTTCTATTGCAATAGCTAGGTAGTCAATTCCATTAATTGATTGTGAGCAGACAGAGCCACGGATCTTTACGCGAAAGTTGGCACCTTGCACAAGACTATTTTGCACTGCATTTACTGGTATAATAGCCAACAATACAGATAAGATTATGAGAACCGCAATCACCGGAAGCACTTTGCAGTTGGTAACTTTCTTTCGGCCGTATTTGATGATCAAAAACTGTATAGTAGCTATTAATCCAACAGAGAAATTATCAATGTTGAATTGAATTGTTGGGAAGATTATGAACATATTTCCCGTTAGATTGCTGCAGTCTCCAAGTAACGGTAAGTCTGTGAGAAGGGACAAGCCAAGCAAATTGTTTGGTATGGTATAGAGCATCACTGATATGGTTATTGAAGCCATCACTACAGACACTGGATCTCGCAGCGTCTTGTTGATGTACACGCAGTAAATGATCTGAGACCCCAGCAATACGATCAATAAGTTTTCGACGAAACCCAAAATCGAAGAAATAATAAAAGCATCATGACTGCTCTCACTTGTATGATTGAAGTCTGAACAGCTTGCAGAATTATTTACTGAACAGGTAGCGTTGTTATTCATCAGAAAGCCGTCAAATAATGAGTTAGTGCTTCGTAATCATAAATAGCTGTATATACATGCATAGCGATCGACCTTTATATACTAATAGTGTAAACAAGTGACGAACTCTGTACTACCATGCCATAGGCCTATACGCGCGAATTTCAGCAACTTGACAGCTATGCATAGAAGTAAAAGTGTTGGAGGAATAGTTTTACCACCTGTACAACAGGAAGCACTTTGCAGATGGCTATTAAAACATTGCAAAATACTGCCCGGTATACATGGAAACCTACATGTATATGTACGCGATTACTGAGACTCTTAAAGGGTTACGTCATTGAGGCTTTGTCAGACTTGTATTTGTATAGCTGAGGTAGCGTTGTTATTGGACAATGAATGATTTAGTGCTTCGTAATCATAAATAGCTGTATATATATCAGGCCCGTAGGCTGGTCGGGAGACGGGGGGGGGGGGGGGGGGGAGTAAGGTGGAACTGATTAAGTGCGGGGTGGGAGCAAGAGGGGGCGCAGCCCCCACTCGCCCAGCTAGGGGGTATGGGGGAGCACTGTAAGCTCCCCCATCGGGGTCTGGGGCTCCGCCCTAACCGCTTTGCAACTTTTGCAATTTATCAGCCACAAAACATAGCATCATTGCATAGATACATGGATATAGCCCAGTTTGTGTTCCCGTTCAATAATGAAGTACATGTAGGTCTGGCTTGCGAGTTGCGAGTCTAAAGGCTGGCATACACGGGGTAACTTCCGGGTGATTTGTCGTATGCAACTCAAATGACTACATGTATAACAGTATGCATGGGTAAAAGTTCCGCAATTCTGATGGTTTTTAATTTGCGGAACTTCTACCCATATTCATTTGAGTTGCATGGGAACCAGTAATTTAATTCACGGACCCTCCCCCCTGTTCCGTCGCTGCTGTTTGTTGTGGGCGGGAAGTGGGCGCCCCATTTAGAATGGATGTCCCGCGGTTGCTAAGCCTACATGTATTGTCATCTCATTCTCGCGGGCTATAGCTACATGTATACATGTATAGAAGTAATTATTTTGATGGCAAGCAGAACTAGTTCTGACGAGCGGGGGGTGGGTTCGACCGAACCTGTACGACAATTCGCCTTTTATCTAATGAGCGCAAACTCGGACTAGCTAGATTCAGCGTGTCACCGCGTGTCACTCTAGGCAAAAAACTATATTTCGATAATCACGTGAGATATTACAATCAGTTATGTAACACAATATCGCACACTCCCCATCTTGACTAGTGAGAACTAGTCAACAAACTATCAGTTCAATTTGACTTCATCCACTCTGTAATCTTCTGCCTTGCTCTTTGTGCAGATGCCCTTGCTGGCCGCACCTTCTTTTCTTCCTGTACCTCCTTTTCATCCTGGCCCTTTTGCTGAGACAGCCTCAACTTGACATCTTCTGCAACACTTACATCATCGACATTCACTTCAAGAGGAAAAAGGTGTTGGACAGGACGCTTTAAAACTGTAAAACCATTTCCACTCTGGACACGAACCTTTGCGCCCCTCACAACTCCATCCGATCCCTTGAGCAAACCTTCAACCTTTGCCAACTTCCAAAATATTCGGGGGTGGTCCTCATCATATACCAGAACGACGTCTCCAACAGACACAGGTTCATGAGGTGTAGTAGGCTTCTGTGCGTAGCGATGCATCTCCCTCAGCTCCACTAAATACTCCCATTTCCAGCGCTTCCAGAAATGGTCCAACATGACTGTGAGGTGTTTCATCCGTCTGGTAAGTACTTCTGGGGTATGGGATGCATGGTAGTCAGGATCATCCTCTGAGTCCTGTGGATCAGGTAGACTGATTAACCTACGACCAGTTAGCAGGTGGGATGGAGTTAGTGGCTCTTCAAGGTCTTCCGATGACACATATGTCAGTGGCCGTGAATTCAGGATGGCTTCGACCTCTGCCAGAACAGTCTGAAGTTCCTCATAAGAGAGCCTTGTGGTTCCAATGATTTTTCTTCAAGCAACGCTTGGTTGACTTCACCAGTCTTTCAAAAAATCCTCCCCACCATGGCGCTTTTTCAAGATTGAAGTTCCACTTAACACGTACACCAGCAAAGAACTCTTTAATTTCTGGACGGTTCAGAATCTCAGCAATGACCTTGTCAGCAGCCTTGAATGTTTTGCTGTTGTCAGAGATAATCACTCGAGGGATTCCCCTCCTGGCCACAAACCGCTTGAAGCATCGAATGAATGCTTCGGTGGTCATATCCACAACCAGGTCCAAGTGTAGCGCTCGGGTGGCACAACAAGTAAACAGACAGATCCACACTTTGTCTTCTGTACCCCTTAGGTACAGAGGTCCTGCATAATCCAAACCTGTGAACGCAAATGGTGGTGACTGAGTAACCCGAAACTCTGGCAGAGGGGGTGGTAGTGATGATGCATAAGGCTTTCCATCGATCTTCTTACAGACCACGCATTTGTGAAGTAATTTCTTCACAACACTTCTTCCCTTTACAATCCAAAATCGACTACGAAGTTCCGTGAGGGTCTCCTTTACACCTCCATGTAGCACCTTCTCATGGCTCTGCCGTATCACCAGCATGGTGAAATGATGACTGGAAGGTAGAAGGATAGGGTGCTTCGCACATACATCCAGGTCGGCATTCCTCAACCTGCCTCCACACCGCCAAATCTCATTGTCACAGTACAACCCAAACTGAGTCTTCCACACTTGAAACTTCGCATCTTTAAGTAGTACAGCTTGTGATGACTTGACCCAGAATTCTTCAGCATCAGAGACGTCCTTCGATGATAAACCTGCAGATACTGACCCTCTGACCTTGAGAACTGCGATGAACTTAAGCACGTAAGCAGTCACTCTCAACAATCTTCCAAGCGAACTAAATCGTTGACACTGGATAACGGTGCCAATCTCTCCACCAACCAACAACACATGTTGAGCACTTTTCTTCATCTCCAATATGCACTCGTCCGGCATCAACTCTTCGTCACAACAAGAAGCCTGGACTAGACTGGAAAGCCAACTTGGTCCACTGAACCACACTGACTTGTTCAACAGTTCCGGTAGACTGATACCTCTGGAAGGCAGATCCGCTGGGTTATCATGTCCCGAACAGTGTTTCCAACGCTGAGCTGGTACTAGGGTTCGGATTTCGTTGACTCGGTTATGGACAAATTGTCTCCATTCCTGAGCAGAGGCGTCATAAACAATCCTCAACTTCGTTGTCTGCTTGTCATCCCGTATGACTCCGTGATGAGGTATGTAGTGCACCTTCTCCATAACAGAAGTCCATGGGTCTTGAACCACTTCTACAATGCCTTCTTTGAGCTGCTCCTTAATCACTGTGTCATAGCGCTGTAGTAGACTTGGCTCCTGTCGTAAACGTCTCAGAAGACCACAAAGTCGACGCTGACTTAGTTTGAAGTTATCCGGAAGAGGTGGATGTGGGTTTTTCCATGGAAGCTGAACGCAATACCTGCCATCCTGGAAGGTAATACCCTCTATAAACTGACTATATGCTGGCATTTCACCCTCTTTAATGCCTAAGGTCTCCAGATCCCAGAACTTTTTCAGCCCTTGATCCAAGTCGCAGTCATGGCACTGAAGAACAGAAGTTTCCAACTTGAGAGCATGAGCTGAGATAAGGTTCGTACTAGTTTCTCCACACGTTATTCCTGGTACAGGTCCTGAGAGTACCCATCCCAACACAGTCTCTATAGCAGTAGGTCCAGTCTTGCCACGACGGACTCTCCCTGTAGCCAACTTCCAGTAGTGATCTGCTCCGATCAAGATGCTAATGGCTAAGCTCTCACTCCTACCACTATCATCTGCAAGGTTCAGTCCAAATAGGTGAGGGTAGGTATCCCTCGCTAGTGTGATAGGTTGTCCAGCAATGGGTTCACAGATGGACGGCACCACCAGAAAAGGTAAGACCAAATCTGTTCCAGTTGCAGTCTTGATCGCAAGCTTCACCACATCGCATATCTGAACTTTCTCATGGCAGCCAAATGTTTTCATCACGATCGTTTCTGCTTGTTCCGTGTGCAATGCAAGATTCTTCCGCACCATCTCTGTGACATAGGAGCGCTGACTGCCACTGTCTAGAATTATCCTGACAATTGTTGTGAGTGAAGGTCGGTTTGGCTGGAACACAGATGCTCTTGCCGTCTGTAGTAGCACTGGAGTCTTCACATCAACATACATGGATAGTACTGGAGCAGATTGTGTCTGGTGTTGCTGCGGTTGCATCTGCGGTCTAACATTCTGAGGTTGTTCTGTTGAGGTAGGTGTTGTATTCTGAGCATTTCGGGGCCCAGATCTTTGTGACTTGCATATACTTGAATGATGTCTTCCTCCACAATTGTAGCATCCACGAGATGACCGACAGTCTCTGCTGAGGTGTCCCTTCTTCAGGCAGATGAAGCATCTTCCTCCTTTCAACAACAGCTGTTTTCTTTTCTCATGATCAGTCACTACTCTGCAGTGGGTAGAGTAGTGAGGTTGGTCGCAGAACGCACACAATGGAGATGTGTCAGACAGAAGTGCAGCAGCAGTGGAGTAGTCTCGAACTGGTTTCCTTGGTTGGGCAGATGTATTCGTTGCAGCCCTCTCCCTTGCCTCGATCTCCTTTTCCAAAACCTTCAGTAGCGAATCCAGATCCCAATTGTCTTCTACAGTTTCACGGCTTACAATGAGACACAGATCAGAGGGAATCTTCTTCATCAAAATGGAAGCGAGTAAGTTGCCATACGATGAGGCTGCAATTCTAATGGACTTGAGACTTCGGACATGTGACTCTACTTTATCATACAGTTGACGAAGGTTTCTAAGCTCGTAAACTGATGTCACTGCTGGCAGGCTGAGTAGAGCCTCCATGTGTTTGTTAATGAGTTGCTGCTTGTTCCCAAACCGTTTCTTCAACACTGTTATGGCTTCTGCATAGTTTGAGGATGACAGAGTGAGTCCTGCAATGGCTTCTGCTGCTGAATGTTCTACCAAGGACTGCAGGTAGTTGAACTTGTCGATGTCCGATAAGTCTGGATTTTGATGAATAGCTGATTCATAGGAGTCCCAAAATGGGATCCACGCAGTAGGATCACCACTAAATTTCCTTAGTGTCAACTTCGGGAGTTTCACCTTTGGTGTCTTCATCATAGTTGATCCTGGCTGCACTTGTTTTGGGCTACTATGTGAATTGTCAACTGGACTGGGCGGAGCCACACGTGCCTGCGCATCACTTGGAGTTGGAGAAATTGAACGCCTGTCCGCTAGTTGGTTCACTGGTGAACGCCTGTCCGCTTGTTGGTTCACTGGTTCAGACGCCGACTCCTCTCCCTGTCGAATATGCAGCGGACTAGCTCGTTCAGTCTCGGAAATAGCTTGTTCTATGGCGATGACCGCCATCTCTATCCTTTCACGATAGACGTCAGCCTCTTCGATCTCGCGCACTATTTCTTCTTCCGAACCCACGTCGTTGAGGATTTCCGCGTCCATTTTGAGAATAATATCTCTTTTCTCGTGGAGAACTGAGAGAAACCGTTTAAGTGCTGAGCAGTTCGTCTGAGGGGCATCGATAGTTTCCTGAGCTTGCGCCATGATCCGAGTGGCTAAGGCCTTTTGCCCCGCTCGAATCCGTTTTCTTCTTATCGCGCTGTCTCGATCAATTTGAACGTCGCTTGTTCCGGGTTCGCCCATTGCTATCCACGATCAATCTAAAAGACGAATATTCTAGACTCTTTTTCCTGTTCCCAGGCTCGTAGGACCATGTACGACAATTCGCCTTTTATCTAATGAGCGCAAACTCGGACTAGCTAGATTCAGCGTGTCACCGCGTGTCACTCTAGGCAAAAAACTATATTTCGATAATCACGTGAGATATTACAATCAGTTATGTAACACAATATCGCACAGAACCCCCTAGCCTACGGGCCTGTATATAGTGTAAACAAGTGACGAAGCCTGTATTACCCTGCCATATATAGGCGGCCTATACGCGCGAATTTCAGCAACTTGACAGCTATGCTTAGAAGTAAAAGTGTCGGAGAGGTTTTACCACCTGAACAACAGGAAGCACTTTGCAGATGGTTTAAAACATTGCAACATACAGCTGTAACGAGACCAAGACTTAATCTTTAATAGGCAGAGAACTCAGCATACAGAAAAACTCTATTCATCACTCAACTTATCATAGTTATATTATATAGCTAAGAATGTTCTGGAACAGGCAGGCTTAAACAGCTGACTAAGGTGATGATGATCTCACAGGTCGTTACACAGCCACGTTCATTGTCAGCTGATAGGTTAAATTAGAGAGGGACTGGGGATCATGTGTCATGCTCTGCTGATGCCTGCTGATATCTGTGAGCAAACTGGGCCTAGGGTACCTGAGGTCTCAATTGTGGGATTTGGACAACAGAGCATATTTCTCCTTCTTCCTGGCTTCAGCAGCTGTGGCTACAGCTCTATAGCTTCCCTTGTGGCATCTGCTATGTATGAGGCTGCGAAGGTGTCCACACAAGTAAAGTCCAAAACAAGACACTGGCCAGACTTTCATGGGGCAATGTTTATTATGTACAATAAATCGATCTGATTATGATATGCACTTGATAAACTTATACCACGAACCATTCTTTAACTAAAATCAAGACAAAAAATTAATTTCTACCGCGCATAATTTATTCATTAAAGTATGTCATTGGCAGATCAAGGTCTTTTTATTTGTCTTACTCAATGTAGCACGTTGGTACGTTTTTTTCCATTCAGTATCTCACCATTGGAATCCCTTGAAAGTGTAGGATCACATGCAAGATCCTCATGTTGCTCTCATCCTTCTTCGCTTCTGTGGAGGATTTTGTGAGCGATTGTGTGTGTGTGAGTGATTGCGTGTGTGTGTGATTGTGTGTGTGTGTGTGTGTGTACACGTGTGTGTGTGTGTGTGTGTGTGTGTGTGTGTGTGTGTGTGTGTGTGTGTGTGTGTGTGTGTGTGTGCGTGTGTGTGATGTATCAACACGTACACGTAGTTTTATCGGAGCAAGACCAGCTGACATAGTGCGATTACACATTATTTAGTTATACTATAATCATAGTGCCTTGTTTTGTCTCGTGGTCACTGCATGTTTATCTGATGCAACCTGTCATTGACGTATGCGTAAAATTGTTTTCTTTCCCCTCTACAGATTGAATCGTGCTGTTCATTTGAGATCAATTTGTGTTTAATATTGTTATCTGATATTGCGCGCGAGTTACTTGAATTCTTGTGGGTTCCTCTCACCGATTTTGATGCGTGCTAACTGGTCTTGCCTTGTTTTATTATGTAAAACTAAAACATTCCACAACTGTTTATAAAAACACTCAGGAACATTCATGTTATGAATCGTCCGGTATCCTTTCATGCACATATCCCGGTTCCGTATGTATTGTTATATGTAGAGAAGTTATATGTAAGGCAAGACGGGATGCAGTTTTAACTGATGAATGCACATAACATACTTACCTACCAGTCGTATGGAGTGTTGTATGAAATTCAGCTTATCATACCCGCGTAAATCGCGCGCATGCGTTCGTTGCTACACTCACACGTGTTTAAACGATATTACTATAGCAAAGGAAAGTTTTGATAGAGATAACATGCGTTATGAATATACACGGACAGTTTGCTTATATCGTTAATTCAAACGATTTCCTGTATCTGCGAGCCGGTATATTACTGATATATACTCACGCGAAGGGCGGTACATCGCAGTCACCACTAAATAGTATCGTCGTTCGGTTCTGGGCGTGCACCACACTTGATGCACTTGCAAATGGTTTCAACCAACTCATGGCGGATGGTCTTGTGAATGGTAGAGAGCAGGAACACAATGCACAGAGGCTCCAGAGGTATCAGCATTGTTATCATCTGATATGCGACAATGCTTTCAGAATTTGTTGCCCAGAAAACGCATATAGCCAACGGAATCTTGGTGACGAAGGCTGCCAGTATGGTAGTAACGCTCATAATGAGAACTGATCTAATTACGCTGTGATCGCTGTCCATTTCAATTACACTGTTTTTGATCTTGCGATGGGACACGAAGGACATCACCATGGTTACAGTGAATGGAACGAGGTATCCCAACGCGATTTCTATTGCAATTGCTAGGTAGGCATTTCCATGAATCAAGCAGAGAGAGCCACGGATCTTTACGCGAAAGCTGGCACCTTGCTCAAGACTAATTTCCACAGCATTTGCTATAATAGCCAACAATACAGATAAGATTATGAGAACCGCAAACACCGGAAGCACTTTGCAGTTGGTAACTTTCTTTCGGCCGTATTTGATGATCAAAAACTGTATAGTAGCTATTAATCCAACAGAGAAATTATCAATGTTCAATTGAATTGCTGGGAAGATTATGAACATATTTCCCGTTAGATTGCTGCAGTCTCCAAGTAACGGTAAGTCTGTGATAAGGGACAAGCCAAGCAAATTGTTTGGTATGGTAAAGAGCATCACTGATATGGCTATTGAAGCCATCACTACAGACACTGGATCTCGCAGCGTCTTGTTGATGTACACGCAGTAAATGATCTGAGACCCTAGCAATACGATCAATATGTTTTCGACGAAACTCAAAATCGAAGAAATAATAAAAGCATCATGACTGCTCTCACTTGTATGATTGAAGTCTGAACAGCTTGCAGAATTATTTTCTGAACAGGTAGCGTTGTTATTCATCAGAAAGCCGTCAAATAATGAGTTAGTGCTTCGTAATCATAAATAGCTGTATATACAGCATAGCGATCGACCTTTATATAGTAATAGTATAAACAAGTGACGAACTCTGTACTACCATGCCATAGGCCTATACGCGCGAATTTCAGCAACTTGACAGCTATGCATAGAAGTAAAAGTGTTGGAGGAATAGTTTTACCACCTGTACAACAGGAATTTTAAGCACTTTGCAGATGGCTATTAAAACATTGCAAAATACTGCCCGGTATACATGGAAACCTACATGTATATGTACGCGATTACTGAGACTCTTAAAGGGTTACGTCATGGAGGCTTTGTCAGACTTGTATAGCTGAGGTAGCGTTGTTATTCATCAGAAAGCGGACAATGAATGATTTAGTGCTTCGTAATCATG
>OX442416.1:18025228-18136112 GCA_949361645.1 Spongilla lacustris | reverse complement strand
TTTTAGGGAAGGCCAACAGTATAGGGAGAAGGCCAACAGTATAGGGAGAAGGCCAACTATATAGGGAGAAGGCTAACAGTATAGGGAGAAGGCCAACTGTATAGGGAGAAGGCCAACTGACCAACAGTATAGTATATAACATGTACATGTACATGTAAGTTGTCAAGGGAGGTGTGTCCATACATGTATGTACGAAGTGGGCCCATAAGGTTATTCTATTTGAGATAACTAATGCAAACACTAAATGGGCATGGGCCAACCTACATGTATGAAGCTTTAGCGTAGCCCCAGAACCATTATCCTTTGTTAGGCCAGTAGCTTAGGGCTGGCTTGTGGTTTCCTTGTCCACACAATGGATGTGGTTGCTTTGCAAAACTTAGGTAACCACTAAAATCACTACCTATCTTTGAAGTACCACTGCATGTACATGTAGTGACCTACAGCCAAAAAAGTTGCATGAAGGGCATACGATGACTAGGCTACATACATGTATAGAAGGGTTAAGGTTACCACACGTACATGTAGGTAACATGTTGCATGCAACTCATATATAGCGCTTGGTAGCCTTTTAAAGCACAGCCTCAGATGCAAATGTAGTTATATTAAATTTACCAGAACTTTTGTGTAGGTAGTCAGGGTTAGGGTTTATACCTGTATCTGGTAGCCATCAGATGAGACCATTTTTGAAATTAGTCCTGGGTACATATACTAGGTACAGGATTATGTAACAGTAGATGGTGTCTATAAAGATAGACAATAGTAAGGTAAACTGCCAAAATAGAACACCTTATCCTTTTTAGAACGGATAGGGGGGTGAACTGTGGGGGTGTTGTGGGTCACCTCAAATTATTCATTGTTTTGATAGAGAGGCACAATTAGTTCCACAATCGTCCACAAGTTATTTTATTCTACAACTAAGCTTAAGCCTATTAGTTATGGCGGCTACGTATATCGCTAGACCTGCTGGATTTCCAAGCTATCCAGAACCATGGAATCCGTCTTCAGTTACACAAGCCACACCGTTTTTCAGATTTCAGCAACTAATGAAGGAACAGCAAAATGTGACTGAGTCTGTTAGAAAGGAGCATTACACTACTTTTATTGAAGCCATGTGCGGTAGTCGCATCAGTGCTATCGCTTCCCAGGTGACGACAATGGTGAGTTGGGACAACACTTTTACCTGAAGTGATGCTTTTTGTACTACAGTCTGGAACGCCAACATGGACTTTCCAACCAAGCCTACATGACAAGTCAAAAGCGCTAGCAGAGCAGCTCCTTTCTGCCGAACAACTCCACCACGCCCTTCAACAAAGGACCCATAGAAGCTTCCAGATTCGGCGACGTCGTCGATACCTTACACCAAAAAAGAGGCAAAAAACGAATACCATTGTGGGTGTTAGTTGTGGAAGGTCTACACGTAGTGCTAGGAAGACTCGTGGTACCAAACAACTTAAGAGGACAGATTATTCAGTTGGAGAAGGGAAACAGGTTGGTCATAATATTCTTAACCTTGTGTAATGAATTGTTACTGAGGCATCATAAAGGGACCTAGCACATAGTTTTACTTTATATTGTAAGTCAATTTCAAATTCTTTCTTATGGACTGAAATTTATACATGCATGGCCTGAAAAATTTATGATATTGTGTTAGGTACCTTTATATGCTACCTCAAGTACTTTTGTATTTAACTCACATACATTATTTACATACAGAGATTGGAATCTGCAATCCTTGAATATCATGAAGGTCAAGCACATGGGTCCCTATCACCCACTACCACCATAACCCAAGTTGCCAGGAAGTATGGCATTCCCCGTTCAGTCATATCAAAGACCCTCAGTGGCAAACGGGCATGCAATGGTCATGTAGGTCGTCCACCTGCTCTGCCACCTAACCTCGAAGATCAGATAGTTCGGTATGCTATTGATATGGACAGTCATGGTTTTGGTTTAAAGTTGAAGAATATACAAGCCATCGCACAGGATGTTTCTGCGAAGTATGGCATTATGCTAAAAGCTTCCTGGAAGTGGTTGACAGGTCTATATAACCGTCACCCAGAGCTGGCTAAGAGACGAGCACAGTCATTCCAAAGAGTAAGAGCAAGTGGCATGAACCAAGACATGGTTTCTGAGTATTTTAAGATTTTAGAACATTGCCATCAATATTGTACTGCGGTTGGTGAGGATGCAGTTGATGCAGACTTTGTGTGGAACTTAGACGAAACAAATGTTCAACAAGATCAAGATGGTTGCATTGTTATTAGGCAAGTTCATGTGTTGATTGAATGTATTGGACAAAATGTTGATATTTAACTTTTTCACATAGCTTGCGAGGAAAAATTGAAGTGAAGAAGCAGACATTTCACACAGGTAGTGGAAGCCGTCTCACAGCTGTGGCCATCATTTCTGCAGGTAATGCTATTATAGACCCAGTCTATATATTTGAGGGCAGCAGAGTGTCAAAAGAAGAGCTTCTTCCTGATGGTAGCCTCAAGTGTTTACCTGTAGGGAATACTTGGACCATGACTGATAAAGGCTATATGACAGATGAATCATGGGATAAAGTGATGGTGCCTTACATTATCAATCAGGCACAACAGCTGCGTAAAGAAAGGGGAAGGCCAGAACAATGGGTGCTTTTAGTGATGGATGGCTTTGGATCTCACTGCTATTCTCCTAACTCACTAGCAAGCCTCCTTGAGGCAAGGGTGAAGGCTGTCAGAATGCCAGCTCACACTTCACATGCCCTGCAGCCATTAGATGTGGCAGTGTTTAAACACTTAAAGGTGTTTCTCCGAGACGTGTTAGATGCAATGGCTTATATTATTCCCAAGGCCTTGAACAAGTATGAACTGGCTAAAGTATTCAGTGCTGCTTGGAGGTAGGGTGTGTAACCTCCCCTGAATAATGAAAATCGATTTTTCCGAATACTTTTAAAACACTAATCGATTTTTCAGGTTTTTCTGGATCTGAAAATCGATTTTTCCGAATACTTGAAAAAAGAAAATCGATTTTTCCGAATAGGTTTTGACAATTTGCCAGCCGAATACCTAGGTTATTCAGGTTTTCTGCTCATTGAGCCACCTAAATGTACACATCACACCAGAGACCCTCCTACAGCTACCCACATCACACCAGATACCCTCAGCACACAAACACACCTACCCCCATCACACCAGATGCCCTCAGCACACAAACACACCTACCCCCATCACACCAGATGCCCTCATGAGGTACACAACCATAGCTACCTCCATCACACCAGACACCTTACTACAACTAACCACATTACACCAGATCAGTAGCCTCAGCAGGGATCCACAGCTACCCACATCACACCAGATGCACTCAGCACACAACCACAGCTACCTACATAGGCCTAAATCACTTGGCCTAACCACATACCTTGTTGGGCGTGTCCCGACCTAAGTTAGCGTGGCCACGCTGAGCTTTACCAGTACCTACAGTCTACAGATGTACACATCGCACTTGATGCCAAAAGAATAGAACCACAGATGACGTTTACGCACCAACAGCCATGCAGCCTCCATTTCACCATCGCGAGTTTTGAAAATCCTAATATCTACCGGGGTAAGAAAGCCTTAGTACGATCGCGGCAATATCAGCTCAGAGAGATTGATGCAAGAAGCCAGCTGGTTCGAAATACACTAAGCGAACTGACTTTGATTTGCAGCTGGAGCTGTCCGTCGTCATGACACGTGAAGAGGGAGATCTCTTTTGGCTACATGTAGTTCGAATTACTGCCCGTGTATTTGATCTCGTCCCCACGTATATATTTATAGTAACAACAGTGACGTTATTTAGAAGTAATTATTGTACATGTAATATCGTAAACGCGTATCCGGATATCGTCATAAAAAGGTATTCGAATAATGGGCGAATTGTCGATGCGGATGACGAATACCTAAGTACCTCCGAATGGAGATTCACAAACCGGTTATTTCGAATAGAACAAATCCAATAATCGATTTTTCCGAGTAACGCTAAATTACTATTCGAACGGATAGGTTTTTGCGAATATCCGAATAACCCGAATAACCTGATAACCGGTTACACACCCTACTTGGAGGCGATCAATGTCTGCACGAGGTGATGATGGAAAGTCACTAGCTCAAATTGGCATGCAGAAGTGTGGGATATTCCCTCTTAACATCAATTGGGTAAATGAGAATTCTGAAAAATTTGTCATGGCAGAAACCTACTCCAGTAGTGGGACTAGAATGCGGTGAGTTACATTGAAATGCATGTTATTGTGTTTGTACGTACATCGTCACTAAATGATACATGGACAGTAATTCTGATGTGGATAAAGGATAAAACAATAATATTAGATAAGATACACAATACAACACAAATTATTTCATACACAGTACACTATTATATGAACGTAGAGCTACAATGTATATCAGGCTAATGATTATTTTATACTCATAATGACTACAGCCTTGTGCATGTTTTACTGTAACAAAACACAACCATGCAATTTCAAATCCCCCCCCCCCCCCCCTTTGAGGCAATAGACATTGAAACACACTGTTATTGTGCATGTGTATGTGCATGTGCATGCAAGAATTAATGATAGTGTGAGTTACTTGTATTTGTTAATCACCCAGCTGTTGATTGTATCCTTTCCAATTCCAGTTCATTGGTCCAGGTGGCAGCTGAGAATGATATAACCAGTATGCATGAAGCTGTGGACATTTTCACTGCAACAAATCTGCTCGACTGTCCTGAGTTTAAGTCATGTTTGGAAACCATTGAGCACAAGTACCCTCAGCTAAGTGCAGATGATGTAGTGAATATGCTGACACGAATTACTCTTAAGGAAAACCCTACACATGCAATTGATGGTATATGTGTAGTTCCGTGGTTCGAAACAAGGTTGAATGAGTATCTGCAGTACTGTGGGTTTCAGCAGTCTGACATGGGCAGTGATGTTGTTGATGGAGAAAATTCAAACTCTGATGTAGATGATGTTGACATTACTGATGAAGCTGCAAGTTGCCGTCGATTCCATTCCATTGGTGAAAGAATAAGTGCTCCAGTCGATCTCAATAACCCTGAGAGAATTGCTAAACTGAGAGAGAGAGAGGAGAAGAAAAGAGAAGAAGAAATGGAAAAGGAAAAGAAGAAAGCTGCTAGAGATGCCAAACGAAAGGAGCGAGAAGTAAAGGAACGCGAAAAGGAGGCTCAAAAACAGGCACAGATTGAAGCACAAAGTGAATTAGTTGCTTTTTTGATGACCAAAGGGTTTATTGCTGACAACTTTGAGTCTAGCAAGTTCATTGTTCCAAAAAAGCTCGTGATCAAGTTTATTTCTACAAACAAGATGGGAGGTAATAAGTGGAAAGAGTGGTTAGTGAGCAATGGTAGACAACCAATCAATCTCAATAGCAAGGATACCACAACTGAGCTCATGTGGGAGTACATCAAGAGTGTTGTTTGAAAATGTGTGATGCTTTGTAAGTAGATGTTTATGAGGATGATTGTGAAAATGAGGTTTCGTTAAAAGTTTCCTATTCTATTAACGTATGCGTGTATTAATTAACAAACACAAGCAACAAATAAATTGTTGATACTTGAATAAGTGTTGTGTACCGCAAAAATATGAATAAAATTACGTCATTTATGCCTCTGCAGCAACTGCCAAGGCGATCCTAGGTACCAATTGTATTACAATTTGTTGTACTGGCCATAATCTTGCTGTTTAAATCTGTGCTGTGCAGTTCCCTTCTTGATTCAGAACAAGGTTTGCATAATACATATTTCGCAGCGTATGATCCGATTTTCAATGTAGTGTGATTGTTTTATCTGTATATAAACCTCTCACCCTTCAAAGATTATTTACAACAGTTCACTAGATAGCAAGAAAACGTTTTTCAGTGTTTGGCTGTAACAATAAGCACGATTTTATAATAACCAATGAGCATTAAATGGAATCTCCTCTAAACAAACGCTTTTCTCTGGCAGTAAGCGTGATCGTGGCTAAGAAATTGCAGTAAATGGCGCAGCAAGTATTTCAAAACCGTTCTGATACTAAGATAGCATGAGCATAAATAGCCTCTAAGCAAAGCAAGCATTTGAAGCTATCGATTACCCCCGTTCTATTTAGGCCAATTGTGCTTGCACCCCCGCCCCGCCTAAAATGATTTTTAAAAATCAGTTCTTACTTTGTTTGAGCGGATCGATTTGAGTATTTAACGACGTCAGTTTGTCGGTCTTTATATAAGGAATGTACATATAGATTCTTCCGAAGTGAGACATTTTAGTTTTAAAGATAAGAGCGGATTTTTAAAAACCGCGTTCTAATTTGGCAGTTTACCTTACATGTAACAAAGAATACATGTACAAGTTAATGTACCTCTCCAGGCCCTTAAACAGAAGTACTTTAACATGCATGTTCAAAAACTTCTGATGGAGCCGTCACCCAAGTGATGCATTGTATGTGTACAAAGGACACCTCCCCACTTCTGGGGGATTTGGAGAGGTGATCCAATGACACCACCAACACCCCTCCAGGGGAGTGAGGAAGTGTTCTCAACACCAATGCATGCAAACAAAAATTAGCATGTCCAAAAATACCATGCGTACTCTAGTGCATGTAACCACCATCACAATAGCCCCCAAACAGCCATTCACACACCTGTTATCTGTCGTCACTGTGTTCAAAGGACTGGGGAAGTAGCCAGACCAGTAAATACTTTGGTTTGTAGTACTGCAGTTAGTAGGTCTTCATTGATCCTCGGCTCCTCCAGTAGTATGGTAGCTCTCTCCTGGTAGATTGTTGTGTCTTGTTGTGGTTGTACAGCAATCTGTGTGAGTGTGTGTGTGTGTGTGTGTGTGTGTGTATGTGTGTGTGTGTGTACATGTACATGCATGTGTGTGTTTGTGTCCAAATTATTATTATTTATATCTGATGTATATGGATGTACATGTAAGTACCATTGTGTACAGGTATATGTGTGGACATCATTGGTGTGTGTGCCCATGTTTGAAGCACACAATACACAGCTCTACATCAGCGTGTGTAGTGTGCACATGATGGAGACACTTGTGAATATGTGCATCGCCACCAGTAGAGCTACTACATTGAGTGTCCACACTGTAACTGAGCGTGCGTGACTTGCTGGAAGTGTCCATGCACGTGTGTGGTGTGTGTGTCCCACTGGTCAGCTATACACATGGTAAACAAAGGGACAGAGATGCTACATGTACACAAATGGACAATGCTCAGTGGTTCATATAGGGAGAAAGCCAATAGTATAGGGAGAAGGCCAACTGTATAGGAAGTATAGGGATAAGGCCGACAGTACACATGTAGGTAGAAAGTCAACAGTATAGGGAGAAAGCCAACAGCATATAGGGAGACGGCCAACTGTATAGGGATAAGGTCAACCATATAGGGAGAAGGGTCAACAGTATAGGGAGAAGGCCAACTGTATAGGAATAGTATAGGGAGAAGACCAACAGTATAGGGAGAAGGCCAACAGTATAGGGAGAAGGCCAACAATATAGAGAGAAGGCCAACAGTATAGGGAGAAGGCCAACAGTATAGGGAGAAGGCCAACAGTATAGGGAGAAGGCCAACAGTATAGGGAGAAGGCCAACAGTATAGGGAGAAGGCCAACAGTATAGGGAGAAGGCCAACAGTATAGGGAGAAGGCCAACAGTATAAGCGCAGCTTATTATAAAGAGAAGGCCACCAGTATAGGAAGAAGGCCAACAGTATAGGGAGAAAGCTAACAGTATAGGGAGAAGGCCAATGTATAGGGAGAAGGCTAACAGTATAGGGAGAAGGCCAATGTATAGGGAGAAGGCCAATGTATAGGGAGAAGGGCCAACAGTATAGGGAGAAGGCCAACTGTATATAGGGAGAAGGCCAACTGTATAGGGAGAAGGCCAACAGTATAGGGAGAAGGTCAACAGTATAGGGAGAAGGCCAACAGTATAGCGAGAAGGCCACCAGTCTAACACTACAGGAAGAAGACCAACAGTATAAGGAGACGGGCAATTAACGGTCCGGGAGAAGGCCAACAGTACAGGGAGAATTCCATACAGTACTAGTATAGGGAGAAGGCCATATCTCCTCCCCCTTCACTGCATCAAATGTATGCCTGTTCTGCACATACTAAATTCACACAGTATACTCACCAAAACACCTGAATCTCAGAAGTTGAAATCATGCAGGGCAATCCGTTTATTGCTGCCTCCACATCTCCAAAGCTACGATTGTGTATTATCGTTAATAATTCATCTGCAATTAACAGTTAACTAGTTGCAACGTACGCAATAACTGGAACTTAATCCCAGATGACGCAAGGTATTACGTTATGACATATTGTTTATGAATAAATTATGCGCGGTAGAAATTAATTTTTTGTCTTGATTTTACTACACGAATGGTTCATGTCATAATTATATAAAACACAGATTCACAATCAGACCGATTTATAGTAAATTATAAATGTGTTTAAAATTCAATTTAAAAATAAAAGCATGATGACCGCCTATGTATGGGCCATTTCTCCATATGACAGCTGTAACGAGACCAAGACTTAATCTTTAATAGGCAGAGAACTCAGCATACAGAAAAACTCTATTCATCACTCACATGCCCAACTTATATAGTTATATTATATAGCTAAGAATGTTCTGGAGCAGGCAGGCTTAAACTTGCACTGGAGTGTTGATTTACCAGCTGACTAAGGTGATGATGACCTCACAGGTCGTTACACAGCCACGTTACTGAGACTCTTTAAAGGGTTACGTCCATTGTCAGCTGATAGGTTATATTAGAGAGGGACTGGGGATTATGTGTCATGCTCTGCTGACGCCTGCTGATATCTGTGAGCAAACTGAGAGCATCAGGGCCAAGGGCACCTGAGGTCTCAATTGCAATTGGTACAAAATGGTGGGATTTGGACAGCAGAGCATATTTCTCCTTCTTCCTGGCTTCTGCAGCTGTGGCTACAGCTCTATAGCTTCCCTTGTGGCATCTGCTATGTATGAGGCTGCGAAGGTGTCCACACAAGTAAAGTCCCAAACAAGACACTGGCCAGACTTCCATGGGGCAAAGTTTATTATGTACAATAAATGGGTCTGATTATGATATGTACTTGATAAGCTTATACCACAAACCATTCTTTAACTAAAATCAAGACAAAAAATTAATTTCTACAGCGCATAATTTTTTCATTAAAGTATGTCATTGGCAGATCAAGGTCTTTTTATTTGTCTTACTCAATGTAGCACGTTGGTACATTTTTTTCCGTTCAGTATCTCACCCTGAGGAGTTCTCTCCAGTCGTCCATTGGAATCCCTTGAAAGTGTAGGATCACATGCAAGATCCTCATGTTGCTCTCATCCTTCTTCGCATTTTGCAAGCTCTCCCACATAGCAAGGACAACACCCCCAGCTCTAGCTGCTTAGGAGCTTGCCTTATTTGAAAGCAACATTTCACAGAGTGCCTGGCCTTAGACCCATCTGATGCTAGCTCTTCGCTGGGAGCAGTGTTGTCAGAAGAAGCTGTCATCTAACATTGAGGACGCTCAGTTCAAGTGTCTACTTAACAAGAGTTCACTAGCCGACAAGGCAAGGCTGTTATCTGTATCAGCACCACATTCCTCCTCATGGCTCTCTATATGATACCAACTCCTGGTCAGTGTTTGCACCTTGACCCTGAAGAGTGCCATATAGCTATCAAATGGTGGCTTGGCATGGATACATCAGCAGGTTCTCAATGTTCTTTTTCTATGACCCATTCCTTAGATCCTTTGGGGCACCATGCAACAACTTGTAATAGAGGGGGAGATGTTGTCATAAGACACAACAACATCAGAGGTATACTGGCTGAGTCGTTTCGTCGGGCAGGCATAAGTGTTAAATGTGAAGCTGGAAGAGGGTTGAGCCATGACAACTATCGCACTAGGCCGGCTGACATTTTGGTTCCCAACTGGTTCTGCAGCAGACCAGCAGCCATAGACCTCACTGTGATTTCACCGCTTAACTCAAATGTTATTGCCGAAGTAGGATTCACAGGGGGGTCAGCAGCTGCATCTGCTGAAGTCCGAAAACACACTGAAAATGATCCAAAGTGTGAAGAACTTGGATATATCTGTGTGCCCTTAGCAGTGGAAGCCTATGGTGCATGGGGCATAGAGGCACAACGTACCATCTCACGTTTGGCCCACAGGCTCTGCATCGAAACAAATCAAACGATGTCCAGAGTAATTTCAATTCTGTATGGTCAGACGAACATGTCCCTAATTAAGGCCAACTCAAGAGCGATGTTGAGTAGAAGTGCATTGTAGATTTAGATGTGTGGTGTAGTTAGTTGTATAATATTGTCAACATTGCGTTAGTACCTTGCAAAGACGAATTATCAGTTTCATGAAAATGTTAATTATGGTGAATATATGCTGTTATTATATTTTAAATCACGGCCAGGCGGACAAGGTGAACTTGAGTTAAGTCTGCTGAAGATTAACAACGCTGCTCTCCGATTTTGATGAGGCAGTGGCAAACCGGGTCTTCATCACCAAGATCATCCGTTTGCATGCATTTTCTGGGCAGCCAGTTCTGAAAGCATTGTCTCATATGTGACAGTATCATTGCTGGTACCTCTGGAGCCTCTGTGCATTGTGTTCCTGTTCTCTACCATTCACAAGACCATCAACCATTAAAAATAATAAAATATTAATTTTGTAATTTACACAAATACACTTAAATATCAGGAACTGAAGATATACACAGTACAGAAAACTAAATACTAAGCTACAAAATTAATCATTCTGGCGCATCATGGTAATGCCCAGGTGGCAGTATATTGAGGCTAGCACCTATGTCTCTTGTGTCATGCAAAAAAAACCACAGTCAACCCGTGCTCCACTGAGACCAATCATTTCATCAGGCTTTATTAAAAGAGGCCCCACTAGATACAGTATATTTTAAAAATTATTTGACCCCCGCAACTTAAAAAAAAAAACAGGGCCTGGGGACGAGGCTATTCATTATATGGATCACTGGGCAAAATTTCACATACTGTCTCCATGCATGAGTGCAAAAAATCAGCAGCTGAAGTTGCTGTTGCAACTCAAATGATTACGGGTAAACATCCAGTAAACCATTAACATACCCTGATACTGGTCTACTTTGCAGCATCTCTGCTGGATGTAGGCATACACTTGCAGTGCAAGCTCGCGTGTCGTCACCAGTATCAACGCCACAAGGTTAATGAACAAGAATTAGTCCCATATTCATTGGCCAGAATGGCTCTACTGCATGATGGCTAGCTTCTTTGCTATCCTGCTCAGGGAAAGTGTGATAAGCCTCATTTCCCGAACCACCAAAAACCAATTAATGGGTCAAATAAAATAAACATATAAACCAAGCTAGGTAGTAAATATATGTTAATGGTAATTTTAATATTTCTTGCCTCTTCTACATGTACATGTAGGTACTTGTCATATGGAGTTTTAAAGACATGCTATGGTGATGGGGATCTAGAATGTTTTGAAGGATTTCTAGCATGACTTGAAGGAAATACTTGGGAAAATGATAAACATATATCAGAATCCTAAAAATGACTTCAAATGTGCTTCATGTAAATGCCAATCTTGCAAGTGCAATAATACTACTTGAAGTGTTTATCAAAATGTCATGGTGGCAAGAGCTGCTCAAAGCTGTTGAACATGAACAAGATTGTGAACATGATTTTAAGAATGATAAAGAAGAAATATCACAAAAACAGGATTATTGCAAAACTGGATAACAAGTGCAGACAAATCTAAAACAGGATTTGGGATGCCGCATGGAAGATAATTTTGTGTCATTACAAAATGAAACACACAAGATCACACTAATGCATCTGTGCACAAGGATGATGATGGTGATGGAAAGCAGAAAGGACAAGTTAAGTGAAAGGCAAACCCAACAGCGAGACTTGCACCTTGATCAAGAGGACAGACATGCACTCATACACAATAAATGGCTCTCTGACAAACATTTTTATATATGCTGCACAGATACTACTGACTAAAGAAACAATTTGCGCATATAGGAGCATGGCTTACAACCAACCACCTACACACTTTCACAGACAGGGCAATGACAAGTTATGTCATCTGAAGGGATCCAAATATTACATTCATGTAATCACTGATTGCCCCGGAAACACCATCAATCAAAGCAGTCAGGGTGCAATAACTGTGGTCTGCGATTGCAACAGCTACAGCACTTAGCAATGGTGAATTACCATCATCAAGGATTTGGGATCAGAGTGCAATGCGGATCCACATGGTAAATTGTTTAGAGTTGATGGTGCCATTTAGAGGCAAGCTGGAAAGAACATAGCTGGAAAAGAAGTTATCTCGGTCTAATGGTGTCATTGGTGTGGGTTTAAATTAATGATCGGCATTAACTTATTTCTATTTCACGAAATTGGGAGGCAATTTTTAAATTGGAGGACAATTTTGAAATCTGTACGCAATATCAATTTTTTTTAATTTTTTAATTGCGCAACGCAATTTCGAAATTGCACAAATTTACAGATCGCGCGCTCTATCCTGGCACAGATAATGAGATTAAGTTTCGCCGAGCATCCAACAAGCAAGTTAAAACAATCAAATTATCTTCGGCCTTGATCAATTTCCATAGAACACCGCTGGACGAACCAATAATAATAATAATAATAATAATTACTGTAACAGATGTATATAGCTTGAACATATATCAGTGTATATAAAAAAAATATATATATGAGACAGTGTCCAGCAATACCAGTATATGCCCTGTGGATTGATGTCAATTATCCAATTACGCGTAAATTCAGTGACCAATTGAACGAGCGCATATTTATTCAATCTACTTATCAATAGTCTGTACAGTGCAACAGTTTGACCTGAAGCGAGCGATGTACTCTCATGCTGCAGTATATCGGTAAGTTTAGTACTGACATACTCGCCATTCACTTATCTCATGCATGCAGTTTTTATATTGACAGTTTACCTTATAGAATATTAGAGCTATATTGAGGTATATTACGTACATCACGGTACATGTACCTGGATCAAACAATATAAATTGTTTTCTTGAAAACTCTTTTTGGTCTAAAAGATGACCAGTACAAATCGGGCATGAACTGATCAATGCATTCTGTTTGTATATATGCTGATATATATACCATGGATATTAGAAGCGGCAAGTTATTTACTCCGGCTTTGGTAATTGTCACGCTAAACTCGCCAGCTATGCAATATTTGTTGCGGAAACGTATCAGTCTACAATCTATACACTTGTAAATATAGCGTACTATTTACTTGCTTTAGTACTACATCTCAAAGTAATTAGTGGCATGGGGGAAGACAATATACAGAGTACCACCACTACCCCCCCCCCCCCCCCCCCCCCCTCTCATTTTGGGATGGCATTCAATGCAAACATGTGTTCATGCATATGCATGTATCTCGTTTTTATTGCTATCCCAAGATTCGTTCGCAATAATACAAAAATCCAGTCCGCATGCACTATATATAGTATCAGGTCCGCCTTCGCGGCATCACTCTGGATATAGGAACAATTCTAAAGAGAGACAATTGTGCCATTGGGTCGATCACAAGCAGCACTGATTTTCATGGTTGTATATACGACAAAACTGCACCTATACAATAAGTCTTATGACTGCATTAAGTCTTAAGTCTTATTACTATACATTATCGGAATCTACTTTTGTATAGGTTCTATGTAGGATTCGTGAATACGAGTAGCGATCCCATGCACTATTGCCAGTGCATGCATGTACCGTATAGACTTTTTAGCGTGCGTATTTTGATAGAGCCGTTGAATGTAGTCAAGCTGCCAACGCGTAGAAAGCTCAGACAAGAGAGATAACGCTCATTCATTCCCACACTCGAACCTTAAAAAGATTTCTGCTTCTCCCGGAGCTGCCGATAAGACAAGATTTACTCGGATAAAAGCTTTATTGCTCTATATCTTTTCACGATTGAAGCGTAATGTTAACGGTTATAAAAAGGATCTATATTAAGACAAGTTTGAATCGTATTGCCAAATTTGTTTGGTACTATGATTTCCGATTTATAGTTAAGTGGAACATCATTTCAATCTTTAGCCACGGCTGTTTGCTCTCATTGAAATCGTGGAAATTAAGCCCTACGCCCAGAAATTTTGAAATGAACGTAAGTCCCCATGGCAACACCCGGACAACCGATGTCCTGTGGAATTTGCTGTACAACAAAGGACATGAAGAGAATAAACACATCAATACTCTAATATGATTTGGCACACCTCTGAACTTTGTAAAGCAGTTTAAATCACGTGATTTTAGTGTGTTGCTGCGTACCTGTTGCCACCCGAATGCAGCCACCTCGGATCGGATATTGGGGACATACCGAGAACAAATCGTTAGCTTCAGTCTTTGGAACGTAGAATTGCGGAAATAGACCTTTCGTGGTAAGCTGCACAGATTGTGCTACCAATTTATGCCTAGAGCTAAGCTTAACGCATTTTCTGAAGTGGTTTTTAAGCTATGGCAAATCGGCCATTTTGATCGAATTTGATGTGGTAGCGTGTGTTCTTACTTAGAATGTGTGGACGTGTAAAAAATTGTAGTCTAGCAGTAGGTATCATCAAGTGACTACTTCTGCCTCTTGGGAAAGGGTATAGCTGCTACCATGTCAGGAGCTATATATGCGGACTAAATGTTCCTTTATGAGTACATCTCAGCCTTTCTACTGGTACCTTGTTTGGTATTGCAGTGTATAGTTGGACATTGCACATGTTAGCAGCCTGAGGAAAGGGTTAGGACCCCACACTGTATAAGGCCACCCCCGACTGGAGAGGACTGCACTGCAGCTGGGCAGAAGCATACTTTCCAGCTGGCCTAAAGCCATGCGGGATACTACTGTCACTGCCTTCTGGTACTGGGGAGGAGATCACAATGCAGCGGAGAAATCAGTGGTGACAGATCAGTCCAAGCTAGTCAGGCAAGCCAGGTGTCACCCTTTTCCTCTTCTCACCCCTCTTCCCCCTTCCCTCCCCCTAAATTTAAAATAACTTTCCTTTGTGTATATCAGGTGCGGCCCATTTACCCCTATGCCACCTGTATGTGCCCATTTGTTCCTGACTTTCATTCTTGAGACTTTGTATTGAGGTATATACATGTAGATCTGTCCTTGATCACACACACGCACACACGCACACACACACACACACACACACACACACACACACACACACACACACACACACACACACACACACACACACACACACACACACACACACACACACACACATACACACACACACATGAGATGTTGTATGTTGTAAATATTTTCAGGTCACATATCTGAGGCGGCAAATTGGAGGCCGCAAAGATCTCTAGCCATAATGTGCAGGAGTCACTGGCCGCCCACACCAGGCTCTTAAGGCTGCAGTCCTCACTGGTTGCTATACTGGTTTCTACCCCCACCCCCTCCCCCTGTTGTCTCTCACTCCAACGTTATGCTGTTATTTTAATAAGCTGGACCTTGCTCAAGGGGGTGCAGTCCACCAGAACATGCTTCCTTCTCCCTTGTCCAGCAGAATGTGCGGACTGGTGACACTGCCTCCTGGAACTGTAAATGAGGTAGTGTAAATGTGGGAGGAAGGGGTTGGGCCTGTGTGAGAGGAAGGACGTTGGATCTGACTCTGTATAGGAAAGGGGTTTGGGCCTGGGAGTTAGGCCTGTGTAGAGAACAGCTTTAGGCTTGTGTGGAGAAGGGCTTTAGGCCTGTGTGGAGAAGGGCTTTAGGCATGTGTGGAGAAGGGCTTTAGACCTGTGAGAGAAGGGCTTTAGGCATGTGTGGAGAAGGGCTTTAGGCCTGTGTGGAGAATGGCTTTAGGCTTGTGTGGAGTAGAGCGTTTTGCTAGGGCTCATGTGAAGTCACCTGCCATTCATTCCAGATCTCAATGCATCTCCACTGAAAGGAAACAGCGCCACATTTGTAGTGAATTTTCTTCTGCATGACTAATACAAATTTGCAAGATGGACAGAAGTGTTCAGGAAGTCAACTAGTCATCATTGTTGGCATCAATACCAAAAGAATTTTGCAGCATAGCTTTACTGTCATTTGGTCTTTACCTTTAACAACTATTTGGCACCATCCTGCAGTGTAGTTGTACTTGTGTCATGTGATAATCTGTTAACAAACGCACGTATACATATAGTAAAACAACCGCAACGCGTGTTGTTTATTCATATAAAAAACAGAACAACTTGGGGTCTACAGAAAATGCGTTAAGGATTAAGGACTGTGCTTTCTTGTTGCTCCATGTTTGATGGTGAAGGTATAGGATGCCTACCTTAATCTGTCGTTCCCGAAGTCCGCTCGAACGAGTTTTGTAAGGCTACACAACCAAAAAAAAAAATCCGCTACTGATCAGAAATTCGTCTGTTACGGATTGTTCTACGGATCCGATTGACAGATACCGAATCGGATCCGTAGCAGTCGATTTGTCAAAAGAGGTGTAACGGATTGTAATTACGGATCTGTTACAAATGGAAATCTGATCCGTAACAAATCCGTAACGGATCCGTACCAAACGTTTCCCATTACATTGCACGTGATGCTCACTTTTAGAGCCCCTCCCATTTAATAGTGGTGTCATTCAAATAACATTATAAATATTTTTACAAAAATACACAACATACAAACAGGCCTGGCTAGGGCATGTATTCCAATTCCTCAGTCCCACGCTTCTCTGTCATAGACCACGTCGACGAGCTGGAACCGCTTGTCCTAACAGGCACAGCAAGATGTGAAATAGGGGAACAAGTAGCAAGGTCCACACTTACCTTATTGGAGTACATGTATTTTGAACTTCATCTGTGGAAGAACAGACCTTATGAACCAATTCCACACGACCGCTTACATTGAGAAGTGTCAGTGAGAGAGGTACTTGCGTAGTAGCTTTTACACTACGAGGAATCAAAATTCAGTTACAGTAGGCCTACTTACCTGAAGTAGCAAAGTCCAGTACAACGCTGGCTATTAACAAGAGGATAATGCCTGTTAGGACAGGGGATGCACAACCAACCTGAGAGAGACGAGTTCGATATGCTGAGCAGAGAGACGTTGAGTGCCCGCGCCATGTTGCCAAGGTAAGCCTAACTTTTCAGTCATAGCCACGCTATCAGCGGCTTACTTACCAGATGCTTGACTAGTACAGTTTACTTCATCCGATGGTATCTTACAATAGGCGGCCAACGAACACCATGGCATACGTACCTCAGGACTGGCTTGACTGCAGTGCTTTGATCGATAAGACTAGCGTATACTGGAGCTACCTCAATCGTAACGTTCGGTAAGCATTCCTATAATAAAGAGCAGCGAAATGATACATCAGAAAACGCGTTGCTTACCTGCCATTTTGCACCACATGTCCATAAAATTATTACCCGCAACTTAATTATTAATTTTCGTAAACACGTACAAGTACGCACACACAGACAAGTATACATACACACAGACCTAGACAGGCTAGCTCTACCAAGGATGGCAGACATCACTAAGCAGACCAGGCAGATGTGTAGTGCTCTAAACATTTTTATTAGCCACAGAACTGAAGGCTAGGTAGTCTGAAGGTTAGCTGGGTGAAGACATTGACTGCCTCACAAGTAGTCTGAAGGCTAGCTGGGTGGAGGCATTGACTGCCTCATAGGTAGTCTGATGGCTAGCTGGGTGGAGGCATTGACTGCGTCACAAGTAGTCTAAAGGTTAGCTGGGTGGAGGCATTGACTGCGTCACAGAAAGTCTGAAGGCTAGCTGGGTGGAGGCATTGACTGCCTCACAAGTGGTCTAAAGGTTAGCTGGGTGGAGGCATTGACTGCCTCACAAGTAGTCTGAAGGCTAGCTGGGTAGAGGCATTGACTGCGTCACAGGTAGTCTGAAGGCTAGCTGGGTGGAGGCATTGACTGCGTCACAAGCAGTCTGAAGGCTAGCTGGGTGAAGGCATTGACTGCCTCACAAGTAGTCTAAAGGTTAGCTGGGTGGAGGCATTGACTGCCTCATAGGTAGTCTGAAGGTTAGCTGGGTGGAGGTATTGACTGCCTCATAGGTAGTCTGAAGGCTAGCTGGGTGGAGGCATTGACTGCCTCACAAGTAGTCTGAAGGTTAGCTGGGTGGAGGCATTGACTGCCTCCAAGGTAGTCTGAAGGCTAGCTGGGTGGAGGTATTGACTGCATCACAGGCAGTCTGAAGGCTAGCTGGGTGGAGGCATTGACTGCGTCACAGGCAGTCTGAAGGTTAGCTGGGTGGAAGCATTGACTGCGTCACAGGCAGTCTGAAGGTTAGCTGGGTGGAGGTATTGACTGCCTCATAAGTATAGTCTGAAGGCTAGCTGGGTAGAGGCATTGACTGCCTCACAAGTAGTCTGAAGGTTAGCTGGGTGGAGGCATTGACTGCCTCACAGGCAGTCTAAAGGCTAGCTGGGTGAAGGCATTGACTGCCTCACAAGTAGTCTAAAGGTTAGCTGGGTGGAGGCATTGACTGCGTCACAGGTAGTCTGAAGGCTAGCTGGGTGAAGGCATTGACTGCGTCATAGGTAGTCTGAAGGTTAGCAGGGTGGAGACATTGACTGCCTCATACATGTAGGTAATCTGAAGGTTAGCAGGGTGGAGGCATTGACTGCGTCACAGGAAGTCTGAAGGCTAGCTGGGTGGAGGCATTGACTGCCTCCCAGCTCGAGGCACCATATATCTACTATGTAGTCTTTTGCTCCAACGTCAAGTCACCAATGGCCTGTCTATATAGGATGCAAAGGTCAGGTTTCTGTTAACACATGAAGACAGCCGGTGTCAAGGCAAAGGTTTTCTGTCCACTTCATCTTGGGAATAAGGGCATGTATCCACTGAAGAATGACGTCAAACACCTCTTTGTATTGACCAGCAGGCCTAAACTCCTTGAGCATTCTTCATACTGATACATAGGGTTCCATCACCAAGGCAATGAAACCTGAGACTTGCACTGCCTTCAGAGACTGTTAGATGCCTGGTGACTATGCAGAAGCTTCTGGGTGTCTTGCCATCTCACATGGGACTGGGTGCTCTCTGACCTTTCAGCGTTCTGCACTCCCAATTCTATGAGGGTGATGGAAGCTGCTTCACTCTGAAGGTAGATGCTTGGCATTTCTTTTGATAGGAGACAATGCAACTGAACAGCACCATCGTTTGTGGCCATTGGCTAGGAGAATGTGACTGGCATTGACACTCAGTGAGGCATGCACACAATAAGTTCTTGACACGTCTCTTTTGAGGACCACAGCTGTGATGATATAAGTAACAAGATGCTCATCGAGTCTATGGTTGCATGATGTCATTACATTACAAGTACACATGTTATTGGCTGAAAGAAACTGTGCGACGAAAATTCAACAGTGACAGCGTAGGCCGTAGTTAAAGAGCGTGCATGCCAAGGCAGGCAGCGGTAGAAGCGGTGATGGGGCCTTATAGGCTCCTGAGTTAGGAAAAATAACGGTTCGATCACTTTCTGCCCTCTCTATTTCATGCTCAATCTCACTTACCTCTCGGCAGAAATCACTAGGCCAACGTCGTAACTAATTAGGCGGCTAGGCCAGAGAATCGAAAAGGGGAGCCGCCTCGCAGCAATCGAAGATCCATGCACGCTAAATTGGATAATCGGTGTGATACGGATTGTAATTATAAATGCTACTGATTGTAAACGTAATATGATACGGATATTTTATCGGATTTTAACAGGATGTATTACATGCCGCTACAACTTTCATCTAACGGATCAGTCACATTCTGTAACGCTTATCTGATCCGTACCGGTTGGAATTTCTGATCCGTAACCGTATGTTTGCCAAAAACAATCCGTTACGGAGCAAATTTTTTTGGTTGTGTACTTATATTTTCGCTCCCGCGTGACCGTATATAAAGAACTTGCGCAGTATTGTTACGTTTTATTTGGTGAGTGCGTACCGAGTGTTTAGAAGAAAGAATGCGTAGGCATTTTTAAAAAATAGTTTATATATGATTTATCTATATATTTAAGGGTACCGACAACATTGGAACATATGCCTTCCTTAATGAGGTAGTTTCGATTACTGACGTGCATGGTATTTACCGTAATGTTCTAATTACAAACCTAGTTTCCAGCCGCAAACAGCCGTGTAGCAAACTTTCGGCCTTGGAAGCCATAAAAGTGGGATCGTGGTCAGCTAGTTAATTGGCACTCTTCCCATCTCTATATGTTATCACATACATACACACTCAGATTAGATAAAAATGAGTACATGTAAAACAAGATATTAAATTATAATTATAATTAAATATTACTTACTGCAATGTCTAATCATACTGTATACATACATTAAGTCATTAATCATTTCTTACTAGATAGCACACATGCACTAAAATTCATGCATGGCGCTACGGCAGGCAAAGCGTGGACCAGCAACGCCTGAGCATTTTGCCTCATTAGCACAATTGACGCAGCAATATAGTTCACTTAATTAAAAATAAAAATATATTGATGTCGGATATGTAGACAATCATTGAGTAAAAAGTAATTAAGGAAACAAGGGATCATGGAATTTACAGTGGAAACCACCACACTTGGACCAACGCATATTTTTTTGTACTGACTAGCTTTTATTGATAACATTTGCAAATCTGCAGGACAATGTAGGTATAGTGTACAACTATTTTTCAATATATACCTGGCTGAAAGCTAAAAGCGTCACGTGACTATATTAACCCTTTGGGTGCCAAGGGCATATTTATATGCATCACAGACCAATGTCCATTCCATGATAGCACGCACATTCATGTCAATGATCACTCCATGTTGTTCTTGAAGATGGACGCAATGAGTTAAGGAGGAGGGAGGAGTATGGTACATAAACTAATTATAGGAAGTAGTACAACTATTCATATACTATATCAACTGTTACCGAGTTTTTGATGTGGGAGAAACTCTAATGGAAGTGGTAATTGATCAGCAATTGACAGTTTGTGGAGTAAATCATACATGGTGATGTACAGTACTTGAGTGACATGCAAATATATTCAATACATGTAAATTGTACAATGTACTTACACAAGGTATACCATGTATATCCATCTGCATGGCACCCAAAAGAGTTATCCCTTGTTGTGACTCCATGCAGTACTTAGCTGAATTCCTCCCCCTGTATAGGCAATAGATCTTAGTCAAATTTGCAATATAGAACAAGGATCACCAACCTTTGGCCGCGTCCGTTTTTAAATCTGGTAAATAGATACGGTTTTATCGAGCTTTAATTGTGATTGGTGCTTTTTTCTTTGTGGCCAGAAAGACTTCAGCTCAGACCGAGCATAAACGGGTGTCCGTGTCTAGCCCCACCACTGCCACCCGGTACCATGTCTATCGTGCTCCCAGATACACTCAGGTTTATAGATAGAAAATGATCGAAAGTCAGTTGTGATCATGAAACCAAATTGGACTATAAAGACGGTGAACAAAACGTGAAACCGACCCGCGTAACGAATCCGCCAAGATTGAGCTAAACACTTAATTTGACTAGGGTAGCGTAGGGTATATGCATGAAGGCTGTAGTACAAAGACCTTTCACCTGCCAGCGTGGAGACGAACAAGATATAAAGCCCCTTTAATAGCTTAAACTTGATCGGACGCACCTGCCAAACAAGAGCCAAGGCTCTCTACATGTAGCAAAATAACAACATGCAAATATGCCTACTAATGAAAATCTGTGGTACGTCACATGACTTCTGCAATATGATTCAACATTCCGGCGCCATGGCACACACGGAAATATGGCCAAAGTAATCTACTCGTCTGGGAACGTAATATACTTTAAAGTAGTCATAAGAATAACGATAATATTATTGTAACTCTTATTTCAGAAGGCTCAGATACAGTGACACAACATGCAAATATGCCTACTAATGCCTACTAATGAAAATCTGTGGTGTGTATGCCCATACATTTGTAGATATTATCTATGGTTTGCCGATTCAGCGGGAAAAGTGGCCGCCAAAGTAATCTACGCGTCTGGGAACGAGACTATGATTTAATGAAATAATACTTAATGCAATAATAAGACTTAATGTAGTGTAATATTATTATTGTAACCCTTATATCAGAAGGCTCAGATACAGTGACACGCTTCTGCTAATGATTATTGTTATGAATATTTACTACGTCATTAGTTCAAATGATATGCCGGCTATTTACTACGTGACTCCAAACATCACATCTTCACCATGCCCAATTGACCAGCCATGTAATACACTGGACGCATACATAAAGAACTCGTCATACTATATTAGATCAAATACCACCTTTGTATTCTATCCCGGAAACCATCTATTGAATGAAGGGAATCTTACAATTATAAAGAACTGTGAAAATATTCAATTTGTTGGAATTGGTGATGTTACGCAACATTTGATATATGAAGTGATGATGTTCCGTCGTAATCCTAATGATGGAAACCCATATCCATATCCTGAAGATAACCAAACAACATTCAGTCAGTCATCAAGTGTCATCAAGTGTGGTGGGCCCTCAGGGTTTGCATTTATCAACGTTACCAATCTGACTATCTTGAATATAACCATATATGGATGTGGAGCACAAGTGCCTTCCTCTGAATATACAAAAATGGATAACATTAATGATCTAAGTGCTTCATTGTTGATTATTAATAGTTATAGCCTGAAAGCTGAAGGGTTGTCTATCCAAGCAGGAAGTGGCTATGGCCTAATGGGGGTTAATATGCTATATTCTCACATTGTGGACTCTTCATTTTTGAACAACAATGTACCAACGATTATTAGTTATTATTATCCCCAAAAGATTGCATCACAATGCTTCTACTATGAATCATGCATGGGTTTCAACATTAACTGGATGCTTTTTTACCCCAATAAGTGGTCAGACTACAACTTTGCTCCTGGTGGAAATGCTTTACTTCTGTACACAGATACGACGTCTAATGTGAACAACAGTGGTAGCTCTTTGGAAATAGATAAATCCATATTTGCTTTGGGAATTGATGCTTCCTTAGTGTACATTCCACAAACTCTTAACCCTGTACTCACCACACCCTGCTACCAATACGGCACTGGACTGACCATCTCTGCTCATCAGACTACATATTGAAAGCATTGCATATAGAAACCAAGCCTCTTGTGGATCTAACTTCTATTTCAATGACTACTCAGGTAGGTCCCACTTCAATGTCACCAATACATCAAGCATAAGAGGTTCATGCCTAAATGGGTGTGGCTTGTTCTATAATCTGCAGATTACTGAACAGGCAGGGAACTCCACTCCAACATTACTCTTGGCTAACAGTACCTTTATCAATAACTATGCATTTAACAATGGTTCATCATTGTACGCACTCATCAATGGTCCTTTCACCCAGCAACAGAACCTGACATTAAACATCACAATCACTAGAAGTGGTTTCTTTGGTGATAAGGCTCTCAACAATGTCATGAAATTGTACCAGTCCACCAATGGCAATGGAGTGCAAATAACATTTGAAAACCTTACCTTTGCTTCCGTCTTTTGCCCTGATGGCATAGACACCAATATATCACTTCTTGTTTCAAGCTGTTCATTTCAAGGACTGAGTCATGCAATCAGTGTAGAGAACAACGCACTATACATTCGTGATTGCATTTTCGGAAATATGCTAACTAGTCAAGGTCCACTGATTCAGTCTGGAATAACAGCTATATCTAGCATGATCTACTTTACGGGACATAATATATTTATTAATAACAATCCAGCGTATGGAAAGGGAGGAGCACTTGAACTGTACTACTCCACATTTCAAATCTCTGCTCCAAGTAGTATTAAGTTTATAAATAATACAGCATCCATATATGGAGGTGCCATATATTCATCAAGTGATATTGTGGGTGGTACACAGGTGAGATGCTTCTTTCAGATCAATGATCCAAATGGTACACTCCTTAATCCATATATTTCCATGTACTTCGATGGCAACTCTGCAGGCTATGCTGGTAGTGCCATATATGGAGGGGACATCGATGACTGCTGGTTGGACTGTGACCTCATCCCTAACTACAACTGTTCCTCGAGCACCAGTGGAATGATATTTGACAGCACATCCATATTTGTAAGCAATAGTACATCAACATCACTTATTTCATCAGATCCATATCAACTGTGTCCTTGTGAAAATGGACAACCACATTGTGAGCAAGACTATGTTCCTGGAAGAATCAATACATATCCAGGACAGAAAGCCAACATATCTCTTATGCCAGCTGGGCAAAGGAATACCTTCTCGCCGGGTACTGTACTTATGTTGCTCCCTACATTTTCATCTCAAGTGATAGATACTTCATGTGCACATTTTACAATACAGTTTGAAGGTATAACAAATCACACAGTTTTATATTCAAACCCATCTCTTATTACCAATAGTGCCTTCCTAAATAGCAGATTCAATATGAAAACATGGTTAGTAGTTATAAATGTATGCCCTATGGAATTTCCATTCAATACTGCAACCCTCTATTGTGATTGTGATCCTGAAATTAAAAGGTATGATATAACATGCGATATCAACTTATGGTTAGTCCATAGAAAATCTCAAATGTGGATAGGCAGTGTTTCTACTGGCTCATTGTCTGTTTATACATACTGTCCATTTGACTACTGCAGTCCAAATGACACGGACCTTGATCTAATGAATCAAGATGAGCAGTGTGATAATAGACGAGCTGGTGTATTGTGTGGGCAGTGCAAAACAAACCTTAGTATGGTATTTGGAAGTTCATATTGTGATGAATGCTCTGGTAATGCATTACGGCTAATAGTTCTATTTGCAGCCCTTGGAATAGGTCTGATAGCACTCCTGTTTATGTTCAATCTTACAGTTTCATCTGGCACCATTAATGGTCTCATTATCTATGCCAACATCATTAAACTGAATGAAACAACATTTTTGAATAGTAATGAGGCAAGCCCAATTGTGAAGTTTTGCAAAGTATTCATATCATGGTTAAATCTGGATTTTGGAATTCAAACGTGTTTTTACAATGGCTTCAACAGTTATGTGAAGACATGGCTTCGCTTAATATTTCCATTGTACCTGCTATGTCTGATTTCTGTAATTGTATTTGTCAGCAGGTACTCACAGACAGTGTCAAAGTTATGTCGCATTAATATAGTGCCAGTGTTGGCTACATTAATATGGCTTATCTATTCATCTCTCTCAAAAACGGCTGTAACGATATTTCAATACGCTTCATTGGACAACTCTCCACTGGTATGGCTTTATGATGGGAATGTAGAGTACTTGGGTAGTAAACATGTAGCATTGTTTGTTGGAGGACTTCTGATTGTTATATTTATGACACCGTACACCATACTGCTGGCATTTCTACCCTTCTTCAATGGCCTCAATGTTCAGATGTTTGAAGGTAGCCATGACTGCCTTTGCTTCATCATACGTGGTGTACGCATCCTCTGTCTTCTTCCACGGTGTTACAACTATCTGACTTCCATCGCTCTTGATACCCACAACGTGCCACCAGCAGTAGCTGAAACCAGGTTTGATTGGGGCAAATGCGGTGCGACAGAATGGGCAGGTTGGTACAGAGTTAATCAGGTCAAAGGTTTTGAAGTTGTACATAGCAATGACCATCTCGTTATAGGCAGCACAGGTGCGCTTGGTGCAGCGACCTTCGATATTCAAACCATGGCACGCAATATACCATTCTGGAGCATCTTTGTTCCAGGCATCTGCGCGAAGAGCATCAGTGATGGCAAAGTCATAAAACACTACATCAGGCCGGCCACGATCAGATCGCCTAGGAAAATGATGGATAGTGTCCTCATCGTGGATGTCGGAGTCAGAGATCGTGCGACGGTCCTGCAAGTTCTTCCCAGCGAAAGTGAGACACTGTACGTCGAGTGGGATCCCTTCCAGTGCCTGAATCATAAGCTTGACATCATAAATAATATTTGATGGTTCCACCGTGAGTGCGGTCCGTTTTCCACTTTGTTGTTGTTTAAGGAAAATCGAAATTGAACTCTCTCCGCTGTATGCCCGGCACGTGATGCCTCCTGTTGGGCCATACTTAATAATGGGAGTCTCGTACATGGTAGAATCATAAGCTTTAAAAATATGTCCGTTTTCGAATGACAGTGTAGTATATACAGCTGACAGTCTAGAGATCCCCAGGTGAGCGGCGATGGAAGCTAAAAGTTGTCGAAACGTGCAATCTGTAGTGATATCTTCGAGGAACAGGTCACACGGCCCACGCGGACTTTCGAGACACATCACCGAAATCGGCATCGGCATCGCAGAAATCGCCATGTCTAAAAACGATCGCGAGATATTGACGCACTTCAAGTTAGTGTTTCTTGCACCGTCAGCCAACTCAGGGATATTATCCCTGGCCAAGTAGAATACGCGGTTAACTCCTACCGGACGTTGTACGCCAAAGGAATTCACGTTACATCGTACAGCGTATATGAATACGCAAGTGAATTTATATCACTGGGGTGACGCACCTTATTCTGGAAACAATACACTAGTGAATCGATCGGGCAATATACGCCCGCGGCCGGGTTATACATGTATAATTGGTGTATCGCAATTGCTATATAAATTTCTTCGGCGTTACGGCTGCGATATTACCTCTAATTAGAAGGGCGGGCCCTACCAAACGCGGTGGTATACACGGGACGAAATGACTACATTTCCGTTATGTTTAGGCTAACGTAAAGCACAATTAAATGCCTTATTTTGGTTACTTTCCTTGAATTAGAAATTTTCGTATTTACGATATTTCCTGTGACTGAACAGCCGGAATTACATGAGTTTTCTGCCAAGGAAATACGAATTTACTGCTGGAAATATCATGTTTAGTAAGACGCTTAGAAAGGGTTAAAGTTTGGTAGAACTTTTGCTGATATTAAAATTTCATAGTATGAAGTTAAAAATTTTAATAACTGAATATACATACACGATAACATCGCTGGACTGAAAATAAAAAATAATAATACAATAAAACAAAACAAAAAAATACATCTTTATATTAAAGAGCGTTCCATATGAAGAGGTCTTCGTAGCAATGTCTTTGTAGCAATATGAAGAACGTTATTCTGAAAGAAGAGAAATAAACATGTTTCAACCAAAACATAAACCATATGCATGCTTACCCTGCACAAGTTGTTCTGGCCTGCAGCTTATACGCTTGTAATCTGGTTCAATGCAGAAAGCATAAAAAAAGATAATGCAATATACAAATACCAACCCTGTAGTTCACATAGACACATCCTGTCCATTCGGAGTTGCAATACGTTACCTATATAGCAAGTGAGAAAGAATATGGTAAACAAAAGGGTTAGGACCAGTTGTGTCTATTTTAATGCACTTTCATAACAGCCAGCGGAAGAGCACAGCAGTGTAAACACACAACTGGAGTCACGCGCACATATAAACGCGCTCAAACAGAAACATTAACACAGTTGTCAGTGAGTGCAAAAGAAATACAACGCAGAGGGGCCGCTTGGGAAAGATGGAGGGGAGAGAGACATGCATGTGCACGATCGGCTCTAAACAGCACGCACCATAGACACACACATAAAACAACGTAAGGCGAAGGTTTACATTAAATATCTTTTAATATCGGGTGCAAAAGTGTGCAAATCGCGCCCGTTACTTTAACTTCAAATTCATCCGTTTTTATTAACTACTTTTTAACACATACCATAGTATTTTAACACATACATAGCTACAGGTATGTTTATAAATACGTATTTATCCTCAGGAGAGCTTGATTCATCCAGCTATCATGATTAGAGGGCGCCCATAAGTGCGTTATACGGATACGACTTTCACCAACTTTCGTGATTAGCGGGCGCTCATGAGCTATATTCTAGCGAAGCCGCTGGGCCATTTTAGGGTTAGGTAGGCCTATGTTGTAATTTGTAAACATACCCATAACGGTAAACAATAAGGCCCAGCAATCCAACTTATGCCACTAATCACGATAATTGGGCGAATCAAGCTCCCCTGACGAAAAATGTGTATTTTAAAAGATACCTGTACCTATGTCTATGTGAAAATAACACAGTTTAAAAGTCGTTAATAAAATAGGCCGATAAATTTGAAGTAAGGGGTAGTCAAAGTAAAGGGTACACAATGTTAATCTAAATCTTCGTGCGTGCATTGACCCACCTATAACGATCGATGTATGCTGAATCGCTTCTAGTCCATTTTCTGTTCAGCTCTCAGACGCCATAAGTCACGATGCGATATATATTCGCGCATGCGCACGTATTACAGCTGCGCTTCAATTAAAAAAATCCATGCACAATTTTATTTTTTTCAAATATATACCATTCATGTAATGATCTGAGATATTAAAATAATAAGATACACACAACACTTGCTATATACACAATGTATAAAACACACTTTCAAAAAAAATTACGGAATAGGAGAAACGTACAACACTCTTTCCTGGCTTCCACTACTGGAAAACTGTCCATATACAACTACAATTCTATTGTGTATCAAATGAATCGGAAGAAAGGTTGCTGGGCCTTCTGGTATGGCAGTAGTTTTCCATATCTCCAAAGGCTTTCCACAATGCAGATGAGACGGATGAGTACCAAACCATGATACAACTGCAAATATGTGATCACGAATCTTCCCTTCTATAGTGGTTTTGTGAAGAAGGTAATGCAAAACTTTTCCAGGCCTTCTTACTGAGTCTGTATCTATAAGCCCATTATCATCGGCCCATAGCTTGAAGATGCATCTAACAGTCCCTTAGTGGGTGTGGTTGGTGGCATCCCATCTAGGGCTAACCTCACAAGTTATCAAGGAAGCTACAAGTTCACGTGGATATTGAATAGTTTGTCTCTAAAAAATTACGGAATAGGAGAAACGTACAACACTCTTTCCTGGCTTCCACTACTGGAAAACTGTCCATATACAACTACAATTCTATTGTGTATCAAATGAATCGGAAGAAAGGTTGCTGGGCCTTTCTGGTATGGCAGTAGTTTTCCATATCTCCAAAGGCTTTCCACAATGCAGATGAGACGGATGAGTACCAAACCATGATACAACTGCAAATATGTGATCACGAATCTTCCCTTCTATAGTGGTTTTGTGAAGAAGGTAATGCAAAACTTTTCCAGGCCTTCTTACTGAGTCTGTATCTATAAGCCCATTATCATCGGCCCATGATGACATTACGTATGCAGACTTATGTGTCTTTGGCAAACTTAAAGAACCATAAGAGTAATTGCTAATGTAAATAGTCTTAAATAGCTTTGCTGTATTTGAAGCTTTAGCAGCATTACTTCCATACAGTTTATCATATACATTCTGCATATATTGCACATCTTCATTGCTTAGATTTACCCTTCTTCTTGAAGAAGGCAAGTCAATATGTAATAAATCATAACAATTTTTAAGGGGATAAAATGTTTCACTTTCCAAACACGAATTTTTAGATGCAATTTGGAAAAAAGATATAAATTGGTCTTGGAACATTGAAGGTAATTGGAAGTGTGAACATTCCACTTCAAATATAAATCTTCTCATAAGTTGTGAGGCAATTTGCTTCTTATTGGTTGGAAAGTTTCCCAGTATTCCATTGTATCGTTCAAAGGAAAAAAGCCAGAAACTACACATGCTGCCGTAGTCTTTAATACATTCTGATAAGTGTGCATGCAGATGCATGTTAGGTGTTATAGAAGGTTTTCCATATAATCTTTCTACATCTTTGCAGAATTTTAGTAGCAACAAATCAGCTTGAGACATAGATGTGTCTACTCGTGTTTGAATCGTTTTTAAATGCTGAATGGTTAGGATTTCATTTTCCATCCAAATATTTTTCATCATGTACTTAGCTGTTCCTAAAAACAAGTTATGCATAGGATCAATGATAGTAAATCTAATGGGATCAAAATACTCCAGCTCCATCAGCACTGAATATTTTATACCTGTTTCTTTTTCAATATTCTTAGTTGCACTACTTGTATTGCATGCTTTTAATTTAGCAATTGTTTCTCGATTTTTGATTTCAGTTCTAATAGGCCAAGAAGCCCTGTCAAACCCACTATAATCTTTTTTACCAAATCCACCAGCAAAATATTTAAGACAACGACTGCAACCAAGATTTGCACTATGGCCTTTAAATCCACAACATTTTCTAGCTGCAGGAATGTCACATGCAACACACATTAAAGCAGCCTTAAACAGTAGCTTATAATTAGGAGACTCTGCTGTATTGAATCTAACTCCATCAGTCCAAAATTCTTTTAATTCATTTACAAGTGGTAGAAAAAAGCTGTTGAGTGTTGATGGCTCTTTTTCAAAGGCTGGTACAATTCCGACAATTATTACATTTTCTTGCTTAAATCGTACAGAGCGTGGTAAGTTCATTAATACTAGGTATAACACTCCATATGAATCAGTTATGTGCTTAAATGGCTGGAAAAAATCAAAGTTTAACATTAAACCAATGCATCTCTTCTTTGACAGGAAGTTATTGTATTTCTGACTGCTAAAATCTTTCCAAACCTGGCCATCATAAATATCAGATAAAGTATTGATATCTTGTTGGCGTGATCTCCAGTGTTCTAACTTGTCTGCAAATCCTACACGGTTTAAAAGCCTTTGTAAAGAGACTTTGAGTGGCTGATATGGAAATAAATACTTTGGTTCATACTTTAACTTTCCATTTGATAATTTAATCTTATAAAAGAGTTCTGCTTTACATGGAAGTCTTCGATTTCTTGAGGGGTGGTTAGGAAATTTTTTATTTTCACATCTGATGGGACAGGTTCCACTATGTGAAAAACACTCTGCAATAGTATAGATGCTAAAACAAGCTGGGCAAGTGGCATAAAGCTCAAACTGGTCTTGAACTACCCCTGTGAATTTTCTAAGTAAATGCAGTGATTTTGGCATTCCTGAGGCAATACCAGCCATCATATTGGATGGGGCAAATGATGAAAGCATAGCAAAAAACATTCCCAAAAAACCTAACAGATGTATAAGAGCCGAATCAGAAACAGTGAATATAGCTTGCCAAAAGCACAGAAACAGAACCAACCATTTCACCGCAGATGCACTTGCTGAAGATGATAATGGGGTGTGAGGATCATCACTGGCATGGTCGTCAGCACTTTCATCAGATGATAGCTCAGATTCATAGCTTGATTCACCTAAAATATGAAGGGTTACAGTTTTGCCATTGTTTATAATGCATGTAAGTATACCTTCACTTCCTTGTATGCTATTGCTGCTACAGCTTTCACTACATGTATCTTCTTCGAAAAACTTTAAGTCTTCTTCATTCATGTCAGCTTCACAGAAGCTTAAACCTTGGATTGTACGCATGCTTCAGTTTCAATCAGTACATACATGTAGCAAGATGCTACCTTTTGCAGAATCTGGTATGTCACTCATGGTATCAAGTTCCATTCCAACTTGGGTAGGGTTTATGAAACCCAGAGATTGTGTAGTATCATCACTTTCAACAGGTATGACACTTGTAGAGCTAGAGCACTGTAAAATAATATAATCATTGTATTGTAGTACCCAATTGCAAGTAGCGTATTGCTGTAGCACGCAAGCACATATCAAATTTATAATATAAAAATTATGTTTATAATATACCGGTATGTAAGAAGTTAATTAGAAATAAAATTAGTGTTATGATGGAGAATTTGTGCATGGACACCAAATACATGTTTACGAAAATTAATATATTACATATCGTATAACATGTTACTTTAGGCTGCAGGTAGATTTGCTATCTGTTATATGTACAACGTAATGAATATATATATATACATGTATAGTTCCGTAATTCCTTGCTTCCTAATTTTTGTGTGTGTATAAATGAGTTCATTCTTGCATTTTGTAGCTTTTAGTTTACATGACTACCCCCCCCCCCCCCCCCCCCCCCCCCCCTCCCAAAATTCTAATGTTAACAGCATGACACATCTTTAATTTGGTACGGCACGGTATGGGCTGTGTGAGTTTATAAAAAAAGCAATCCCGTAACATATATAGCTACAGTTAGTGCCTGAAATCAATCGCCCGCCATTTTAATACTATGGAAACAAGCTAGTACTACTCGTGCCACAGCCAGAGATAATATTGCTCATGCACGCTTGCTTTCACATCTACCACAATCGAGCCGCGGTAGAATTAATTTCGTATACTACTGAGTAATTATAGTGTTAAAATGAATATAAATCCAGGCGTCGGTTTGATATTAGCGTAAATGTTCTTTTAGAACAACCTGGGCAGTAATCAGCGTAATGTACCTTTAATGTGCATGCGACCATGACGTTTCGTAAGTTAACTTCTATACTTCTTAAAGCTGGCACCTCCCCTTCCCGCACTTCTGCAACCTTCGGCCGGCTATATCGCCGATAATTTTGCACGAAGTGGCCCCCCCCCCCCCCCCCCCCCACACACACACACACATACGCATACACAAATCTTTAATACGTTCCTATGCCACTGTTATCCTAGCGTATCTGAATTGGAGAAATATAATGTTTCAGTGTGAGAAAGAAGTAAGCGTTTTCACTTTTGTTTGAACTTTCTAGGCCGGCGTCTGCATTTTTACAACAGTTTTGAAAAGGCCGGTATATTATACCAATAGAATCCGTATCATAGATCCAACTGATCGATCGAATTACTTAATTATACATTGCACAATGGAGGATCTCTCCCTCCCTCTTTCTCCACACACACACACACATACACATACCCCCCCCCCCCCCCCCACACACACACACACACATCAGTTGTGCTATCTACGTGCGCGTGCGTTATTTACTGTAAATCACTGAACACAATCCCTAATATACCTACCGACATGCCGGGAAGGCGATCTGAATCATCATAATCGAGGTCGACAGACGCTACTAATGACATATGTGACCGATATGTACGGGGTGAAACCAATTTGTGACAGTGAGGGCAGTAGCGATATTGGGAAGGGTCAAAAGGCCCTATCTTGCTGCGCTTTGCTGGTCTTTGTAATTCCATATTTTGTGACGCTTGCATGCCTATATGAGCTATATACATGTATTATATATAGCCAGAAATATTTTCCTGCGTGTACCAGCACAGCCTAGCTGGTAACACTATTTAGTTAATATATATATAATAATAATTATGATTATAAAATATAGAAATAATTATTTAACAACTCCCCACTGATGCTGCTGCCCATCATCAGAAAACATGGGACTCACTCAGAGTATCTTCTATCGCAGATACACTATTTACAGACTCGGGCTCATTTCATAACAGCATCCTGTAAGGAGTCTGGTGCATGGTTAAATGCCCTGCTGGTTACATCACTGAGACTACGTATGGATGATGCTACTATGAGAATATCTATGGGTCTCCGTCTGGGACTACCTCTATGTCAAAGCCATACCTGCCAACACTGAGGGGCAGAGGTGTCTCAGTTTGCCACACATGGCTTAAGCTGCAGAAGAGTGCAGGACGCCACCACCGCCATTCAGCTGTCAATGACATCATATACAGAGCTTTGGTTGCAGCACATGTTCCATAACGTCTGGAGCCTTCAGGTCTGTATCGTTCAGATGGGAAGCGACCTGATGGTGTCTTAATTGTCCCTTGGAAGTGTGGCCAACTTCTGGTGTAGGATGCAACGTGTCCTGATATATACTTTTTGCACCTTCTTACTCCACAATTGCTGCAAAGCAAGTTGGAGCAGTTGCTCAACAGGCAGAAGAAAAGAAGATGCAGAAGTATAAACACCTTGACTCATGCCACTTTTTGACTCCAGTGGCGATAGAAACAAGTGGAGTTTTTGGACCAAAGACAATGGAGTTCCTGAAAGAGTTGGGGCATAGGTTGAGGCAGGTGTCTGGAGAAGCCAACTCCTTTGCATATCTCACTCAGAGACTCTCAGTTGCCGTCCAACGTGGCTATGCAGCTTCTGTGTTGGGAACAATGAAGATGGGCAGTCAGGAGGAAGAGTTTTTTGTATAAATATGTATATTGTGTGAGTGAGTGAGTGATCCAGGAGTGTTAGGATAAGTATCGTGTTGTTTTTAGCCATATGTGTTGGTCATACTGTTGTATTGATAAAAATAAAAAAATAATAATAATTATAATTATTATATATATATATATATATATATATGGGCTTTGCCTGGTACTAACGCCTGGACCAACCGGATATGGCAACTTCGATCCTGTCTCGGACTGTTGCATCGGCCAGGGTACCTTGTCAGGCTATAGATAATACATGGTCACACTGTTATATACCTTGTTAATAATCAAATCGATCTATTATTTCACAACAGTACACTGCACTGTACAACATTATGTACATGTAGTCTCAAACCGGCTTTAATTGGGCTGCCAACGAGGAACTTCCAAACGTACTTCCCTAGTTCCCAACCCAGATGATTAAGAGACTACAGCACTACAGAACATATGCTAAAGTCTTATCGTTATTCCGATCATGCTTGAAAGTCAAAGCACTCAATCCTCCATGTGCTATAGCGTGCAGCTTTACGAACATTCATTAACCTCGCTGCATGCATGAATACATTTGTACCATGAACGATCATGTACATACATGTATAAATGTAAGTTATAAGAGGACAGTCCTACAAAAATTCAGAACAGTTTGTCCACAAGGTATCACAACCCGAACTATTCAGAATCTTCTGCTTCAATCCAATTGGCATGCCACTAAGAAGACAGCACATTTCAACAGGAGATCCAAACAGCCAACTTATCTTGAGGCCTTACTGTGTGTCACATACAGCAAAATGATGACTGTTCCCATTCTGTGCTTAGCAGAAACACCTAGGAATAAACAATTTTGACATAGGAAAGCAGCATTATACCTTCGTACCTAAGAAAATACATGTACATGTACATACAGGTTAAAAATAAATAAAGTCGAATGAGCATCCAGATCATACACCATGTACATGTATCATAAGATGCAGTGGTGGGCACAACATTCTCATACAATAGACACACTAACCGCTGGAAACGAATGTGCACATGTATTGTAGTGATTTCAGCCTATCGATACATTTCAAGCAAAAATAATCTCAATAATCTGCATAAAGCATAAATGATGGTAAAAAAGCTCGCCCATTCAAATTCATCTTTTCATCAGCTGGAGGAGTGGCAGTGATCAGTGAATATTTATTACAATTACAATTCCAAAATTAATGTACAGTAAAAATAACCATTTGTGATTAAGATCCAGTTCATCATCACACAATACAGAAAGTAAGCTAGCTGGCCCACACAAAATCTCACATTTCCACTACAGAATGTATACCCAGTCAATTTGAGGCATTAAAATCAGATAACTGCAATAGACAGTATAAACCACCAACACATTGTTGTGGTACAACAATGAAACAAATACTACTTTTGTACAGCCTAAATCAAATGAATCAATGTGAACAATGGCCACCTTGTCTCATAGTCTAAGACCACACCAGTTACCAGTGGACATTCTAGTCATAAGGTCACTTAACCCTGTGCACACTAATCCAATGACCACCTTGGCTCTTAGTCTACAACCACACCAGTTACCAGTGGACATTCTAGTCATAAGGTAACTTAACCCTGTGCACACTAACCCAATGACCACCTTGGCTATTAGTCTACAACCACACCAGTTACCAGTGGACATTCTAGTCATAAGGTCACTTAACCCTGTGCACACTAACCCAATGACCACCTTGGCTCTTAGTCTACAACCACACCAGTTACCAGTGGATATCCTAGTCATAAGGTCACTTAACCCTGAGCACACTAACCCAATGACCACCTTGGCTCTTAGTCTACAACCACACCAGTTACCAGTGGACATTCTAGTCATAAGGTCACTTAACCCTGTGCACACTAACCCAATGACCACCTTGGCTCTTAGTCTACAACCACACCAGTTACCAGTGGACATTCTAGTCATAAGGTCACTTAACCCTGTGCACACTAACCCAATGACCACCTTGGCTCTTAGTCTACAACCACACCAGTTACCAGTGGACATTCTAGTCATAAGGTCACTTAACCCTGTGCACACTAACCCAATGACCACCCTACGACCACACCAGTTACCAGTGGACATTCTAGTCATAAGGTCACTTAACCCTGTACACACTAACCCAATGACCACCTTGGCTCTTAGTCTACAACCACACCAGTTACCAGTGGACATTCTAGTCATAAGGTCACTTAACCCTGTGCACACTAACCCAATGACCACCTTGGCTCTTAGTCTACAACCACACCAGTTACCAGTGGACATTCTAGTCATAAGGTCACTTAACCCTGTGCACACTAACCCAATGACCACCCTACGACCACACCAGTTACCAGTGGACATTCTAGTCATAAGGTCACTTAACCCTGTGCACACTAATCCAATGACCACCTTGGCTCTTAGTCTACAACCACACCAGTTACCAGTGGACATTCTAGTCATAATGACACTTAACCCTGTGCACACTAATCCAATGACCACCTTGGCTCTTAGTCTACATGGTTACCACACCAGTTACCAGTGGACATTCTAGTCATAAGGTCACTTAACCCTGTGCACACTAACCCAATGACCACCTTGGCTCTTAGTCTACAACTACACCAGTTACCAGTGGACATTCTAGTCATAAGGTCACTTAACCCTGTGCACACTAACCCAATGACCACCTTGGCTCTTAGTCTACAACCACACCAGTTACCAGTGGACACTCTAGTCATAAGGTCACTTAACCCTGTGCACACTAACCCAATGACCACCCTACGACCACACCAGTTACCAGTGGACATTCTAGTCATAAGGTCACTTAACCCTGTACACAATAACCCAATGACCACCTTGGCTCTTAGTCTACAACCACACCAGTTACCAGTGGACATTCTAGTCATAAGGTCACTTAACCCTGTGCACACTAACCCAATGACCACCTTGGCTCTTAGTCTACAACCACACCAGTTACCAGTAGACATTCTAGTCATAAGGTCACTTAACCCTGTGCACACTAACCCAATGACCACCCTACGACCACACCAGTTACCAGTGGACATTCTAGTCATAAGGTCACTTAACCCTGTGCACACTAACCCAATGACCACCTTGGCTCTTAGTCTACAACCACACCAGTTACCAGTGGACACTCTAGTCATAAGGTCACTTAACCCTGAGCACACTAACCCAATGACCACCTTGGCTATTAGTCTACAACCACACCAGTTACCAGTGGTCATTCTAGTCATAAGGTCACTTAACCCTGAGCACACTAACCCAATGACCACCTTGGCTCTTAGTCTACAACCACACCAGTTACCAGTGGACATTCTAGTCATAAGGTCACTTAACCCTGTACACACTAACCCAATGACCACCTTGGCTCTTAGTCTACAACCACACCAGCTACCAGTGGACATTCTAGTCATAAGGTCACTTAACCCTGTGCACACTAACCCAATGACCACCTAGGCTCTTAGTCTACAACCACACCAGTTACCAGTGGACATTCTAGTCATAAGGTCACTTAACCCTGTGCACACTAACCCAATGACCACCTTGGCTCTTAGTCTACAACCACACCAGTTACCAGTGGACATTCTAGTCATAAGGTCACTTAACCCTGTGCACACTAACCCAATGACCACCCTACGACCACACCAGTTACCAGTGGACATTCTAGTCATAAGGTCACTTAACCCTGTGCACACTAACCCAATGACCACCTTGGCTCTTAGTCTACAACCACACCAGTTACCAGTGGACACTCTAGTCATAAGGTCACTTAACCCTGAGCACACTAACCCAATGACCACCTTGGCTATTAGTCTACAACCACACCAGTTACCAGTGGTCATTCTAGTCATAAGGTCACTTAACCCTGAGCACACTAACCCAATGACCACCTTGGCTCTTAGTCTACAACCACACCAGTTACCAGTGGACATTCTAGTCATAAGGTCACTTAACCCTGTACACACTAACCCAATGACCACCTTGGCTCTTAGTCTACAACCACACCAGCTACCAGTGGACATTCTAGTCATAAGGTCACTTAACCCTGTGCACACTAACCCAATGACCACCTAGGCTCTTAGTCTACAACCACACCAGTTACCAGTGGACATTCTAGTCATAAGGTCACTTAACCCTGTGCACACTAACCCAATGACCACCTTGGCTCTTAGTCTACAACCACACCAGTTACCAGTGGACATTCTAGTCATAAGGTCACTTAACCCTGTGCACACCAACCGAATGACCACCTTGGCTCTTAGTCTACAACCACACCAGTTACCAGTGGACATTCTAGTCATAAGGTCACTTAACTCTGTACACACTAACCCAATGACCACCTCAGCTCTTAGTCTATGATCACACCAGTTAGCCACATCCCAGGGTAGGTTAGCCACCCTTATAATAATAGTCCAAGCAGTGATGATGTCACAATGGTGAACTATATCTCTGTACATGTATTTTCACTTTTAAAAGGTTTAAGTGGCATTCCATTGCAATTTATTAGGGTACTGCTACCGTTTCTCCTGCCTGTTATTGTATCACTGTGCTTAGCAGCTATTAAACTCAATCCAACCACATTATTTTACTAACCACTTATATTTACTGTATGTCTCATATTTGACCTTTATAGAAGGGAAATATCGAGTTCAGAGCTGCTCAAATGATTAATTTTTGCCTTTATGGAAGAGTTTGCCGTTGATTGCCACATGCATCTTCAGTTGCCACAGTAAGAGGGGGGGGGGGGGGGGGGGGGGGGGGGGGTTAGCTCTGCCAGTGGCTGTGCACATTCTTTTCTCTATAATATCAACAGTACCCACATACAACAATCCATCCATTCAACAATCCACCCACATCCAGCTGCTACTATGTGCACATGAGGTTACCTTATTCTATTGAGGTTAATGTGTGTGCAAATTGAGGTTAATGAATTGCAAATCCAGGTTTTGCAAGTACATTTTTATGTCCTTTGAGGAACAAATTACATGTGTTCACATGCAGCATACATGTAAGCATGTAGATCAATAAAGATGCATGGTACATGTATGTATGTGAATGTGCAGCTGTAGATATCAGGTGATGGGAAGCACATGCTTTGTACAATGAGTCTTCAGCTGGTGTGCATGCCCATCCAGGCTAAGGAATGCACTGTAAGCATATTGTGCACTGCCACTGGCAGAGCTAACCACACTTGCCCCCCCCCCCCCCCCCCTACCCCTTATAAGCAATCAGGTGTACATGTACATATACACGACAATGTGCAACTGAAGATGCATGTGGCAATCAACGGCAAACTCTTCCACGAAGGCAAAAATGAAACATTTGAGCAGCTCTGAACTAGGTATTCCCCTTTTATAAAGGGTTTTTTCCAGGAGGAGGTGTGGGCCCGCTTCCTCTAAATATAGGCAAAATTAATAGTTGGCCCCTGGTCATGTGCTGGCAGTATGTGTTATACAGTGTACTTCGTGTACCCAATGTGAAGTAGTGCAGGTGGTGTGCACAACGGACGCTGCACCAATATATTGAAAGAATGAAAATATGCATGGCGGAGCATATGGCGTTGGGAGTGTAAATACTACCTTACCAATAAATTGTTCAGACAAATAAAGGTCCAATGCTTAGACAAACATGGAATTGATCCAAAAAAAGTATAATGTCAAACTAACATTTCCACCCCTGTTATAGTCATAAGATCACTTAACCCTGTGCACACTAACCCAATGACCACCTTGGCTCTTAGTCTACAACCACACCAGTTACCAGTGGACATTCTAGTCATAAGGTCACTTAACCCTGTGCACACTAACCCAACGACCACCTTGGCTATTAGTCTACAACCACACCAGTTACCAGTGGACATTCTAGTCATAAGGTCACTTAACCCTGTGCACACTAACCCAATGACCACCTTGGCTATTAGTCTACAACCACACCAGCTACCAGTGGACATTCTAGTCATAAGGTCACTTAACCCTGTGCACACTAACCCAATGACCACCTTGGCTATTAGTCTACAACCACACCAGCTACCAGTGGACATTCTAGTCATAAGGTCACTTAACCCTGTGCACACTAACCCAATGACCACCTTGGCTCTTAGTCTACAACCACACCAGTTACCAGTGGACATTCTAGTCATAAGGTCACTTAACCCTGTGCACACTAACCCAATGACCACCTTGGCTATTAGTCTACAACCACACCAGTTACCAGTGGACATTCTAGTCATAAGGTCACTTAACCCTGTGCACACTAACCCAATGACCACCTTGGCTATTAGTCTACAACCACACCAGCTACCAGTGGACATTCTAGTCATAAGGTCACTTAACCCTGTGCACACTAACCCAATGACCACCTTGGCTATTAGTCTACAACCACACCAGCTACCAGTGGACATTCTAGTCATAAGGTCACTTAACCCTGTGCACACTAACCCAATGACCACCTTGGCTCTTAGTCTACAATCACACCAGCTACCAGTGGACATTCTAGTCATAAGATCACTTAACCCTGTGTACACTAACCCAATGACCACCTTGGCTCTTAGTCTATGACCACACCAGTTACCAGTGGACATTCTAGTCATAAGGTCACTTAACCCTGTGCACACTAACCCAATGACCACCTAGGCTATTAGTCTACAACCACACCAGTTACCAGTGGACATTCTAGTCATAAGATCACTTAACCCTGTGTACACTAACCCAATGACTACCTTGGCTCTTAGTCTACAACCACACCAGTTACCAGTGGACATTCTAGTCATAAGGTCACTTAACCCTGTGCACACTAACCCAATGACCACCCTACGACCACACCAGTTACCAGTGGACATTCTAGTCATAAGGTCACTTAACCCTGTACACACTAACCCAATGACCACCTAGGCTATTAGTCTACAACCACACCAGCTACCAGTGGACATTCTAGTCATAAGATCACTTAACCCTGTGTACACTAACCCAATGACTACCTTGGCTCTTAGTCTACAACCACACCAGTTACCAGTAGACATTCTAGTCATAAGGTCACTTAACCCTGTGCACACTAACCCAATGACCACCTTGGCTCTTAGTCTACAACTACACCAGTTACCAGTGGACATTCTAGTCATAAGGTCACTTAACCCTGTGCACACTAACCCAATGACCACCTTGGCTCTTAGTCTACAACCACACCAGTTACCAGTGGACATTCTAGTCATAAGGTCACTTAACCCTGTGCACACTAACCCAATGACCACCCTACGACCACACCAGTTACCAGTGGACATTCTAGTCATAAGGTCACTTAACCCTGTACACACTAACCCAATGACCACCTTGGCTCTTAGACTACAACCACACCAGTTACCAGTGGACATTCTAGTCATAAGGTCACTTAACCCTGTGCACACTAACCCAATGACCACCTTGGCTCTTAGTCTACAACTACACCAGTTACCAGTGGACATTCTAGTCATAAGGTCACTTAACCCTGTGCACACTAACCCAATGACCACCTTGGCTCTTAGTCTACAACCACACCAGTTACCAGTGGACACTCTAGTCATAAGGTCACTTAACCCTGTGCACACTAACCCAATGACCACCCTACGACCACACCAGTTACCAGTGGACATTCTAGTCATAAGGTCACTTAACCCTGTACACACTAACCCAATGACCACCTTGGCTCTTAGTCTACAACCACACCAGTTACCAGTGGACATTCTAGTCATAAGGTCACTTAACCCTGTGCACACTAACCCAATGACCACCTTGGCTCTTAGTCTACAACCACACCAGTTACCAGTGGACATTCTAGTCATAAGGTCACTTAACCCTGTGCACACTAACCCAATGACCACCCTACGACCACACCAGTTACCAGTGGACATTCTAGTCATAAGGTCACTTAACCCTGTGCACACTAACCCAATGACCACCTTGGCTCTTAGTCTACAACCACACCAGTTACCAGTGGACATTCTAGTCATAAAGACACTTAACCCTGTGCACACTAATCCAATGACCACCTTGGCTCTTAGTCTACATGGTTACCACACCAGTTACCAGTGGACATTCTAGTCATAAGGTCACTTAACCCTGTGCACACTAACCCAATGACCACCTCGGCTATTAGTCTACGACTACACCAGTTACCATTCTAGTCATAAGGTCACTTAACCCTGTGCACACTAACCCAATGACCACCTTTGGTCTTAGTCTACAACCACACCAGTTACCAGTGGACATTCTAACTTACTTGGTCTTGGAGAGATGGCATGGTGCAGAGGATTTATTAAGTGCACTTGCTAGAAGAACAAGATCAAGAGTTGCATAATGTACTTGTACATACACATGTATTTTATTATTATTATTGTGACACAGATCAATGAATACCTAATATTACAATAGCACATGTAAACTGGACAATAAGGTACTGTTTGGTTGAAACAACAGAGCTTAAAGGAAGTCTAGCAAGTGTGGTCTGAGGTCAAAGGACCTCAATAGATCTCAACTGCCCCTTACCCACTGCTTATCACATGCATTCATGGCAGATACCCCTGAACATGCATGCATATTGGCCTCTCTGTTCCGCTCAGCAGCTGGATTTATCTCCTAGTAATGAAATACCTGTAGCTTGTCAGACCTGCACATGATTCACTTAGTTAGTCCTCAACTCCACTAACCTATAGATGCACCCTATGGCTATACCACCCTGGGGTAGGAGATGTGCAGGATGAATGTTAATATTTTGACAAGTGCACCAAAGGACACCCCATTGATAATTCACGCACAAATTTAGGATTACTGGCTGTGGGGGAGAACACTCAGCCAAGTCCTGCACTCCAGGGCCTCTGCCCCTTGGTAACATCTGCACATGTCTAAGCCACTCTAGTTTTGAGCGTGGGTTAGCCAACCATCCCGACCATTCTCCCTTATTAATGGTCATTGGTGTCACAATAAGCTACAGTGTACAATGTTCCCTATTCCCTAATACAGCTAATAACCATACATGCAGTTGAAGAGGGGCTCAGCCATGACATCAAGGCTGGATTGGTCTGTGTGGCATTTATACTAGTCACCACTGGCACTGCCAAACTTCAGAACCTCTAGTGCTGTTGATACAAAGAATGGGAAGTGGAGAGTAATTCTTCACCTGCCAGCCTCAGCAGGTGTGCTCCATTTCCATGGAGGAATAAATGAATCAGTGAGTGTATCTAGCAGCGATTTCATACCTCCACCACTGTAAATATCACAGCCCTGAAATAAAGAAAGCCAAACATGCGGCTTTGTGTCAGAGGGCTCCAAAGGGAACAGGGCCCTACCTAAGGCTACGCATAAGGCTTGCACCCCTGTTCACCCTACAATGGCTACATCTGCTAGCCTAGGGTATGGTGGTCTGCTCTTGCCACCCTTAGCTGTCTCTAGCCACTTGGGCACATGATGCAATCAATGGTGTGCATGTGCAGGGGAGCTCTATCTAGCCTTTAGCGCACTTGCTATGCAAGGAATTAATAAATGCATATAATTTATAATTGTGCCATTACAAACAATAATTTTAAAATTGAAAAATAATTTTTTTAAGTTTTGCAATGTACATAATATATATTATAATTAGTAATTTTAAATAAAAATAATTGCGCACATGCACAGCCAGTATAAAAAAGCGCGGGTGGACTATTCCCGGGCATATCGCGGGTATTGCGCGGCTTACTAGCGGGGTGTAAAGTATGGAAGCAATCGATGAAGCGATGCTTGTAATTCAAGGAGCTACCGAATCAGTTCAAAGAGCAGCTGATAAAATGTCAGTTTTAGTGGAGGAGAGAGAAGAAATGCTCCGATCGCTAAATGATATAACAGCTCGTTTGGCGACTATAGAAGGCAGCACTTGCCGAACAACGGGGATGAATAGAATAAAGCCTACACTTGTCCTACGAGTAAGCCTGCATGCATATACATGTACTATAAATTATATAATTATAAATCATTGTTATTACATTTATTCTATCAGTATGCTTTCTCGATGTTACATAGAGCATGGTAATGTATTGTCATGATTTGTATAGCCGCGAGTACAATGTAAAATAATTTGCCGTTTTGTCAGGATGCCTACATGTTGTAGTTCAACCTAATGGGAGTAGAATTCACTGCATGTTCATTTTTGGGGGGTCAGGCCGTATAACAAAATAATAAAGTTATAAACCGGGCTAGATTAGCAGCTTGTTTTATGCATACCAATTTAAGCCCGATCCTAACTATATGGCGCAGGTAGTGGTGCCCGAACGGCAATTGGGCTATTCCATTATTTAACCGTACACCCGTTAGATTAAGATTCCGATAATTATTGAATAATTTATAATATAAGCCACGGGTGCCACCCTTGCAGCTGTATTATATATAATTATACCGGTATAATATATATATTATATCTCAAACCCTATCCGGGACACCTCTCGGACAGACTTCCCTAGGACAAGCGTGTATATCTCCCTGACAGGGTGTACGGACCAGTACGGTTACATTGCTAGCCCGCCCTAGATATTGTAGATGGTTACTTAACCTGCGCCAACTTGTATCCTGAGAATGTTTGTATCCCTTTCAAGGTCCATGAGCTCTCCCACGCTAATTAAGGCTCTACTGGTATACAACTCCCGCGCAATGCTAGATGTACTGGTCCTAAACAGAATTTACAAACTATATAGCTACTTTGGTAGCCGTACATGTAGTAATAGACCGATGCATCCATGATGCCAGTTAATCACAGATGCATTAGGCATCAGTTTAAAATAGTTGGCAACTAGCATTGCAGAGAGCTACACGTACGTACACAGTCACTCTGGTGACTTACCAATACCAAGATCTTTGTATTCGAAAGAAAAAAAATGGCGGTATAATACTTGTAGCTAATTTAGATAATTAAATAGTTACTCTTTAGGATAAAATACAAATGTCTATAGAATGACACAAGTGCTAACGTAGTCTACTGCAACAGAAGTCCTGAGCCCTCTGCATCCATCTGATTCAGTTGACCTATAAACATTATCGATATATTCACAACATGTATGTAGGCATTTACTATACACAACAATCACCTGCACCGATCGTTTTGTACCTTTAAGCACAGTAGTGTATGATACATGATATAATGGGTTTATGACTGGCTCCCTGACTGAGGCCCTTCACCGTGTATATAAGAAGTACTGTGTACTGAAACAGATGTATATTTTTATGCTCAGCAAATTGTCAGAACAGCATACAATTATTCATCATCTCAGAATGGTCAGAAGTTTAGATTGAAAGAAATGTAAGCCAGTGCTCAAGGTGTTACTTTTTTAAACATAATTCTTGATTTCTAGATTTTCAGGTGTGCACAATCAGGCTGTTGTTCAGAACATTTTAATTGCACTAAATACGTGTGATCCTCAACCAAACCAGGAAGAGGCAATAGGCAAGTATTCTGTCACTATAATAATAATTTTTTGTAAACAAACAATTATATGATCAAATATGATAAAATCAGTTTGAAATTATGACCACGTATGCAAATATATGCATGGTTACAAGTGGTATATTTTAAATAATACCCCAAAAATATCGTTCTTTTTGGTTCACAGCATTATTCTCCCTATTGATGCAATTTCCTGAAGTTATGTATAATCTCATGTTCTTGTGACTACAGAATGTTGCAGGCGTTATTTCACCTCACTTCGTGAAGATGCTAGTAGAAGTGATAAAGGCATTAAAGAAGCTCATAGGAGGATGCAGAGACGCATGAATCGCAAAAAACAGGTATATATACTTCACAATTTTGACTTATTATATCAATCAGCATGTATATCAAATCTGTATGTACTGGTATGACACAATTTACTATTGGCAAACCTGGATACATTATAGCAAATGCTTATAATTATAATTATAATTATATTATTATTATCTATTGTACAACAGAAATTACAGAACAGGAAAAAGGCACTGCAGAAAAACAATTTCGCATGGTCCAAAAGTCGCATTGAGCATGTAAACTACATGCTTCAACAAGGAATTGCCTATATGTCTTCGGAGGAATCTGGGTCTGATGAGGATGATGTTACACTACAACGGAAACCATTACCCTGGCTCAAAACAAAGTACCGAACTTGTTTACGGAAATTGGATGCTCTTCATTACAAATCATTATCACAGAAATCCAAGACCATGTGCAGAAAGAGAGTGGAAGGGATTCAATCTACACGCTGTCAACCTGACAACTGCCCAGCCTACCTAATTGGAGCAGCTTGCCTTCCAGCTTGATGATAGCAATGTCAACTGTATTTTTAAAATTTTGCTCATGATATGTGTGTCCCTCATGAAACAAGTATGTTTTTTTTAAATTAATAAATCAATACTGTTGTGCATATGATTGGTTCTAATGTCCTAATGTGCACTAAAAACATATTATTATCTTATAATTAGGTACCACCGTTACTAGATTTAATGAAGACTGAAATGTAAAGGAAATGTGATAAGTCATATTTCCATGACAAGGAAATATCTAGGAAAGTTCCCAAGCAAATCAACACCGTGTTTCCTTGCGTATACAATAATGCTGAAACATATAAATTTCGTGTAGTGGTAGGGCCCGCCGGTAATATCTATGGCCCGACCGCTTATTGCTGTCGACGGTCGGGCTACGCCCAACTAATATAATATTAGATAAGACCAGCAATGCAAATGCCTTTGAGCAGTAGTGAAAGGGAAGGCAGCAGAATTTTTTCAAACCACATCAGTTTGGTGTTGCTTGCAGCAATGGTGCTGAGAAGATTGCCCATGGTTTGAGAGCGTGTGTTAATAAGTATTGTCTGGATGATGACACTTCGTTGTCCTAAAGGTGGACATGAAGAACGTCTTCAATATGGTCTCACGGGAGTCTATCCTACGATATCCCTTCCTACCGATTTTTTATTCACAACAGGGACAAACGTTTTAAATTTATGAAATTTCCGTAATTGCTGTCTATAAACCGAAGTGTGTCTGGGAGTATACAGTGATACTGATAGAGATAAGGCCTGGCGAGTCTAGCTACTCCAGGAGGGGGGGCGGGCCTGTTTACTAACTGAAGAACAATTCAGTCATGAGTATCCCAATGAGAGAGGCAAAAGTTCTTCCTCACAGAAACTCCATCTTTGATTTGAAGTAGAGGTAGCTGGGTACATGTCCAAGATTGTCAACAACAGTGAGGTGCATGTGTTGTGCATGACTCTGACTTATGTATAGATGGACACAGTGATCCTGCAGAGGTGTTCCGTTGTACATTCATGTGTGCCTTCTGCCATGAATACCACAAACGTCATCCAAAGCTGTCCAATCACAACATTCTTGGGAGCCAATTAAGCAACTGCAGACCACCATGCATGAAGCCAATAGGCCATTACTGCTCTCAGCCTGTGAGACCTCAGACCTGTAACATTCTGTTGTGCAAAGACTGCACCACAGTAGCCTACAAGGGTGGGTGACAGAAGTATCCACTGTTGCAGAGGCACCACGAAACTAGAGACCACCTCCAAACAAGAAGCTGAACTGGCCATCAATCAGGCTTTTGAACAGCTACATGGAAGACTTGTGGAAAGAAAGAAGGCACTGCTGTCATAGCATTGTATACTCATGATCACCCAGACAACATCCCTTATCCTCTCTAGAAGCTTGAGAAGATCCAACAGAACATCAGTCAAGTGTTTCGTGCAGATGCTCAAAAGCATGTACACTGCTGCATGTTTGATGGCCATGCACTTCAGCTTCCTGTTCACAAGTTAAGTCTCCACATGTTTCATTATTAGCATCAATGACACCAGCTGTCTTGTACACGTTGACCACATCACCCTCATTTGGGAAGACATATACCGGTAAAGATTTGAATGGGGCACCGTCTACAACAAATTATATGTATACAACTCCAGTAGAATATAGTACGTACAGGCAATGGGGGGATCCCGGTTCTCCACCCCCCCACCCCCACCCCCTTCATTTTCGAGTCATAGTAAGATTTGCTCTAGACACACTGAGATAGCATGCATGTTTTTTCGATATCCCAAGTCCCAAGCAATGCAGGTTTTGAGATCCAGTAACTTCACAAGCTTGGTTTGGGACAGAATGGATTCTAAAAGGACATCCAATTTATGCATCAGTGCATAACTCGGCTTAGAATTGTGATACATAAATAAATGCAAGAACTCAACTGAGGAACAGTGCATAACTGCATGTGGTTATTCTGATTACATTTAGTTCTAAACATGTACAGCAAAGTGTTCATGGCTTTGCCTACGCATGACAAGATGAGACGCACTATGAACAGTATGAAGGGGGTAAGGGCAAGGTTACAGCCAGTATGGGGGTAAGTATAAGCAACAACCTTCCTGTGATTTATATAACATTTGTCCAGAATCTCCATCTGCCAATAAAAGGGCAGGTACCTTAACACAATTGATCTGTGTTCTCTTTATGAATGGTTGGTCAGGCTGTTCTAAATATAAGGCAGTTTCTGATGTCCCATGTTTGGCATGTAATGCTGCAGCTACAATATGTATGGTACCATAACCAAATCCCCATCACTATGTGGTTAGGCCAAGCGATTTAGGCCTACGTAGGTAGCTGTGGTTATGTGCTGAGTGTATCTGGTGTGATGTGGGTAGCTGTGGATGCATGCTGTACTGATCTGGTGTAATGTGGGTAGTTGTAGGAGGGTGTCTGGTGTGATGGCGGTAGCTGTGGTTGTGTGCTGAGGGCATCTGGTGTGATGGGGAAGCTGCATGTGGTTGTGTGCCTCATGAGGGCATCTGGTGTTATGTAAGTGTGTTTGTGTGCTGAGGGCATCTGGTATCTGGGTAGCTGTAGGAGGGTCTCTGGTGTGATGTGTACATTTAGGTGGCTCAAAGTGCAGCAAACCTGAATAACCTAGGTATTCGGCTGGCAAATTGTCAAAACCTATTTGGAAAAATCGATTTTCTTTTTTCAAGTATTCGGAAAAATCGATTTTCAGATCCAGAAAAACCTGAAAAATCGATTAGTGTTTTAAAAGTATTCGAAAAAATCGATTTTCATTATTCAGGGGAGGTTACACACCCTATCCTGTATCCCAGCAAGCTGATGATGCATCCCAGCAAACTGATGATGCATCCCAGCAAACTGATGATGCATCCCAGCAGCTGGTTTCTCCTGTATCCAAGCTAGCTAATGCTGTATCCCAGCTAGCTAATGCTGTATCCCAGCTAGCTGCTCCTGAATCCCAGCAAACTGATGATGCATCCCAGCAAGTTTCTTCCGTATCCAAACTAGCTAATGCTGTATCCAAGCTAGCTGATGCTGTATCCCAGCTAGCTAATGCTGTAGCCTGTATCCGAGTTAGCTGCTCCTATAGCTGCTCATGTATCCCAGCTAGTTGCTCCTGTATCCAAGCTATCTGATGCTGTATCCCAGCTAGCTGCTGTATCCCAGCTAGCTGCTGTATCCCAGCTAGCTGCTCCTCTATCTAAGCTAGCTGATGCTGTATCCAAGCTAGCTGCTGCTATATCCCAGCAAAATGATGGAGCCTCACAACACAATGGCAATGGGTGTTGTACGGAATTCATGTACACGTACTCTCTCATATGTTCTTATTGGATAAAGCACTTATCACAACTTGCAGTTGTTCTAACTGGAGCTATTGTCATGCTTTGGGAATTAAATTGGAAACCGTTCACTTTTGATAAAACATTTCTCTGCTACATTAATTTTGATCACACATGGAGTTTATCTAGTGTGCAGTGTGATTACACTTCTGTTGCACTCAGCCCTATTTTCCTGGCTACCTACTTCACCATATCTGCTTGTATTCTCCTTGCCACATGTCTTGCATTGTGCAGTATACACAACAGGAATAAAATATGCTGTACACGACGTATTGATAATGATCATTTTATGCGTCTTATAGCAGTGGGTGATACTGCGGAAAGAGCCTGCAAAAAACTTCAAGAACTCAAACCATTTTCAGTCATAGCTACCTAGGTATATGTATATATATATATATGTGCAGATTTTTGCTCATAGTTGCACAGTTTGAATAGTCGTGATTTATTTCTAGAGAATGCATATTTGTTTTATCAGTACACTTTTTGTATGCTGTTGGTATTATCTATTAACACCTGTAGTTGTTGTAATGAAAACATTGATCACATGCATGCATTGTGCTCAGTAAGAATTATATTACAATACCAAATGAAATATGTAGCGATCATAAATGGTAAATTAGGCTATCAAGATGACTGCCAGCAGTAAGCCGGCTGTAAAAAATCACGTGTGATGCACCTGAGGTGCTCTAAATTCTGAAAGCAAGCATCATAGTATAAATGAATTCCCTATAGTCTAGACTTAAAAAATGGTGGTGAATTATCTATGCCCCTAGGCAATATTAATGTGGCAATCTGTAGCGACATGGAATTTTGAATCACGTGAGCAGTTATGTCTGATGCATTACTTTGTGTTTGTCCAGAGCAATTTGTCATCTTGTTCGTCATTTAGCAAGGTGTGCCCCTGATGCGGTTGCCTCTATACAAATTCGTCTCAAAACCAAAATTAGCTATATAAGATTATACATATCCAGCCTGCTCCGTTTAGGCTTGAGCATATTTATGATGTCATGTGTAGTGTGACTTCTTGTACATCATTGTAGCAATATGCACAGCAGAAGTATAGCACATGGCCGGAGACAAGTTTTGAGATTTGGGGGGGGCTTAGTTTAGGGGCGGATCCAGAATTTGGGGGCGAGGCGGGGCCCGCCTACTCCCAGCTAGGGGGTATGGGGGAGCGCTGTAAGCTCCCCCATCGGGGTCTGGGGCGGAGACCCAGCTGCTTTGCACTTTTCAAGTCTCAAAACATAGCATATAATTGCGTAGAAACATGCTAAAAACGTAAATACGAGAAAAAAATAATTACTTGCTTCCAGACTTTCCAGACCTACTTTCATTATTGAACGGCATGACGATCGATATATGATATCCATACTTAAATATTCCGATCGATATATAGAACAGAATATTGAACTACATCGTGTGGGCTGGGACATTTACAATCCACCTGTACCTACCGCCATTGGAAAAATTATTTGGCCAAGTATGCTCCACTGTACTGCTTAGTGCTCAGCTGATATTCATAGGGAGAAAAGCATTCCGCTCTTGCCACAATTAATAATTCTAATTGCATCAATATTTAAATATTAGTATTAGGGGAAATATTTGGGGGAGGGGGGGGGGGGGGGCTTAAGCCCCCCCAAGCCCCCCCTTGTGATAGGTCAAAGTAGGGTTGGGTGAAGTGAGCACTATGAAGGAGGAACAGTGGTTGTATGTGTTCATTTCCTGTCCTCATGCAGTGGCATGTTGTGTGCTGCACCATACCCAATTTTAGACCAATCTCTGCCTCTCTCAGAAATATAGTTTGCCTTACAATAGTGATTGGACCATCACCTGGCTATCTATATGCACAGACAAACTTCTCAACTTCTTCAATATAAGGGCCATGTCATCACATTACAGCCTCAGATTGTTACTGCGTACTGGAAGATATGGCATAATCACATGCCCAGCTTATCCTCTTAGGCAATGGTGAGAATAGAAAGCTCTCCAGCAATGGTCCAATTAACTCTGCATTGCCGTAATTTAGATTGGTCTGCTAATGTGTAGTAATAGACTCCTTTGGTACATGTACTTGAGGCAACAAAACAAAAACAAATTCTTATACATGTAGCTTTTTTATTCACTGCAACAACCAAATTAATACACAAGGACACATTTCTACATTTCAAACTTAGTTTTCTCTAGTTTGCTCCTATGCTAAAGCCTTCTTGCATGGCATGACCCAGCCCTAATGTATAAGATTATACTGATGCATACACATACATCATAGTATAGTTCAGCCTCACCTCCCCAACACCACCGGGCCAGTTCATTCTTACCTGCAGTGCCTGCACGCAGGATGGCATTGTATCTCAACATACATGTATATGCTGCACCAACAAAACACATCAGGAATACAAATTAATACAAAACATTATAACTTGAACTAATACCCACCAGCTAAATTCTATGCCATCTGGTGATACTGAGCACTCACTGCTCATAGACCAAATGGCTGGTAGGGGTGGTTACTCTCTCATATGGGCTTATTGGTTAAAACACTTATTGCAATTCTCAGTTGTTGACTTGTAATTAGTGTTATTGTTTTGGTTTGCGAATTACATTGGACATCGTTCAAATCTTGATAAAACATTTCTCTGCTACATGTGTACATGTACATAAATTTTGATCAAACATGGCATTTATCTCTAGCGTGCTGTGTGATTTCACTTCTGTAGCATTCAGCCCTATTTTCCTGGCTACCTACCTGACCATATCTGTTTGCATTGGCCTTGCTGCAATTCTTGCATTGAATAGTCTACACATCAGGATGAAGTGTACAGGTGCCGTTGATGATGATAATTTTATGCGTCTTATAGCAGTGAGTGATACTGCCAAAAGAGTGTTTGATCAAAGACTAAAATACCGCAAATCAGTTTGCATAAATAATACCAGTACATACATGTATGTGCAGACTGTTGCCCATGTCAGATATGACGACATATTATGACCGTTTAGTCTAAGAGTGAAATGGACCTTGTTGGTCATGTGCACCCCTAAAACCAAAAATTGGCTATATGAATATTCATAGCCAGCTAGCCTGCTCTGTTTAGGTTTGAGCATATTTACCATGTCATGTGATGGTTTGTAGTGTGACTTCTAGTACGCCATTGTAGTGACATGTACAGCAGATCTATGTATAGCACCAATGATATGTCAAAGTAGGGTTGGGTGAAGTGAGTATTATGAAGGAGGAGCAGTGGTTGGATGTGTTCATTTCCTGTCCTCATGCAGTGGCATGTTGTGTGCTGCACCATACCCAATTTTAGACTTGCCTCTGTCTCCCTCAGAAATATAGTTTGCCTAGAAAATAGTGATTGGACCATCTACTATCTATATGCACAGACAAACTTTTCAACTTCTCCATGATGCCACCTCCTAACAGGGCTGTGCCACCACACCACAGCCTTATATTGAATTCAGAAACTACAAAAACACTGTACTGCATACTGTAAGATAAGGCTCTACATGTACAGGGCATAATTACATGCCCAGCTTATCCTCTTAGGCAATGGTAAGAATAGAAAGCTCTCCAGCAATGGTCCAATTAACTCTGCACTGCCGTAATTTGGATTGGTCTGCTAATGTGTGATAGACTCATTTGGTACATGTACTTGAGGCAATAAAGGTACATGTATACATGTGTATAAAAAAGAACATTTTCTTAACGTAGTTTCTTAATACGTTGCAATAACCAAATCAATACACTATGACACATTTGTACATTTCAAGCTTAGCTTTCTCTAGTATGCTCCTATACTAAAGCCATCTTTCATGGCATCCTGATGTATAAGATTATACTGATGCATACACATATATCATACTACAGTCAGCCTCACCTCCTAAACACCCCCCTGGCCAGTTCATTCTTATAAGGATGGCATTGTATTTCAGATGTACACAAAATACAAAACACTATAATACAAACTATGCTACTACACTGTATGCATGTACCTAACTTGAAGTGATCCTGCTAAGCACAGCCCTCTGACCAGTGTCAAGTTTATTCAGGGATGTGTATGTATGTACATGACCCCATTCTTTGAATCTTTCACAAGCAGGCTGGTAAGCTGAAGAAATCACAAGCCACCAGCATCATTGGTTTATCACCAATTATGAACCACTGTTCTGCCTTCATCTCCTTCAAATATGTTGACCTTCTTTCATGCCTTTAGGAAGTTGGTGGGGTTGACCTGGATGAGGCAGCCAGCCTAAAGTTTTATGACCATAAGGTTTAATTTCTTGTATACAGCACACAGTGTCACCAACACTGAATGGCAGGAAGCTAAGCTCACAGGCCTCCACAGAGGAGGCATGTGAGCTTAGCTTCCTGCCATTCCTGTTCAGCTGAACTAGAATCCATGTATTTCTCTAGCTTTGGTGCTCAATCGAACCACCACCTTTCCAAAACCTTAATTTTTCCCCCCCATTGAATGCACCAGATGTTACCTCGCCTTGAAGTATGTTTCAGAGTACCGAGGTATTATCTGTAGGTAATACTCGAAATCACATTTTGATGAGGTAGTTTTATTGATCAATCTACACTGGGTTCAGAAACGGGCACAACAGGGGTATCCGGATCCCTGTGGAAATCTTACTCTAATATCAATGGAAACACCTTCTGAAAGACTTTGTGCTGGGGCAAAAGCGGCAAAAAAAACAGTTTTGTATGTGTAGAATGCTTAGACTACTCAATACAGCACTCCATTCCTAATCAATCCCTGGCACCATGCATGTGGCAACATCCTCCACTCAATCACCATTTAAATTTAGTTGGGAGGTCTAATTCAATTTTTTTCGATCTCTTTCCACTGCTCTACATGGTCAATGTGTCAGCACATAACATAGGCACACAAAGACATGGTTAGGGCTAACAGATACAACTCTGGGTACTTCACATTGTCAATTATTGGCCACACCCATGTTTTAATGGGGAATTGAGATGTAATGTAAATAGGCCAATTAGCCTAGCCAAAAGTGGCAGGACTCCTCCAGTTAACACTTTTCTGTTCACCACAAATCCTCCTGAGCCACACAGTGCAACCAATTTTGACATCGCGCCCTGGGTTTCATATGACACCATCTCTGCTTGAATTTTTCCACAGAGAAGTCTGACCATCCCAATCTGAGAGTCAGACTTGGCTTCAGCATGATATTTATTCTAATGTCCAAGGCTTCAAGGTGGTCATTGAGCCCCCTCAATGAGGCCAAACTGCTTTTCATGCACCCTTATCTGGAGGTGGTGCTGCAATTTTTTTAAATCCACTTGGATAAATTATTCTGGATTTATTCTCCCTCAGAATTAACTATCTCCCTTACTGATAAGGATCCAAATACACAAATCAGACAAAACAGCAAACACTTACTTGTGTTTGTTGTGACAATGTCTGTATGTGCACATGTGTGTGTTAATTTAAAAAAAAGTTCTGTAAGCACATACAAACATAGACAGTCAACTGAAGTGGCAGGTAAAGCTTCAGGAAAGCTTCAGACTGATCTACCCAAAATTATGTTAAGTTAAAAGTTATCGCTTCCACCAGGGATGGAACCCACGGCCTGTGCCCAAAAGAGGAAAGGGTCATGCCTGATATTTATCATCTTTCTTTTCATAATAATACATCTATTTTAACTATGCCTCAACAAAAATGTATATTAATTAAATGTATCATGTGAATGCAATACTACATATGCTGTATGTGCCCCACTTAAAGGACCCACATATACAGGGTGTACATGAATTGTATTGTAATTTGTGATGTAGCATCTTGAGCAGAACATATTTTGTATATTGTACAACTCAATACATTTTCATTAGGTAAAAAATTTCAAATAAGAGGGGCTTGCATGTGAAAATGTATTTTAACTTTGAAGTTTTCCTATATACACTGTACAAGTTCATTTTGTGGGTGTGGTGATCATACACAATGTGCATGTTTTCCAAGGTGATGGTTGTTGACCTTCTCATCTATCACCTCCACATTGTGCACGATCTGAATCACCCATCATGTGACCACAGCCATCTCCTAGGTGATGCTGTGTGCATCCTCCTCATGGAGCTTCTATAAGAAGCACACCAATGCCTAGTGCAGATGCCTTCTATGAAGCATGAGTCCAGTATATAATCCCTATTGTCACATCCACACATTGCACACCCACACATTCATTACTAACCCAAAACACACCTACAGATTGATCAATTCATAAGAATGTGCCTATAGGAGGATAGTACATGTAGCCTATTCTCATGTTAACGTTGTGCTGATTGCTTTCCATTTATTATGTTGCAATTGGGAACAATGTATGCCTTAGACTCTATGCCTTGTGGGGAGACTGGGCATCTGTTTATCATGCACGTTGAGGCAGAGGGGTGGAGCATATGACATAGATATTTCTAACAGTCCTGCTATTGTTGTTAACTTGTGGGATATTATGGATGAGGACATTGATCTCTACTGTGAGTGTTTGCTTGACAACTGGCTCTCTGGTACGGATGAGTTCCTATTGAAGCACACCTCATCTGCAAGGAGTGTCTGCAAGCTGAAGTATTTGATAGGGGCTTCCCCTGTTGTGTATGGCATCCCAGTGTGCACATCAAAGTAGTCCTCCTAAGGATGAGGATATTTAGATGTTATGGTGTACATGTGTGTGGTGTATGTGTATTTGTGTACATATTTTGAAATTCAAGGGTCATAGTTATGTCCAACACTACCTGCATATGAGTGAGTTGTAGTAACATGTGACTAGTCACACGATATTTATATACCATATCCCATTGTTCATGCAATGTGCGATCCAACTGACTTACGATTTAGTATTATGCAGGTAACCGGTCACACTACAAAGCCGCAAAAGATATATCACAATTCAAGGTTTCAGTGGAATATTATGTAAAATAAACTTGTGAATTCAAAATAGCTACCACCAATTAGACACATCAAGAGCTAGAGTGTTAATGATAGTGCAAGAGTTAATGTTCAAAAGGTATTATACTAACATTCTTTTGTAGTATCAAGTGATGTGAAAATTTAGAACTCAGTACTGCAGCATTTTAATCCTCACATAATGGTTCCCTCAGACCATAGTTGTCTGTTACAGTGTTGGTGCAGACAGTATTGGTGGTGGGGTCATCTGGCACTACAGGAACCATTAATTCATATTTCCTTTCAAATAATCCATCAATCTTCTCTCTGGCTTTGTCATATATCCCACAAGCCTTAAGGATGGCCACAATGAGATGGTACAAGACAGTCACCATCACCACCACTACATACAGACCCACCAAAACACCAACACATACCACAATGGGCTGTGTTTGGTCTGAACGTTTGTCTAGAATGTAAGACATTGACAGAGCTAGTACAATATAGTTGAGGAGGTAAAACAGGTCAAGACTATTATACAACTGATTGTAGATGTTGGCAAATCTGTTAGATTTATCTGACATTTGAAGTGACTGTCCAAATGGCTTTATTCCTGCCTGTACTACTGAGAACAAGATCACCACAGTAGCCTGGATGGACAAAAGCAGAGATGGCTTGTCAGAACTATACACTGGATTTAAAATGTACATCACAACCAGAAGCCAAAGCCTTGCTCCCAGCCACCATCGCCACTCCCCCTTATAGGGGGCATAGTGGGCATCATTCATTGGTTTGATCTGATTGACCTGCTTGTGGAGATAGTTGAACAGTCTGTTGTGTTCACTGCACTTTTCAATGATTGGAATGAAAGTGAGGGCAAAGGTATAGGGGAGGAGGAACAAGACACATGTCACCATGGCAGCCACAAATATGATAATATGTTTCCCATGAAGGTATTCCACATTTCCATCATAGAACCAGACATACATGTCACCAGTGGGCAGGTAGACTGTGGAATGTGAAAACATCAATGACAGTTCTCAACAGTTTCGAATATGACAAGTAGACGAGAGTAGATAGGACACCAACTGCTCTTTGTCCTATGATGATGGGAAATCTATACCAACAGGAACTAGTCGAGGAGGTTGGAGATCGCTGAAGACAGTAGTGGCAGAGCACAATGACTGTCATGGTGAGGATGAGGAGGTAGGCTGGGAACACAAACTGAAGGCCAGCCTTGTCTGCATCATCCATACCATCATAGAAACACAGAGGGAGCCCAAGGTCAAGGTTCACAAGGGACACAATCACCTGCAATGGTCTCAAATTAGATTGGCTGAAGAATATTGAAGTATTGACTTGAATAATGTTGGCATAGAAGATGAGCCCATAGAGTGTGCCTTGTGTTACAGTGAGGTTGAGGAAGAACAGTGTTGCCACCAGTAAGGCACCCAGCACTGCAAACATCACAAGTGTGATCAGCCACATATCTGAGCACACCTGGCACTGGGAAGAACCAAAGATCACACTGTAGTTACCATGGCAATGACCGCAAATAATGCCAGTACGCCCTCCACTGCACAAGTCCCCATGCCTACCTAGAGATAGCTTACTGATTGTACTATTGCAGTAGTCCAAAGGACAGAATGAAGCCAGTGCTGGAAGAGTGTTATTGTACACACCAATCCAGTTACATGTATTTTTGCTTATAATCACAGTACCATCTGATGCATCACAGACCACTCCATGTGATTTGAGAAATGGAGAACAGTCACACATAGAACAATGTGACACAATTATGAACCCTGGTTCACATGGCAACAGTTTCACCTCAATGACTATTGGAGAACTACCAGGATATGTGGACAGAACCAGCTTTTGTGAAGCCATTTCTGGTCCATAGATTTGGTACTCTATTGTACCACATACTGTTCCTATCCACTGAGCTTCTTGCCCAGGTCCAAGTGTTATGGTTGTAGTGATGTCACCATTTGTGCCAATTGATGCATAAACCACACCGGGTGATAGGTTGTTTCCTACATCTACTGAGGTAACATTAAGTCTCACAGTCCTACCAGGATATGTGGTAACCATTCCTTCGTACTTACCTGTGACATTGCACAAGTCAGGATTACTGCAGCCACATAGCTGTACATATGTTGGAAATGAGAGTACTTGAGTGTCATTGAGGTCTTGTGGTAATGGAGTAATGCTGAAATTGCCGTGATGCAACTGTTCACAAGATACCTGTCTGAATGCATGAGCACTCATAGATAGGTGTGGCATATACAGCATGACCACCTTGCTGTGCATGGTTATCAGTGAAGGTGACTACAGAGGAAATATTTGCATCATAAAGTATGGCGCAACCTACATCGGTGGCATCATTTAACTTTTCAGCACCACCAAAGCCTGTTGTAACATTTCTGAAAAATTCCACTGTGCTCATGTCGGAGAATGTAAGGGATACATTATACAGATTTATGGCCCCTCCATTCTCTCCTTTGTTATATTTGAATGATACATTACCATATAGCTGCAGAAATCCATTTCCTCCTGTGATGGCCCCCAGGGGAGAGTTAGACAAGAACTGACTTCCGGTGATGGTGTCTCCAATAATGTCCACTTGCACTCTATTGAAGAAAATGGCCCCTCCCCTAATTTTTTGGTATACATTACTAATGCAGTGATTGTTTTCAACTATCACTTCCTGAAGAATGAGGTGGCCTAGCTGATTGGTGGAAAAGATATCATCTGTGTTTGATGCATAGACTGCTGCACCTCTGACTGCAGTGTTGTTAAAAAAAGTTAAGTTGTCAATCATGACTAAGTTGTATAAAATGATGCAAATAGCTCCACCATTAAAAGTAGCCCTATTGCTCTGAAATGTGCAGTTTGTGATTCTAACAGTGGCTGTTGATCTATCCAAATACACAGCACCACCTACAGTATTACTGTTGTTCTGGAATGTGCAGTTTGCTATATTAACAATGCCTGTTAATAAATACATGTACAGCATATGCAGGATGAGATAAAAATGTTTTCGGTGTTTGCTAGAATTATACCACAGCCAATGAACGTCACTCTCTCCATGGTCAACTGTTGTACCGAAACAAACTGAAGTCCACTTCCTTCTTCACAGCGAATCGTGGTGCCATTTATCGAAGACCCCATTATAGTAACGTTTTCAATATTGGAAATGATACAAGTCGACGTAGATATGCGATGTTCCTCACCGTCTAATATAATACAGTTGTATTGGACTTGAGCGATCCGTTGCACAGGTAGTCGACGTCCTGTAGAACATGGTCAGGCGGTATGGTAGTGGTTAGGCTGACCACATAGCTTCCAACGATTGATAACACAAGTATCGTATGTGTTATCTGCATCATAACCCTCCAGAAGTGACGGGCGATTTTGCAAATTGTTATATTCCAATCTAAAAAATATGATGTGTACGCGGAATCCGTGCCAATTATATTATAGCTGACGAGATGAATTTTCATATCGGCTTCGTATCTTACTGGGGAACTACCTAGCCCATGATCAATGTACACATGTAGTTTCTCCCACATCAAAATGTGCACATACCTGAGGAATGCGTAAGTGTAACAGTTTATCTAGCGTTGAATAGTTATTTTACCTATAAGCATCATCAATTCCTCCAAGATGCAACTTTGCTAGGGGAGCAAACGTTCATGGCATTTATACCTGCAGTCGGCACAGTAGTGTGTTACAAGGTGGTTGGGATCAATCTACTAGTTGAAAAATTACACGAGATCGTGATCATGATGGGATAGTGTTACACTGGTTGGTCTGTGCATGCATGTAGCTGGTTTTTGCACAGCTACTTTTCTCCTGTAATTCTTTCTCAGCTGAAACACCACACATACCATGTTTTAAAACAAAAATAAATATTTATATCTATTTTATAACTGCAAAAAGTGATTTTGATTGAACAAAATTCATCTAGATCAAGATTGCATTCCTGGCGTGCTAGCAAATGCTTCCCTTAGCATTCCAATCTTCATGTCATGATTAAAAGATCAGTTCATAATGTTGCCCAAATTACTAACACCTTGCCAGAAACTCAGTTCAATGATTTGGGATGTTTTCGTTTTCTTGGGCACCAAACATTAGCAAACACACTGTGGTTAGGTGCAATGGAGAGTCTAGAATGAAAAACCATAGCCTGTAAAATTTTGAGATGTACTACTAAAGGGAGCTAGGTTCACAGTATCTTTGTTCAACAGAGGTGGGTGTTCTGCAAACACATCATCAAATGCAACAGTTGTATGGGACTCAAGCAATCCTTTGCACAGGTAGTCAATATTCTGTACAACATAGTCACCAAAGATTGATAAAAAAAGTATCATATGTATGTGTCATCTGAATAATTACCCTCCAGAAGTGACATGCGGTTTTGCTATATAGTATTATTACAATAATATGATTAGGAATCCATGTCATATATAAACAAATTTTTTTGCTTACAAGAGGAATTTTTATTCATAACGGCTTCGTATCTTACTGGGGGACTACCTATAGCTCGTGATCAATGTACACATGTAGTTTCTCCCACATCAAAATGTGCACACAAAGCATACTACCTGAGCAATGTGTTTGTGTAATAATTTATGTAGCGTTGAATTGTTGTTATACCTATACACATCATCAACTCCTCCATGATGTCAACTTTGCCACAAAATTGTACTATATAGTAGCAGCTGGGATTAGTGTGTTACATGGTGGCTGGGATCAATCGGGGAGTTACACGATAACATGATGGGAACTATTTAGTATGTTAGAGCACACTATTAGGTGCATACAGTACTGAAAAGATTTTCTGTTGCATTATGAACTGACCAAAACCAAAACATGCAAAAGTTGTGGAGATGCACGATCCTGCTTTGCAAGTTTCATTTTTAGCAGCATCACATGATTTTGGGCCTATTAGGGACTGCAGTGACTATTTTATTCTAAAAGAAGAGAGTGTTTACCCTCTCTTTTTTAGAAATAAAATATTGATGTAATCTTGATTGAGTCAATGATTGGTGCCAGGGGACAACCTCAACCTATACAGCAAGATTAGCTACACATGTACCTTGTAATACTGGCTTTTTTCTATCCTATATTGTATTGTTTTGTTTTGTGCTGCAATTATAATTTGCTATCAAAAGCAATAGTGCACCCTCTCCTAGTTATATATTGTAACAGATCCCTATGTACAATATAGTTCAGAACATGTGCTTGGTGGGTGTGGTCAGACTAATCTTGTCAGTAGGAGAGCTAGAGGTGGCAGGTGCTGATGGTGCAGTAGTGGGCATGTCAGCATTGTAGGGGGCCTACAGTAAGGGTCACTTGATGTGGGTGTGACATATCACACGACATAATACACTAAGAGTTAAATGATGTGGATGTGTTTTATTGCATGACATAATATTAATGGTCACACAATGTGGGCGTTCATATCAAATGACAGAATGCCTGATGCAGAATGTTTGCATGGACACATTATCAAGAGCCCTCTACTGCTTATATGGCTTCTGTCTTCTCTAATCCCTTCTTGGTTAACTATGTGACCCAACTGATAACTGCTGAAACACACATTTCTCCTCTCGGTTCTAACACCCCTGAAATCACTGCAACAGAGCAAGTAGCCTTCCATCATGTTTGACCAAAATGTCAAACAACACCATTAGTATAGGATCTGTCACACATTCATTCCTAGAACTGTTCTGGTCTACATGACATGCCAAATGGTAGCCTGGTGAAATAGTATGTCCAAATGGTGTCAAAAATGTAGTGAGAAGTGTGGATATGCCTCTGGGCACCTTCTTTCTCCTCAATCCTGAGAAGTACCTTTCAAAGATAGAGAAGTGCTTTGAATGGTTTACCAATCAGACTGGGTAGGAGGGGCTTGTGGGGGAGGAGCCTAAGGCTGTGGTGGGTGTGACCTGGTTTCTGGGGCGTGGCTCGTTCATCTATTTGCCCCACCCCCTCCATCCAAAGGATGAGGCTATTTAGATGTTATGGTGTACATGTGTGGTGTGTGTGTGTGTGTGTGTGTGTGTGTGTGTGTGTGTACATTTGTACATATTTCTAGTACAATTGGGATAGTCAAGGGAAACCACATTACATGTAATACAATATAATAGGTGTATACTCTTATGTTGCTTGTGCACATTATGTCCATCGCTACATGCAACCTCGTGCATCATTGCAATTACAAAGATAAACCTCTAGTAGCTTTGGGTCTGGGTACGAGACGCCGCATTCTGCAATCTGTACGTATACTGAGAGAATCAGAATGTTACCTCTAAAAGCTCTTTCATCGCGTGATTTAATAGGATTCGTCGTCTAATTAGTCCGCTATATTGGTGCTCGTTTACTATGGAGAAGTATGGGCTTATGTTCGGTTTTGGTGTTTAACATTAGTTCAGAGCAGCTGGTTCAGAGTATCGTTTAGACGTATATTATTGTGCACTAACACATTTATAAAACATCCGATTTTTACTTATGCCCTCGGAGCTTGAGTAACCGATCAAAAAGTATCAAAAACCGAGTATAAGCCTATATATTTCCATACTAAACCGAGCACCAAGATGGAGGACAACAAAACACCCACGCGTCATGTGACCATGAAAGAGCTCTATTCCGTGTTCTGCAACTTTTGCCTGCTATAAATGAATTCTGCCGAATACTTTCTGAATGGCATCGCCTTCACGGCACTGAACTTCGTTTCTGTATGCGTGTGCACTCTGGCGGCCATATTGGTGTTTGTTCTAAAGCTACATCGAAAGGTGGTGTACCGCCTGTCCCTGTAGAGGGGGTGCAAATAATGTTTGCACAATATAAAGATGCGAATCGTATCGACCGCGCATGTACCGCCATTGGATCACTGGCGTTATACTTCAGATGGGTTAAGCTACTCTTCATGATGTGGGTAACCTTTCATCTCTTCTGTTTTACGGTACTCCACAAGAACCTGAAGAAGCTTGAAGTGTTGTACGTAGTGACGTCACTACTAATACCAACGGTGATGGCGTGTGTACCTGTGATAACCAAAACCTATGGACTTAGTCCTGATGGTCCGAATTGTTACTTGTTTGGTAACTTTAATGACACCGCGTCCACTCATACTGCGTTGATTGAACGGTTTGCTTTGTGGGATGCTCCAGCTATGGCTATCCTTCTAACAGCATCGATAGCAATGGTTGCCATGGTGACAAAACTATTTAGCCATACAAGGTGTTGGAGATGGAAATACGAACCAATCGCAGAGGGTGACCAGTATTGGAAGGCACTTAAACAGCTCCTTACATTGGCTGCTTTTCCAATTATCTTCTTTGTCTTCGTAATACCAGCACTCGTATTTGATGTCATTTCAGCTTATAACCTAGTGCATAATGAAGCACTAGATCTATGTGTGGTGATATTTATAGCTCTATGGAGTATGACTTCAGGTGTGACCCTGATGGTTCACATCTCCGTAGCAATGTGTTGTACAAAGAGAAAGGCGTACCACATTCCACTTCGAAATACCTGAACATCAACATAAGAATAACAAAATACTTGAAGTATTATGTATAGTATTTTAAAAGTTGGATTATTTTAATTTGGCTTTAAATGAGGTTACACATGTATTTCGGAGCAATGATGTGTTTTAATTCCCTTGCTATCGGCAATTAAATTGTTACTAGTACTAATCCTGATCTAACTTCAATTTTCCGTATACGAGCAACTCTCGTCTACTCTTGACATCAAAACAGTGACGTTATTTATATGTAATGTTGAACGGTTGCTGCACTAGTGGGTGTGTTCGTACTCCTGAATTCGGTCATCTACGTCTGGTACTGTTTTTTTTTTTTTCAGAACCTCACAGGCCTACCCGATGGTGCCGATGTCAGAAAGCGTAAAAGCTGTGAGGTAACAGACCATCGTTATTACAACACAGCGCTTATCAGGCTTTGCAAAAGCGGGTGAAAAAGCCAAAGGTAGTACTGAAGCACGTGTCGCAAATTGTCTTTGAGTATTCGACACCGCACGCGCAGTTGAGTAGCATTGACCTGCATTGCCGCGGTAGTGACGTTAAAATCATTCTTGCTGAGATCACAATCACCAAACCCAAAACAACTTCCGCTTTATACCAACAGCATATTAAAAATTGGCATTTACAAACTGTAGGCATTTTGCTATATGATTCCTAAAAAGTTGAGGTTAACTCTGAAATACGATGATTAGTATCCACCTACTGCGGGCGTGTAACTCAAAATGCTACCAGAGAACGACACCTAGGTGGTGTAATTGCAAAAAAAAATTTGAGGCCTTAACTGTAATTGGTTTGGTCTCCAGACACATAAACAGACACATAAAGATGAGCTTGTTTATTGTTGTACAAGTATAAAAACACAAAAAGTCACGTGATATTGTTGTTTGCATATCATTGATGCAGAAATACATACTGATTCTAAATAAAATGTAATTTGCATCCTTATTAGGTACTTTACAAGAATTTTTGAAATAGGTTTTTAAGTTACAAAAATAGCAGGAAAGAGCGTGAGAAATGCAGTATTACGGTATATCATATGTGTAGATATCGTTCATATTATGAACAATAATGGATGGTTTGTAGCCAAAAAAAAAGAGACGCGGTAGTCAATACTAATCAATAGGAGCGGTAAACAAAAATTGGCACGGTTATGAGGTACTGTGAGGACATCATCACTAAAAGTTCCCAATTTAACTTTCTGACCCTATAAAGGCTATTGGTATCTGATTTTGCTTATTATACAATGTTCACAACAATTATTTGCATGACAAAATATGAGTAAATAGCACTTCTATATAAACAATAAAGCAAACACACTAAGACACAAAGCTCAATAACACCTAATATATAATCAACTAGTATTTTATTTTTTCATCATCTTCAGCCGGTCTCATTTGGAACCCAGTACATGTATAAGTAACAGACACTTTTGAACTCAGGCTTAACATCGGAAACAAGTATACATCACTGGTGGCTTCCAGAGCACCTTCAACTTGATAAATGTACTTCAGACTTGACTGAAATTCCTTTGGCATTTTATTGGCAGTAACACCATCCTCTTCTAAACAGCTGATATTTTTTCAATGTACATATAACATTGTTTTCCACTGGCTTTGTGATGGTTTATTTTCTGTTCAATATATATTTTATTGAGGTGACGTATATTCTATTGAAACTGTGAGGAAGCTTTCATCCCATCTGGGGATGAGTGTATACTTTCTGAGGTCGTAATTTTTATGGTGGTGGTCATGAGTTTTGTCAAAACTTGTTCTTCTGTTTGCACACTTGCTACACTTGGAATGCAGTGTTTTTTGATATAAGGTATTCTTGAATTGGTTTGCACACTACTATTTGCCACAATAGACACCCTGGTTGAATCAAATATGAGGTACTGGATTGATGAGAGTCTGGCTAAGGCAATTAAGACACATTACGTATTGGTACAGAACATTCATGAACCAATGATCCCACTAGTTTTTCCCAATTCTATCGAACTGTCGATCAACATATTTGACTTGGTTTTGATAGTGGTGCCCTGGGAAGTACGCACGTCATTTTCTTATAAATGGTACTTGAAAAATGGTACCATCATTCATGTCTGTCGTATTTATATATAACGTTCCATAAATAACCACTGAACGAAGTCCTTGAATGCCTTCAAGGAATGGTCAGGTAGGTACATGTAAGTCAAAATCTTTCTCTGCTATCGTAAATTATTGTTTGTTATTTTGTGTATCTTCCTTATTTGGTCAGTAGTTCTCCAGCAATACATACGCACTACGCAGTATCAGTCTATGTGGAAAAAAAATGGCGGCTATTAATTTGGTGCCATCTGGGAAACACATTGCGCCTACACTAAAACACGTGAAACTGTCGTAATAAACGTTACAGTGTTTAAAGAATGAGTCAAAGTTGATACCAAACATGTCATGTGACAAGTAAGGTGCGTATTCACTCGATGAATTGGTCGATTTTTTGAGCGTACCTGCCGTACGTACGTTGCCCAGTACACGTTTTCCCCACTTACATACTTATCAAAATGTCCCCAAAAAGGTATTATGTTTGACATAATCCACACATGCACACACGAGCCTGCTAAAGCATGTTTAGCGTACCAGTAGGTTCCTTAGAAAACACTTCTCAAAACTGATGAAAAACCCGTGCCAAAAATTGCACCGTTACGTGGTCTTCAATTTTTGGGTGCATTTTACGGGCGGTTTGAAGTACCTCGTTCTCAATCTGTTACGGAGATATTCCAAAAAAAAACCTGATGGTTTTCTATACTCTATTTGTGATAAGCACTGAAGATTAGCAGTTGATGTGTGATACATGTACATGTACTCGGTATGTGCTTAATCAGTACTTTTCTCGGCTGTGTAAATGCATAGGTGGATATTAGCTTTGGGTCTGGGTACGAGAACACGGAGTCAATACTAAACTATTCCGTGTAACGGTAAACCCGTGCTACGCAACTTTTGCCTGCTGATGAGTTCTACCGAATACTTACTTCATGACATCGACTTCACGGCACTGAACTTCGTTTCTGTATGCGTGTGCACTCTGGCCGCCATATTGGTGTTTGTTCTAAAGCTACATCGAAAGGTGGTGTACCGCCTGTCCCTCTACCAGGTGTTGGCTTCGTTAGCATTTTCTGCTATAGAGGGGTTTCAAATCATTTCTGCACAACACAACGAAATCTGGGAGTTCGACCGCGCATGTACCGCCATAGGATTACTTGCGTTATTCTTCAGATGGGTGAAGCTACTCTTCCCGATGTGGGTAACCTTTCATCTCTTCTGTTTTGCGGTACTCCACAAGAACCTGAAGAAGCTTGAAGTGTTGTACGTAGTGACGTCACTTCTCGTACCAGCGGTGATAGCGTGTGTACCTCTGATAACACACACCTACGGACTAGGCATCGATGGTTCGTATTGTTACATTTATGGTATATTCTTAATGACACCACGTCCACTCATGCTGCGCTGATCGAACGGTTTGCTTTGTGAGATGCCCCAGCTATGGCTATCCTTCTAGCAGCATCGATAGCCATGGTTGCGATGGGGACAAAACTATCCCGTACAGTTTGTTCGAGATGGAAATATGAAGCAATCACCGATAGAGACCAGTATTGGAAGGCCGTTAGACAGCTACTTCCGTTAGCTGCTTTTCCAATGTTTTTCTTTGTCTTCATAATACCTATGCTCGTATTTGATATCTTTTCAGCTAATAACCCAGTGCCTAACGAAGCACTGCAGCTATGTTTGATGATATTTATAGCTCTATGGAGTATTACTTCAGGCGTGACCCTGATGGTTCACATCTCCGTAGCAATGTGTTGCAGTAAAAAGAGGCACTTAAGGCGTACCACATTCGATTTTGAAATCTCTCAACAGCAATCTAAAACGATCATATAATATTATTGTGTAATATTTGAATTTGTATGATAATTAAAGGTTGAATTGCTATGGTTGAAACTTGGCTATAAATGAGGTTACATATATATATAAGCAATCACTTAACAGGATGTCTGCATGACCGGCTTAATAATATGATTTTAGTGCATGAGCTCATACCCTCACAGCTAGATATGTGAAGCGACTGCGTGCAGTCTTCTAGAGTTGCGAACCGTATCACAAGCCTGATGAAAAAGATTAAGTATCCTTTATTAGTGTATTGCACTGTTGGTTGGGCTAAATGTTTTCCTTATATATGATTTCATCGTTGTTTCTTTGCTTTTTACCCTGCATGCATGCAATCAGTTCCAGATCAGCATGGGCATACGCAAGGGTGCGGGGGTGGGGGTGGGGGGGGGGGGGGGGGGTCGATGGGTTCAAACGACTCCCCCTCCCCAAAAGCGGTTACTATCACATGCACTTATCTCCACTCGTATTTACTACATATGCGTACGCATTCTAGCGGTATGTCATAGGGTGTTGCAGCTATAAATTCGTTTCTCCCAACTGAAATTGCACTGAATTAAAAAAAAATGTCCGTAAGGATATGAAAGCAGTAAATTTTTACTTTATACTTTAAAAGCCCTAACTATTCAATAAAAATGATTTGCTCCTCAATAGTGTTAACGAATAGTACAATATTATAACCAATCTGCCAGAAATTGTACTGAGAACTTCAGCGCCCAAGGCCAAGATAACGCTTTCAAAATAACTAGCTCTCTGGTACCGTAACGGATGAGTTCCTATTGAAGTACACATCATCTGCAAGGAGTGTCTTCAAACAAAAGTATTAAACAGGGGCTTCGGCCCTGTTTTGTGTATCTGGCATCCAGGTGCAGTGTTGTCTTCCTATGCGTTCATGAGTATGTATTTGTGTTGTATATCATATACAGATGAAATAGGCAGGGAAACCATACATTGGTAATTCACTTGCGAAGCTCCTGGATAGTTATACATACTGTGCACATTTACTACTGGTCCCTAACTGGAGCCATGCCCCCATGCATTTTACTTTCTGGAGATGCTGTGGAGTGATTGTATCTTCAGTAATTTAGTGCATGTCTCCCTGAGGTACATCTCGACTATAGTCTTAGGAGATATAATTGATGTATGTCCATTGTTATATCCTCTAGTAATATCCGTAGGGGAATGTCATTGATATGCATGCATGAAACAGATCAACTTTCTGCCCCCTTTTGAACTAGATGAATGAGCTGATATCCTGTTCTAAATATGCAATCAAAACATCTACCCAAAATAATCAATAGAATAATTTTGTCTTAAATCATCAATGTGAGATTTTTTATCCCAGTCGTGGAGATATTTGTAGATTTAGAGACATACATAATCTCTGCAGGGCAGATATAGGGCTACAGTACTAGTGAGCAGGAGCTTGGCAGAATTAAATATGGTCAAGGGGAAACAGTAGATATATATATAGTATTGAGGCGAGGCAAGTTTCCGCGTTAATTTTCATTGTATACCTATTAGGACAATTGAGACAGACCACGCACCTCTGGTAGTGCCCCGTGGATCAAAACGTACCTTGCCTCCTCAAGTTCTATAATTGTGATGGAGACTGGCCTGATGCATCTATGAGGTGGTCCACATCCCTGGCCTGATGCAGCTATGAGGTGGTCCCTGGCCTGATGCAGCTATGACCTTGGCCACAGCTATGAGATGGTTCACATCCCTGGCCATCATGTGTCCAGTATTGCTGATAATGGCTTTGAGAATGTGTTCTAGACTTTGTTAAAAAGTACTACATGTAAGTTACTTTTTTTTTTGATAACAGGTTGTTCTTGGATCTTAGCTATATTTTCCTGATGTTTTGTGATGGAATTCTTTTTCGCTTCAGCAATGGAAAACATAATCACTCCCCTGTTCATCTGCATGCTTATTACTAATCATGCCAAAATACTGTTTTCACTGCATTTAACATTTCCATCTACATGTATAAAGCCTACAGTTCTATTTCTTGCCCTTCTAATATTGTGATCAGCTAATTCCCAAAACCCTTAATAAAGTATCATTAAAATCATCCTTTTATTGATTCACAAAATTCAAACCATCATGCAGCAGTGTAGTACCAAACACACCTTCTAATGTTTGTAGCATAAGTAGTGGTGGCCTCATCTTGAGGTTTTCCAAACCTGTTTTGATTTAAGGAGCAACTTCAAGTTAGCTATTGTGCTATAGTCGTAGAACTGTTGCATACACAGTCATGTAACTATACCTTACCTAAAGCTTGCAATTGCAAAACAATACATTTATTTGTCACATCATTCAGAAGTGCATAACATAGGGTGGTTGCATTTTAACACATAAATGATCAAGTTCATTATGTGAAATCTATTTCCCACAATTTAAATGAAGTATTATGCTTAGTTTAATACTTTCTCCAGTGCCACAATAATTATTAAAACCCTGTAGGATCCTCTTCCCTTGTTTGTAACCCATCTTTGTAGTTCTTTGAATTAAGTTCACAACGTATAGGCAATCTCTGCCAGATGTAACACTCTTTATGGCATTCTCAGTATCTTACGTAGTCCTTATGATTATTTGTGTCACTTTTTTTTGCTTTACCATCAAGAGGATGAACATTTCAAGCAGCTCAACATCCATTTGGGACTGCAGATACAATATTTAACAGTAACCTGGTCATTTAAGGTACATGCATTTATGCTGTACGTGTAGAATTTTTGACATAACATGTAAAAATTGACATATATTGAAATCATATGATGCAAGTAATCAAAGATGTGGGAGACATATATAGTCCTCTGTTCGGCCAGAGGCTATGGCACCTAGTCACAACACATATCTGTACTGCAGTTGAGTCCCATGAGTTCCAAGAGTGAGGTTACATTGCATCATTACGGAATATCACTAATAATTCATATGCAGTAGTACTGTCAGGAAAACGAATTGCTTTAAAACCACATCACATAATGTATAACAGTGCTTGATATTGTAGGCAGTAGTAAAAAGCTTTGTGGCAAGCATTACTGTATGTCTTCATAATACTCATTTCTTGTCCGGAAGACATCTAGACGAGTGAGGTTGTCATTTATTATACATTGCATCGCCTGACTTGAATATCACCAATAATTTCTAATTCATACTGCACATGTCATGTCATGTGCAGCGTCATTCTCTGAATCGGCTTCACAATCCATCATATTGCTAACTTGGGAAATATCATGACATAATTGGTTTATCACCTATTATGCTGTCACGTGAACCATGCAAATTGTGCATTACCTTTCATGCCTTTAAGACATGTTATACAAATGCATGATGATGTGAGCAAAACACCATACATTTTCTTGTGACGTGCTTTTCATCCTCGCACAGCAGAAAATGGTGTGCTAAATGTAAGTACATATTTTAGATTAGTTGAGCTAAACATACAAAAAAATAAGCAGCATTGCAAGTAGATTATTTCACAGTGGCAACCAGCCTAACCTCATTGTACTCCACAGATATTTGTCTGCAAAGGCCATCTGCCAATAAAAGAGCAGAGACCTTTATGCAATTGATCGATGTTCTTTGTATGAATGCTTGGCAAGCTGTCCTAAATATAAAGCAGTTTTTTGGTGTCTCATTTTTGATATGTAACGCTACAGGTATAATAATTATTAATGTATGGTACCGTAAGAGCAACGATGTTCAATCAGACCGTATTTGAAACTGCATCTCACCTAGTCAGGAGATTTAAAGATCCAGGAGATGCAAGGGCACTGAGCTATAGGAACTAAAGTGGACACATACATGTATAAAAGCTATATTATTTATTTTTTAATTTCTTTTAGGGCAAGCTTTATTCTGGAGATTGAGTGCTGGGACAAAGCACCATGCATGCAGACCTTGCTGTACATGTACAGTAGTTCCTAAAGTATTTGTTTCTAAGGTATATAGGTTACATGCTTTTGCGCATTTGAGACCTTCAGAAATCCATAAGGGCTAAACATAGTTTCTCTTCATTTATACTAATTTAAGTTAGATGTTTGGTGACCCCCTAGGCAAAAAGGGTCTTGGCAGCCCCTCCATACTCGCTCGAGGGTGCTATGGGGGAAAATTGAACCAATATTATTCCACAACATGTACGTTTGTAGCTTGCCATGCGTGATGTTTCGAATACAGCTCATAATGTATCGTCAATGTAGATAATAGCATGAATAGGTCTATTATACTTGCAACAGTTGCAAGCATCAGTAAGTTGATTAAGAAAAGCGATTTTTTGGCTGAAAACAAATCAGTTAATGTGTACTAGTTGTAGCATAGCAGGGGCGGATTCAGGTAGGTCATGTGACAGGCTACTGAGGGCGGGTAGCCCAGAAACATTGAGGTCTCCACCGATCCCACCTCTGTCCGACGATTCTCCCTAGTCTCGTATCCAGACTCATGTTTTCACAGCAGCGGGTGGATTACATCACCGCTAGCGGTGATGTAATCTATCCGCTGCGGTGAAAACATGGGTCTGGGTACAAGACTAGCTTCTCCCGTTGCCGATCGAAGAGTCGTTGACTCGATTCTCTTTGCCATCTTGTCTGAGATCTCAGTGATCATTTCTTCAGAAATACCGGTCTGTTCTGCCTCATCTTCACACACATCTTTACTTTGACCAGCTGAGTCAATCGCAACGAGGACTCAAGTGATGCATGCATGCGGTGCGCATGCGCTGTCATGTTATAACCATTAGGTTTAAACAGTATTAAATATTGCAGCAAAGAGCATTAGTGTGCATGCGCTATGAACCAACACGGACAATCAGCTTATCGTTAATTCAAATGAATGTGTATCTTCCGTATCTATACGAGCCGGGCGTATACTACTGACGCGAAGGGCGGTGCCGTCGGTACATCGTAGTCACCACTATAGTATCGTCTTTAGGTTCTGGGCGTGCACCACACTTGATGTACTTGCAAATGATTCCAACCAACTCATGGCGGATGGTCTTGTGAATGGTAGAGAGCAGGAGTAGAATGCACAGAGGCTCCAGTGATGCCAGCATTGTTATCATCAGATATGCGACAATGCTTTCAGAATTGGTTGCCCAGAAAACGCATATAGCCGACGGAATCTTGGTGACGAAGGCCGCCAATATGGTAGTAACGCTCATAATGAGAACTGATCTAATTACGCTGTGATCGCTGTCCATTTCAACGACGCTGTTTCTTACCATGCGATGTGACATGTAGGACATCACCATGGTGACGGTGAAGGGAATGAGGTATCCCAACACGATTTGTATTGCAGCAAGGGGGCCGGCATCTGCATGAACCAAGCAGAAAGAGCCACGGATCTTTACGCGAAGTTTGGTGCCTTGCATAATATTATTTTCCACAGCATTTATTACTATACTGTTCAGTACAGATAGGATCACGAGAGCAGCGAACACCGGAAGCACCTTGCAGTTGGTAACTTTCTTGCGGCCGTATTTGATGGTCAAAAACTGAATAGTAGCTATTAATCCAACAGAGAAATCACCAATGTTCCATTGAATTGCTGGGTCGATTAAGAATATATTTCCCGTTACATTGCTGCAGTCTCCGACTAACGGTAAGTCTGTGAGAAGGGACAAGCCGAACAAAACGCTTGGTATAGTGAAGAGCATCAATGATACAGTTAGTGAAGCTATCACTACAGACACTGGATCTCGCAGCGTCTTGTTGATGTACACACAGTACAAGATCTGAGACCCCAGCAATACGATCAATATGTTTTCGACGAAACTCAAAATCGAAGAGATAATAAAAGCATCACTGCTCTCACTTGTATGATTGAAGTCTGAACAGCTTGTAAAATTATTTTCTGAACAGGTAGCGTTGTTCTTCATCAGAAAGCCGTCAATGATTCAGAGAGTTAGCGCTTCGTAATTATAAATATACACTAAAATAGCTGAACGTGTAGCGATCGACCTTTAAATATAGTGTAAACAAGTGCCGGACGAAGCCTATATGACCATGCCGTATACGCGCGAAGTTCAGCAACTTGACAGCTATGCATAGAAGTATAAAACTGTCGGAGTGGTTTTACCACCTACAACATGGAAAATAATCTTCGTCATGACATGTTGTAGGTGGTAAAACCACTCTGATATGCAGTTTTATATATACTTCTATGCATGCATAGCTGTCAAGTTGCTGAACTTCGTATGGCATGGTAATTGGCTTCGTCACTTGTTTGTACTCTTTAAAGGTCATATGCAGCTATTTATAATTACGAGAGGGAGATAGAGAAAAAAGCTTCCAAATTGTAATCTTTGTTCTAAATTAATGCTGCTTAGGTTACTCATGCATATCTTTATTACAATACGTTATAGCATCGCGAGAACACGTATAGCTGATTGAAATAGACACTTCATGCACGTTTTAATTATACATATACTGATTGTATATCGATTTAGCCATAAATAATATACGGATTATAATATCTATGAGATAGCATGAATAGTATATATAGGATGCACAGGACAAGCCGCGCAACGGATGCTAACATGTAAGCATAAAAAAAAAAAACAACCTGCATCAGTGGTTTGATTGGAACTCGATAACAACGTACAGCACATGTATAGGTAAATAGAGGGGTTGCATGGCCTACGTCACGTCGCAATGTCATGTGACAATTTATATTGCAACTTTTTTACATTGGGGGCAAGCGAGTATGGCGCGTCAATGGAATGGAGCGTATTGTCAGAGTTTATCAGCGGTCGCCTGAGCCAGATAAGAATCTAAAGTGTTGCATTGACTCTTACTCGATCGACTCCCGACAACGTAGCAAGTTTTACTTGATAGACGTGCTGCACTATCCTTACGCTTTGCCCCCAATGTAAAATTCCACGTATAAAATCGCTTCGTCACATGACATCACGAGATCCATGCAGCCCCTCTATTAGCAAGGGTAATTCTCTGAACACTGAACAACATTATTTAATATGGCTGCATGTGTTTGCATCTCACCAATATGCACATCAAACACTGCATGGTCGACCACCCTTTAATCTGGCCCGGCGTATAGCCAGCTTGTATCAGTAGTTGCATGAGTTCCGCCCCCTCCAGTTATCGTATCAGGCCCGAAAGCTGGCAGCAAACCTCATCCCCCACTTTTCGTATCGGGCACGGCCCACCCAACCCCTACCCCCCCCCCCCCCCCCCCCCCCCCCCCCCGGGCCAGACTTGTCTCGTCCCCAGACCCACGTACGCAGCAGCGGCATCACGCATCTATCAGGCTGGGGACGAGATTACCGACTGGTTGCAATTGATTATTCTTAGGAGACTGACATACATGTAATTAGCGGACCTACTCAGCCCGAATCGAATCTGCGATAACAAGTTTTGCACAGCCTCCCACTCAAAATAGAATCCCACGACCTTTTGATGAGTGCAGAAAGGTCAAAAAAAAATATTAAAAATTCTCACACCACTGGGGCGGGGCTACAAAGTAGGATCCTTGAACGTTGAACATGAGTCAAACTCGTGTTGCTCTAGTGACGGGGTCCACCAGCGGCATCGGGCGTGACATAGCCTTCGCGCTCGCGGCAAGCGGCTACGATGTGGTCATCAACGGGTTTGGCGCCCCCGCCGAGATAGAGCAGGTGGTGAAGGACTGCAGGGAAAAGGGCGCGAAGAAGGTCGAGTACCACGGAGCGGACCTCTCCGACGTGAAGCAGATAGTCCAGATGTTCGAGTTTGTGCGCGAGAAGTATGGCCGAGGTCCCGACGTGTTGGTGAACAATGCTGGTATGTGTTCGCGTCTATGCACATGTGCGCGCGCGTGTGTGTGGCATTGCGTACTACACCGCGTGTTCCCCTAATGCTCCCCTCCTCTCCCTCCTCCTCCTCTCCAGGAATACAGCACGTGGCGCCTCTGGAGGACTACCCTGTCCACATGTGGGACAAAATGGTGGCCATAAACCTCACAGCTCCTTTCCACACCACCCGCCTGGCCGTAAAGGAGATGAAGGAGAGAGGTAAGCAAGCTCTCTTAATTAGAGCCCATCATCCCCACACCATTTATAAGTGTCTCACCTCATTACCTGGCTGCTGTGTTTGTGCGTGATGGAGCCAATCTTGAGCCTAGATGGGCGTAGCCCCGATATCTTGAGCCCATTCTTATCCCTGTGTAGGCTGGGGAAGGATCATCAACATTGCCTCAGTCCATGGACTGGTAGCATCTGTCAACAAGGTCCCTTACACATCCACCAAGCATGGCCTTGTGGGGATGACCAAGGTGAGGGGTGAGGGTGACCATGATCATGGTGACTAAGGTGAGGGTGACCATGGTGACCAGGGTGAGGGTGACCATGGTGACTAAGGTGAGGGTGACCATGGTGACCAGGGTAAGGGTGACCAAGGTGAGGGGTGAGGGTGACCACGCTGAGGGATAAGATGGATAGTTGATGTGCTGGTAATGAAGGGCTTTGTCCTGTTTCGCAGGCTGTTGCCTTGGAAACAGCTGGAAGTGGTGTGACCTGTAATGTTATTTGTCCTGGATTCGTCCTAACACCCTGTAAGTGTATGGCCTGGGAACTACCCTGGAATGCTAATCAGTATACGTGTTCTTAATATGTGTGTTTGGTGTGGTGTGGTGTGTGTGTGCAGTGCTTTTGCCACAGGTTGAAGACATTATGAAAAAAGATGGCATCAGCTTTGACGAGGCCAAGGTGAGGGGTCCTCCTGTCCCTCCCTCATAGCCCCTCCTCCCCACCTCTTCCCTTTCCTCTCTCCCTCCATTCCCTCCCTCTTCCCTCTCCCTCCATTCCCTCTCTTCTCTCCCCTTCCTTCCCTCTCCCCCTCTCCACTTATCTTCTATTCCGCAGATCAAACTCCTTGGTCCTAAACAACCTTCTAAAGAATTTGTACTCACACAACAGGTATGTGTAGGACTGCAGAGTGTGTCATTAGGGATGTAATACCACGTTCACACGGCACAATTTTTCCATTCCAGCGCGGTACGGTTTTGTACAGCACATTTCGGTAAAAAATTTGATGTGTGAACACTGTCAAAACCGTTCCAGGCCATGACAATCAAGCCATGCCTTGCCGTGCCAGCATAGTTGCAACAGCCATGCTGGCCTGGCAGGGCACTGTTTGATTGTGGGTAGATGGGGATATGATAGCAATAGAGCATGTGCAGGAACTTGTTTCCATGGTGTTAAAATGGCGGGGTGGAAGAAACAAACAGCCGATAAAGATTTGAGGAGAGGAATTGGTACCAGTGCTACTGGAAGGCTGTAAACAATATCAATTTGTGTATAACAAGATCGGTACTGAGGCTATTTGAGGTGTATTGGATGGCCATTGCCATAATATTGTGTATGTTACGAGAAGTATAATCGCTCTCCTTCTTTTGTGCATCTGATGCCTCCTTTTCTCAATTGCACAGATTGTTGTAAACAAATCGTCCATCTTGATTTTAGGTAATAATTGTAGCTAGTTACGGGAATTGCTTTTTAAATTAAATATCGGTACTCGATATTCGTGCCGTACCCATGTGAACATGGTATAAGCTGTACTAAGGTGTACTAAGGTATACTAAGGTGTGCTAAGTTTTACTAAGGTGTACTAAGGTGTACAAAGTATACTGTGGACATTGCTAACTAGCTGTTCATAGCGTAATAAAGCATCTACATCATTACATCATTACATCATTACATCAGAGTGTAAAGAGATTTTGGCCACCCTGTTGCCTATTGTGAGTTGGATGTACATGTGATTGGAAGGTGCAAGCTGTGATGCGTGGTGTAACCATGGTGATGTATGGTGTAACCTTGGTGATGTAAGACAAATATGGCAGCCAGTACAAATAAAAGATTGCCTGCACCAAATATTGCTTGAGCTTGAGTGTACCGGTAATGTATTAAATCCCAGTATGCAAAATTGTTCTGTAACACATATCTATTGATTGACTAGTATGCAATTTTTTAAATGATGATGTCGTGATGTTTTGTCAGTGTTGTATTTTCTTGCACCGCCCCTACCCCTCCCACCCCCTTTCCCAGATCTCCTCCATGGTGCTGTACTTGTGTGGGGATGATGCTAAGCAGATCACTGGCTCATCGCTCACCATCGATGGCGGGTGGACTGCCCAGTGACCACACCCCGTTTGAACCACATAGAGGAGAGTACATAGTTGCACAAATTATTATTATGTATCAACATAAGTGGTGAAGGTCAGGGGAGGTGTGGCACGTTCTGCTTGAATGTTTTAAAGCACAACACAACCATAGATACCGGACTAATATCTATGAAATACGAATAATAAAGGTTGGTATTATTATTTTGACGTACTACCTTGCTATATGTTCAAGCTGAAGTTCACACACCAAGATCCCCTAACTATAGGATGGCTCGAATAGACCTTGCCAAGGTGAGGTTCATCTTGCTGTTTACTAGTAGGTCGTGGGTGACCTTGCTCCTCACATACCCATTCAGTACTAGTATGGCTATTTATGCAGGCCAATAGCGTAAATGCATTGACCGCCTCCTTCCAGAAGTCTCAACTGCACAGTTCCAAATATAATAAAAATAGGTGTAGTATAACGTTATTAAAAAATAAATAAATAAATAAATAAATGGCGGAAAGGGTAGCCGTGGTAACTGGCTCCACCAGCGGTATAGGGAGAGAGATAGCTTTGAAGCTAGCGGCAAGCGGCTACGATGTGGTCATCAACGGGTTTGGCGCCCCCGCCGAGATAGAGCAGGTGGTGAAGGACTGCAGGGAAAAGGGCGCGAAGAAGGTCGAGTACCACGGAGCGGACCTCTCCGACGTGAAGCAGATAGTCCAGATGTTCGAGTTTGTGCGCGAGAAGTTTGGCCGAGGTCCCGACGTGTTGGTGAACAATGCTGGTATGGTCCCTACTTAAATAATAATAATAATAATAATAATAATATTTTTTTAATTAGCACGTGGAAACCAGATGCTTACTAGTTTGCAATTTGACCCTTTAACCTTTAATCTCCAGGCAGTGGTCCTTTATCAAGGACCACAATGGTCCTTGATAAAGGACCACCACATGAAAGCTTTTTAATTAATTGAAATAACATTGTATTTTTAAAATTTATATTTTGTTATGATCTCCAATCATATTGAATGAATGTTAGTTGAAAAAAGCACTTTAAAAAAGTTTTATTTATTTTATAATAAATCCGCAGCCAAATGAGTTTAATGCAAAAATAAGCGAAAAAAGTGAAGAAAGTGAATCGGTTACTTTTTTTACATGCAACTTCACACCCATATTTGCTTTTTTACTAGGGAACACGTTTCTACATTAGTGTAACACTGCCCTATAACTGTATTCATGATATATGCCATACTCTTTTCTCCAATCCTTATGTTTGATGAGATGAATGAATGTGGTTTGAGTGAAATCTATGAATGATACCATTTACATGACAAGCAAAATTAGCATTTCGGAGGAGAATTTTTATGAATGACAAAGCAATCCCTAATCCTTTAGTTAGTACTTTTTACTGAAGTTAATTAACCATTCATATATTGTGGTTTTATTGAACAAATTATTTATGTGTTTATTGGTAATATGAATATGAAACTTTCAATTTTTAATAACTATTATTTAATTTCAATAAAACCAATGGTAACCAACATGTTTGTGTAAACAAAAATGGATTTAACCCTTTCCCATCACAGAAAATTGCAAAAATAGATCTCTCGCCATTACGGATAACAAATTGATTGATGAATTGAATGCATGTTGTGTTACAAATATGATGAAAAAAAAATCAGGTCTTTATCACTTTCCACATCACTAGAAGAGATTTCAGAACCACCTTCTTCAACATCTTTATCGAGATCGCAGTTCTTCCGCTTTCTGCATCGCTGATTCTCCTCAACCACGCCTTCTTTATCGATACCCCGAACTGTTTCCTCCGTTGTTGTGCCGTCCGACCACTTCACCCGTATCCTACACTTGTGACCTGCCCCTATGACCTCCACAATACTTCCAGAACGATTCTGGTTCTTTTTTATCTTTCCTACCACGGCATCACCGACAACAAAGTTCTTCCCCATTTTCGCCGTGTTACCCGCAAATTAATAAGTTCGCAACGTTTGAAAGCTTTTATCTCGTGACGCAAGATGAAAGATAACGAACAAAGACCATTCCCAAGTAGCACGCGCTTATCTAAATCAGCCGGAGTATTGTTAGAATTTTTTCAGTAAGCGTTAGTTGTATTCCGAAGCTTAGTTTGCCGTCCTTGATAAAGGACGATCGTCCTTTATCAAGGACGGCTGGAGATTAAAGGTTAAGTTTAATTTTACTAATGCAACAATAAGTCACATACACAAACTACTACCTACTACTAGACACTTCAGGCCTGAACTTACGATGACCTATTGTCCTTTGGAGTATACATTTTCAGCACTTGGCTTGCCATACAGGTTGGCAACAGCAGCAGACTTGCACGGGACATCCAATTGCGTGTGTGGCAATACTGAAAGCCTCTTCAAACCTGCTATATCATTATTATTTATTATTATTATTTTAGTTGACGAAACATGTGCATGTACATGAATAATATTGAGCCCTAACCCTAAAGATTAATTAATTTTGTTGCCTCATGACGATGTAAGGGGGCGCTGCATTTATTCCATGCACCCCCCCCCCCCCCCCTTCATACACGAGGGCCCACTCCTGCACGGTGTTTCCATTTTCACTGGACTTTAACCCTGCATGTGCAAACATATAGCCCAGTTGGGTGTGCAATTTTTTTTTTTTCTCAGGTCCCCAGACCAAAGGCTGGGATTTTCTCTCAGGTCCCCAGACCAAAGGCTGGGTTTTTCTCTCCAGTCCCCAGACCAAAGGCTGGGTTTTTCTCTCAGGTCCCCAGACCAAAGGCTGGGTTTTTCTCTCCAGTCCCCAGACCAAAGGCTGGGTTTTTCTCTCAGGTCCCCAGACCAAAGGCTGGGTTTTTCTCTCAGGTCCCCAGACCAAAGGCTGGGGTAGTCAATTCAACCATACCTAATACGGAAGCAGATTCAGACTCACACTCTACTTGCCCATCACCATTCCTCCTCTCCCTCCTCTCCCTCCTCCTCTCCCTCCTCCTCTCATTCTCCTCTCCCTCCTCCTCCTCTCCCTCCTCTCCCTCCTCTCCCTCCTCCTCCTCCTCTCCAGGAATACAGCACGTGGCGCCTCTGGAGGACTACCCTGTCCACATGTGGGACAAAATGGTGGCCATAAACCTCACCGCTCCTTTCCACACCACCCGCCTGGCCGTAAAGGAGATGAAGGAGAGGGGTAAGCAAGCAAGCTCTCTTAATTAGAGCCCATCATCCCCACACCATTTATAAGCGTCTCACCTCATTACCAGGCTGCTGTGTTTGTGCGTGATTAGTTGGGCATAGTCCTGACCGTCAGTATCTTATCTTGTCCCTGTGTTTATCAGAGGAGGTAAATTGGAGTCCGCCTTTGGTAGCCATTCAGCACCCCCCCCCCCCCCCCCCCCAATCACATGACTACCTAACCACATCGCACTTACCCCCTCATCACCTGACTGTGGGGTGCATGGAGGGGAGTGTGATCAGGTGACCCGCATGCTGTAGGTCCACATGCTGTAGTACAATTTTGTGATTCTCTTAGACCCATGTACTGACCATGACATCACCATGTGCTCCTGCCCCTATGACATCACCATATGCTCCTGCCCCTATGACATCACCATGTGCTCCTGCCCCCTATGACATCACCATGTGCTCCTGCCCCTATGACATCACCATATGCTCCTGCCCCATATGACATCACCATGTGCTCCTCCCCTATGATATCACCATGTGCTCCTCCCCCTATGACATCACCATGTGCTCCTCCCCCTATGACATCACCATGTGCTCCTCCCCCTATGACATCACCATGTGCTCCTCCCCCTATGACATCACCATGTGCTCCCCCTTCCCCCTCATAGGTTGGGGTAGGATTGTGAACATTGCTTCTGACCTGGGCCTATCGGGAGCCATTAATAAAGTCCCCTATGTGGCCACCAAGCATGGTGTGGTGGGAATGACTAAGGTGAGGGTGGGAGGGGAGGAAGGGAGGGAGGGAGGGCGGGAGGGGATATGGAGGGAGGGAGAGAGGGGAGGCAAGGGTGGGGGAAGGGTTGTATGCATGTTTAATGTAAATCTCTTCATGAATTCATTTGCAGGCTGTTGCCTTGGAAGTTGCTGGTAGTGGAGTGACATGCAATGCGATTTGCCCAGGATTTGTCCTTACCCCATGTAAGCTATGACCTGGTAGTAGCTGCCTGGGATCATGTGACCTATGGTCATGATCATGTGGCCTGTGGCCATGATCATGTGACCTGTGGCCATGATCATGTGACCTGTGGCCATGATCATGTGACCTGTGGCCATGATCATGTGACCTGTGGCCATGATCATGTGACCTGTGGCCATGATCATGTGACCTGTGGCCATGATCATGTGACTTGTGGCCATGATCATGTGACCTGTGGTCATGATCCATGACCTTGCTTGTGTGAGGACATAATGTGAGTACCATGTGAGTTGGGCTTTGAACAACGTGGATGATTTATATCTTGACATACCCTTTTTGTTTGAGCATGCATGTTGTGTGGACATGTACATGTATGTAATAAGTGTTCCATTAACGTACATGTATTTATGTGTGTGTGTGTGTATCTTATAACCATGCCTTTGTGCAGTGGTGAGGCCACAGGTTGAGGCTATCATGAAGAGAGATGGCGTCTCCTATGAGGAAGCCAAGGTAGCGTCACAGCCAGAGTGAAGGGTGTGTGGCCGCTGTGTGGTCACACCCTTTCTCCTCCCCAGACCAGATTGCTCTCGGGACAACCTACAGGAGAGTTTGTTATGCCGAGTGAGGTGGGTGTGGCTGTGGGATATGTTAGGTGGCAGGTTTGAAACGTAAGGAGAGAGAGGGGGGAAGGAGGGATCCAATGTATTCAAAAGGTGAGATTTGTGTGCGTTGGTGTCCATACACGGGTCTCCCCAGTTATACATGTGTATGAATATTTTTAAAAGCTGGCCATGATTGTATTGGACCATGGGATAGAAATTTGTACACTATGGAATGGGTGTGGTTCACGCGATGGGTGTGGTCCATGGGTATGTTAGGAGCAAAAACTTTCAGTTGAGGGGTGGGTGTGGCCAACCCCCTTCCCAAATGATAGCATGCCTGTCTGTGTCATCACTGCAATATGTTAATTTGTTGGTATATTTGCATGTGTATGCGGGCGTGTGTAAATCTGTATCATGATGTGAGAGGATCTACATGTACATGTGTTTAGATCTACACACATACACATGTACATGTGTTTACATATATTTTGGATTCGTATGGATGCATGTTTCCTCCCTTGCCGCTGGCTTCCTCTGCAGGTTGCAGCTCTGGTGGCCATGTTGTGTGGGGATGACGCCAAGCAGATCACAGGGTCAGCCCTGGTCATCGACGGAGGGGGCCTGGCACAGTGAAAAAAAAAATGGACTGGGGATCCATTGCACTTCATAATCCGTTTTGTTTATCAGTGTTAAGTATCACAGAGATGCCTGGAGTATCACATGTCCTCCCTCCTACACACCAGATATGCTGTGGTGGACCATGTATGGGTGCACCCACATCAACAGCTGCTTAACAAGTGTTGTAGTGTGTATAGTATGCCCACACCCCACATCCATTCCCTGAAGTACACCTGACCCCAACGATGGCTCACCCATCATGAACACATGCACCCATATAAACAGTGGAAAATACAAAACAACTGAAACACATTTTTGACTTTTAAGGTGGTCACTTTATTGCCCATCTCTGTGCAGCGGCCAGCTTGGTTGGTGGGCTCATCGGATGTGTCATCTTTCCTCAAGGTCTGCATTGTTGATGCTACACAGCTCCACCATATTCTGCCTTGGCTTGACCTCATCCTTGTCGTCCACACCTCCCTTCTTGCCTTCCTGCTCGCCCTCCTTTGCATCACTTGCGTCTTCCTCCTCCTTCTCCCCAGCCTTCTCTTCTTCTTCCTCTTCCTCCTGCAGCAAGAAGTTGTCGGAGAAGTAGGCGACGCCCGCCAGTAGGAGTGAGGGCACGAGGGAGAACACGTAGACAGAGATGGAGTTTCCATCTAGCCCCTCGTTGGTGAGTACCAGGAAGTACACCGCAAAGGCCACTGCCAGCAGGAGCCCCAACACTGCCAGCAGGATGACCGTGAAGAGCAGCCATTTTGAGTGGGTGGACCCCACCTGGCAGGTGTGAATGACGATTGCCACGACGACGATGAGGCAGAGCATGGCCGTCACGGCCATGCTGAACAGGGCGAGGGAGCGGAAGGAGTCGGTGAGGATGGAGACCACCACGGGTATGGAGGAGGCGGCTAGGAGCTGTACCCCTGACATCACACACCACATGGAGAGCATCCACACAGCACGTCTGTGACGCTTGAGGCAAGAACCTTTGCCGGACTTGGTCTCTCCCCCTCCTCCTCCTTTTCCTCCTCCTCCCCTGACCACAAAGGTGAGATTTTTGACCTCCCGGGACGTGTATATGGCGTTGATGAGGTGCAGGCCCACCAGGGTCCACGGCACCACAACACTGATGATCGCGAAGATGTTGAACGTCTGCGAGATGACGTCGTCTCTGATCTGACCCAGCACCTTGGAGCGTATGGACAGGATGAGGATCTTCCCCACGAGGTACACCAGCATGTACACGGCGCTGAACCCCGCCGCCCCCCCGTACAGGGAAAATATGTACGGCTTCTTCTGGGACTGGGTCGAGAGCCATTTGAGGGCTGGGGAGGAGGCTGCTATGACGACGACTGCCACCACGATGTTGAAGAGGACGTAGAGGGTGCAGAAGAGGGCAAAGGCCAGGAGGTCCGTGGGCGTGAAGGACATGACATCATAGGCTATGCCCCTGTCGTAGTCGCTGGGGTAAGGGGCGGGGCCATTGTACCTGGCATATGCTTTAGCCTGGATAAGATATGGGGGGGGAGGGGAAGAGATCACCACAAGGCAAGAAGGTCATCTCTCCTCTTTTCCCCCTCTGTCCCTCTTCCTTCGTATCCTTCTCCTCTCACTTACCCCATTCCTGTCTCACTTCTCATCTTTTCCTCCCATCTCTACCCTGTAAGCATATAGCTCTCCCCACCCTCCACCCTGCCGCCTCCCTTCTCACCCACCTCTGCCCCCTCCCCACTCACTCACCCCTGCCCCCTCCCCACTCACCCACCCCTGCCCCCTCCCCACTCACCCATCCCTGCCCCCTCCACCTACTCACCCACCCTTGCCCCCCCCCCCTCCCCACTCACCCACTGCAGGCTCTTAGCCCACAGCTGGTTCAGCGTCATCATGATGGCACTCCTAGTCCCCATTCCTGCAGCCACCTTGGAGGCCCCAGGAGTGCCGGTGACATGGGGCACATCAGTGTGGGACGCCGGGTGAGCAGCAGTCACCACTACGGCGGTGGGAGACACCCCGGGTGCCTGTCTTTTGCCCACCGGATGGTTTGTGCCAGTGGGAACGATGACAGTCCCAGCACCTGTAGACCCTGGAACGATGGTGGCAGCTAATGTGCCAGTTGGAACGATGATGGTCTTGGTGTTATAGGGACCTGGGGCACCGGTCAAGGTCTCGTTGGAGGCATCCCCGAGGAGGGCACCATTGGCCGTGCTGGTAGTGGCGGAGCTGTTGGTGTAGCAGGTGAGGTTAATGCTCAGGGAGACAGGCGTGAAGTACTGGTTGCTGTACAGCTGGTAGAAGACGGGGAGGGCCGTCCAGGGGTCCATGGAGCCCCTGAAGACGGCCGGGAAGAGCTTCTGGAGCACCCCGTACGAGGTGTAAGGGTACCACTGGTGCATCCAGTACGCCGTGCTGGTGGTGCTGGTGTTGAGGGAGGTGTCTGTGAGGGTGAAGTTGACGGTGGTGGAGATGCGGACGCTGTCGAAGAAGGGGATGGTGGTGAAGAAGGCCAGTTGGAGGTTGTCGGCCACGGAGGTGGTGTACAGTTCCGTCTTCATCTCCTCGTAGAGGCACACCGTGTCGTCACACGAGCAGTCGGCAGTCGCCGTGGAGACGAAAGGCAGCAGTGCGACAAGCAGCGCGGGGAGGTACCGGTGGGGGGGCTTCATTTAGTTATATGGCGACCTTTTTGTAAATAAATAAATAAATAAAAAACCTTTAAACAGTTTAGCTTGTACGTACATAAATACTACCGAAGTTAAACGCAAGTAATATTGTACTTCAGGATCAGTGTAAGTCTCGCATCAGAAAATCTAATAACTAGGTCCCCTACAGTTCTTTTCATGTACACCCTGCTTCCAGTTGGCTGCCAGGGAAGCGGGAGATTCTCGCGGAGGTACATGTGTGAACAAGGCGCGCTTGAGTACCACCGCATGCACGAGCATTATAATTCACCTAGCTAGCATTGCTCGTTGTTATTTTTCGATCCCCATCCGCCACATTTACTTGAATGGTTTTGAAGCGCGTTCTCGCACTCGCACACGTACATACCCAAAACAAACTTACTCAACTGCGAAGGATTGCACAAACAGGCCCCGCCTGCGCTGTATAAGTCCTTATTTGGACTTGGTACTTTACACGATAGATAATTGCCATGGAGATCCGCCATATTGGTAGTTAACATCTCGATCTGATACATTTATATCAAAGTATTGGGCTATTACTATACTATACGTATACACCCCTACAGATGACAATAAATGGTGTCCAGGGGGGGTACCGGGGGGTGGTCATTTAAATGCCTGTCCGGGAGGGTTCGAAGGCATAATAGAAGCTTGTCCGGGGGGGGGGGGGGGGGCGGGGGGGGGGGGGGAGTGGAACAACAAAGAAGATTGTCCAGGGGGGTGGGGCAAAATAGAAGCTTGTCCAGGGGGCATTTACAAGTCTGTCCCCGGGGGAGGGGGGGTCGAGGTATAATGTAAGCTTGTCCAGGGGTGCTTATATATATATTGTCCTGGGGGGATATGTTTGCAATTATTGTCATCTGTAGGGGTTACGGTTAAATAATGGAATAGCATGTGGAAGTCTGTAGAGGTTATTTGGCTGGCGCCAAGTAGCCCTTCTGACCGTGACCGTGACTAAAACATTGACATTTGTGCTACACACTCTACCCATACCGATCCACCAAACAATGACTGTGGGGAACTCAGCAGGCTACTGGCTTTCAGGATCTGTATGGTATGACCACCAATCGTGTTGTGTTGCGGGGGAAAACGTACAGTATCGTACGTACCCATCGTTACTTACATTTGGGTCTGGGTACGAGACCGCTGTGAGAGAAACCAAATACAATATCGCATCACGCATTTAAAGACTTTTTACCGCGCATAATTTACTCATCAAAATATGTCATTGCGTAATATATACCTTGCATCATCTGCCAGAATTATTCATTGATATTAATTGAACAAAATGGTGAATAAATATATGCCGCGCCGGCACGGTAAGTGTTTAGTAACTACATAGATAATACTACTGATACGGAAACTAGATCTACTAAACTAGACAAATTTATTTGCTCTGCGAAAAGTTCCAGTAACGTGGTCGCTAAGAAAGTGTTAATAATTGATACTACACTGACGGCCCGAAGCTAGCCCTTCCGTATAATATATGGTAACTACAGTTACATTTACTTTTACATTTCAGTGAGTGGACTTTTAAAAAAACCTGGATCCAAAATCTAATTACAGAATATTGTTTCTGCATCATCATATCTGGCATTAAAAGTACAAAACCACAACTGCTTACGTGACTTCCTGATGGCATAGCGTTTCATTTTCAGTAACTACCCTAAATAAGGAGTTTTCAGGGGATTTCTCCACCGTTACATGCTGGATTGCGCTGAATTTGGTGAAAACTGCCATGTCCGACTTCGAATGCGGGAAACAGTTTCGGTATTGGCATCCTTTAAGGAAAGATTTTAGAGTGAATTGTGCTTGGTGTAGTGCTATGGGGGTTTTAGACAACAGGAATAACATCGCTGATGTTTAGTCTCGGTCCCAGACCCTGATTCCCACAGCTGCGGATGGATTACATCACCGCTACGTGGTCTGGCAACAAATGCCACTTTTCGTGACCACGGCGCCTGGAATTAGGCACCTCCAATCAGATTGCGAGCATGCGGTGTTTACCTATTCTTCATGTGATATCTCACGTGAGTTGTGCTGTATGGCTACAGACCGTATAACAGAAGCAGCACTTAAAAAAGGAAAAATAGTTTTTTCTCATATTAATATATTATGTCTTAGTTACTGTAATGAAGGACCGAATCGAAACGTACACTAACGAGGAGAGGAACTACGACAGCATATATGCAGGAGACGCAAACAGCAATGCTATTGTACTATACATGCAGTGTTGCGGAAGGAAGTTGTTTATCAGCCCATGCAGAAATGATGCTGACAGAACAACAGTGGGCGCGACATGATTGTGTCACCAGCCTGAGACTGAGTGTACAAGGACAGTCTGGTAGCTTTCAGACTATGGGAAATATTCTAATTACAGCCCACATGTAACTCGTATAAGTCGTATATCCATTACATATATTTCGCCCCATTTTCTGTCATCTATATACATTCTCCCGCTCATCCCTGCTGTTTCAAGTAGATCCCTAAGCTCGAACACGAGCTGCTGCTTCTATAGATAACATCTCATGCAAAGCTCATGGGAACGTGCCTTAGTCGCTTCAGCAAGGTTGGTATGTGAACTAATATAGAGGTGTTGTGCAATCTGGTTCTTTTAGTTTGCCGACTGAAAGATAACATACAATGAATCAATTATCTTAATTGCATTAATCACCCGCTGTAATGTTAATGTCTATTGTCCTGAATGTCCACCCGGGGGTACAATTGGACACCCGGGTGTAAGGCTTGAAACCTGTTAGTTAAAAAAAAAACCCGGTTGTAACAGGTTATTAAAATTAAAAAAACCGGTCGGTTAAGCTAGGTGATTGTTTAAAAAATTAAGGTTGTTCGTTTTAAAATAACCGGTTATTTCCGGTTTAAAAATTAATTCTCAATTATTTTATGCATAATCGATGGACCAAACGCTAATCCAGCGCTTTGCTAGTCGGGCGGGCCCTACTACGGCGTTTGGGTGACAATTAAGCCTATACCAAGATTTGTTCTGCTGCAACGGGGAGTGCAGTCCAATCGGGTAGCAGTGGTATTATAAATAAACGATATTCTCTTGGTATATGCTTTTCACCCGAATACCCGACCAAACGCGGTAGTAAACCCGCCCGACTAGCACCTTGCCACAATGCAAGTAAGATGATATGGTCCACGGCGTATACTAGCTCCTAAGCACGTCGCTGATCTCGCCGCGTACGACATGCTGTGAGCGCGTACTCACCATTAGGGTGAATAGAGGAGTTGTTACAATTATATAATAAAGATTAGTTGTAGCACATGAGATGGATTCCCTGCCTTCTTCTCGGACCGTTGTTCGCTCTCACTATTGAACGTGTAACACTCGCGTGATGTATAATTAAAATACCAACCGGTCGGTTGAGGTTGTTCAAAGTTTATAACAACCGGTTGAAGCGGTTATTTAACCGAAATAGAACCAGTTGGGGCAGTTGTTAGATTCTCGCAATCGGTTAACCGGTTAACCGGAGCTCCGGAACAAGCCTTACCCGGGTGGAAGTTTTTGCCGTTCAGTCACAGAAGGGACCTGGCTGCATTTAAGGGTACTGGCTTACAGAACAAGTCTTTTCAGGATTGGGCCCGCGAGATAAGTAAGGCTTAAATCCTTTCGGTACGTACTCGTAAAAGCCCGACCTATCCATTACGCTCCGCGCACGGAGCGTAATGGATAGGTCCGCTAGCACAGCTCGTTCTAGATGTACCAAAGGATTTAATCCTTGCTTATCTCGGCCCAATCCTGAAAAGACTTGTACTATAAGCCAGTACCGTTAAATGTCACTACTGACACTAGGTCCCTTCCGTGACCGAACGGCAATAACTTTTTTTGCTGTCCACCCGGGTATACAATTGTACCCCCGGGTGGACATTCAGGACAATAGACATTTAATTATTACATTCCTGGCCACGATTTAGCCGAGAGATTCTCCAGACCCTACTTCCACGTAGCGGTGATGTAATCCATCCGCTGCTGTGGCGTGGGTCTGGGTACGAGACTAAGAAGGTCATTGCCTTACGTGTCATCCTGCGCGTGAGTCATGCAATTTTGACGGAGACAACAATCAGATATACTTCTTTCAATTATGGAAGCCAATTTTTAAACTGATACAAAGACCTAGTTTTCAATATACATTATAGTTCTTCGATGTACTAGCTACATGTTTCTCTCATGACAAATTAGAGGTGTTGACACAAATGGTCATAGAATATTGTAATGAGAAACGCACCCAATGACTACGTGTACATTGAGGACAATGTTACTGATGACAATCCTAGGGAAGCGACGCCTTAAATAGGAAAAATACGGTGACCTTACTAAAAATCATACCATAAGATAATTTCTCATGCCAAATGCTGGTGTGCTTGGTATTGAAGTACCCCATACACGTGTATTGGAAGATATACGGGGATATTCGGTGATTCTCAAACCGCTAATTAATTACCTTTTTCTTTGACCTCTCATTTCTGGATATGCCAAATAATACACCTTGGTCGTGTCCCAAATAAATGTAGACACCTATTTGACGCGAATCTATGAGATTGCAATTGAATGCCTTTAGGTTGGTCCTTTCAGTTAAGCCTTTGCCTATTTCCAAGGAATGAGCTGTATCAATAGCCTTTGTGCACACCGGCCACACAAAATACCTTTGGGGTTAAGCCGGATACTGGATATTTAAATGGTGCATTGGTTGAGTTGATGCTCTGGCAGGGTTGCAACCAGTGTTGCCGCGAAATAACCTTCATCCTTAATCGTCTATATCGCGATATATCGCGATATGAGCATTTAATCGCGATATAAATATCGCGATATATCAAATTATTCATGATCAATTATCGCTATAGGTTATTAAATGTTGGGGTGAATAGTTATGGTTACCACGAAGATATGGTACAGGTATACGTGTACTTACCGTGAATAATACGCTAAATGTACTTGCTATCACAGACGATTTCATGAGCGTAGTCGCTGCGTAGACGCAAAGCCTTCAAAACTGCCGTATGGGAGGCTTTGGATGGCACAAAAAAAAAAATTGTTTTTTAGCTACATGATAGCTTGCGCATAGATATTTGATACGTGGATTGGAAATCCAGCAATGAATGTCATTAGTTACGTGCAGTCCGAGTTTCGCCGGAAGTGGTCTTTAGTTGGGATTTTATGGCTAGCTGTGTATAAGTCTGTTGCGAATTTTTTTTAATACATGCAAGCTCATAGTACGCACATCCCCATACACCACGACGTGTGAACTCCATGCATGCACTTTTCAGTCTTCTAATTCACAGGCGTGCATATAAAAACGTGTTGCAGTCCCACAAACAACAGTGGGCATTACATATATATATATATATAGCACCGAACACCCTACGAGCTGCACGCTACAGACATATGACAGATGTACGTTGGCAACCTAATAGCTTTCGTAGGGAAGTATCAGAAACTGCTAGATGGTTCCTATGCGACTTACCGTACTCACGGTAAAGTCCCACAAAGCCTTGCTGTGTATATTAGTCAATTATAACATGTTACGCAAATTTTTAAACACCAGCTCATACATAGTACGACAAGCAGAAAGATACACTACACATGACTACACCATACACCACGATGTGTGCACTACACTTTTCAGTCTATTAATCATACAGGCGTGCATATGAAAACGTGTTACAGTCGCACAAACAGTGGGCCTTATATAGCAGCTAACACCGTACACGCTAGGAACTACACGCTACAGATACATGTAGATTAGTCAACCTCATAGCGTTGGTAGATGGTTCCTATACGACTTCAGTACCATACTCACGATACAGTCGCACAAAGCCTTCAAGCCGTGTATGAACTATAATCAATGTTCAACCTGCCCAACAATGAGTAGGGTTGTATACAGATTGGCAACTAACTTGTACGAACACTTCTTACCAGTAAAACACGCGTTAAGTGCTAGAAAAGGCTCAAAAAGCTAGGATAGCTGTACGCCCACGCACCAAAAAAGCGAAACGCGGATTGCAAATAAATGTTGTACGAGTCCTAATGGATCACGTGTAAGGTTTCCAATCCATGTATCAAATATCTATGGCTTGCGCAATGTTCCCAAGCAGCCTGTCAGCAGAAATCAATTTCAGAAAAAATGATCCATTGTTGCGGTGGAGGAATCATGAGTTATAGTAATACGTCTCTACCATAGCTAAACCAGCAAGCAAGTACTTTTGCATTTTTGCTTAGGTATTTTCCTTAAGAAGAAAAGATTGCTCCCGTGGGGGCGTGGCATCTTGTGCATTGGCAAATGTATATTTCTAAGGCAAAATTCAAACTGAACTGGTTTAAGTCTGTAACAATAAATTACTTTCATTGATATACCTAAATGTATGCTTATTCTCTGCTCATTTATAAATTTTATTTCTGTATATCTTTGTTTACGTCCGTACACGTTTATTTCGCGATATGACTAAAGATTAATCGCGATATATCGCCTTTCGCGATATAAGCATTTAATCGCGATATATCGCGGCAACACTCAGGTTGCAACCTAGAGTGCACACAAAACAGTCCACGCTCAATGTATGGGGAGACAGTTAATATTATTGGCGTGAATCGAGCGGGAAAAAGTATCTCCGTAACGCGACGGATGGCATAAAACTTAACGAACAGTACAAATCGATAGGTATACGACCTCTGTACCTACAATCTGTATTTGACGCGATTTGATTGCTCCTACCTAAAGTTATGGCGGGTTTGAATGCTGTCGGGTATTGAACGTTGCAATACTAGCGTGGAGCAAGTGCAAGACTACAAAATGTAATTTGTTATAGAGAAATGGTGCAGTATGAACTGTTGAAAATAGGCCGGGAAGTCGATTAGGGATAGCGTTTAGCGTTCGAAAGATAGCGATTCAAACCAGAAGCATTCCCCCCCCCCCCCCCCCCCCCCTCCCCCCCCCCCCCCCCCCCCGCCCGACACCTGGCGTAACCGCGACACAAAATTTAGAAAGGCCTCCACCAAACCCTACCAATGGAAATATGCATCGGCATATACTGGAGTTATTTATTCGCGAGCAGATCATTATTGCACATGCACGTTTTGCGAATAATGCTTCCATAGCAACAATACAGTGACGTCACGCTATATGCTTGGCACGGTTACGCCCTTTTCTTGAATCGGTCTTTCAGGAGGTTCGCGTTGGTTTAATCGTCAAAAGTCCAATTGACTTGTCGTCTTATCTTTATTCGAAACTTTTTTGTTGCCACATGGTTTGGGGGCTTTGTAGCAATACGCCATCGGTAAGAAACAAAACAAGCGTTGCTTGTGGTACTGCCTCACGCTATGCGTGTCGTAGGCGCACCGAATAATCCCTTCCTTACTATTATTTACCATGCACCTTTGAGCCAACAAATTATGCAAATATCCTCCATGTTATTGTATTTGATCCTAACTTCTTCTGCCATTTTGTTAGTTGGGCGTAGCCCGACCTTCGCGTATTGCGGAAGGTCGGATACCAAACCCGCACAGTTTTTGTACAGGCGTATTATGCAATATACGTCAATGAATTTGTGGCGTGTTATACAATGAATAATTGTGTAAAGGATGTCTAAATCAGATTGGCTTTACTACCAGCTGCCGCAGAATGTATTTATTGGGTTCTGATTGGACTGCAATCCCCGTTGCAGCTTGTACAAAAACTGTGCGGGTTTGGTACCCGACCTTCCGCCAATACGCGAAGGTCGGGCTACGCTCAACTACCATGCATTTTGTATCAACAAACAAATTGTCTAAAAATACAAATACTGTTAATTTTAATTGCAAAGCTAATTCCTTATTGGAAAAGTTAAGGTTTGAAAATTAAAGTGTAGCGGTATACCCACACATTCGTAGTGGTAGGTGTCGGGGGGTTATAAATTAAATGTGACATTTTCGCGGAAACTATCCCAGATGCATCTTCGAAAGAGACCGGATGTAGAATATACATACCACTTGAGTACGTAAGTCTTCCCACAGTTATAATGGAGGTACTTAGTGCCAAGCCACAAGGCCCGCCTGTCGTTGACATCCCGACGGCAGCAACCATCAGCGAGGGGTTGAAGTCGTTCGGAGAGGCTGGCGTCCCGTTCATCGTTCGAGGGGTGTCTGCATTCGACTTGGACTACGAGCGCTTCAAGGAGAGAGCTGCAAAAGAGCGTTTGGAGACCATTGGGTGGAATAGACGTCTGGAACTTGTGACAAATGTATCCGTTGCTAGCGCTCTAGAACAGTGGGAGAACGGCAGCCTACAGCTGAACTTTGTTGATTCTCTCATACCGAAGTACGTTAGAAACGAGGGCATTCATAAAGATCTCCTCGACATCGCTGTGAACGAAGACCGGCTAATGTTAACGATGAGCAAACAAGGTGCCTACACCCCTTTTCACCAGGACCCGATTGTCAGCGAAGAGGGTGGGGCCGGGTATATGTGGCTTCTCCAAGGTTCTAAGCGATGGCACTTTCTAACCAACGATCACTCGGATGCCATTTTCGACCCGGATTTGAAAACGTTAAACGACTTGCCCGCCGACGTCTTGGTGGCTGCGGACAACGGCAAGCTCTGGGGGAAATTGATGCAGGTTCACGCGCGGGCCGGAGATTTCCTGTATATCCCGCCGGGGTGTACGCACCGTGTGTGGACAGATGAAGCAAGTTTCGGAGTGACCGGCTACTTTCGACGCGTAGAGGACGAGAAGCTAATAAGTAAAGCCGTTGCCTGGTACGAAAAGGTTGGCATCGATCCAGCAAAAGGCATATTTCGCCTAGATCGTGTCGCCGCCTCAAAAAGTGAGTAACCTTGATCTCGAATGCTTATACCACATCCATGCCCAGGTTTGAATTGGAAAATTCTAGTGTTGTAAGTCAGTTCTATTCTACCTTTGTTTTTTGTTTGTAATGATATAAATGACCCCGGCCCTAGCAATTGGCACATTATTCAGCCGCACATTCGTAAATGAATAAAATTAACATTCTGCGCGCCCTAATAGTGGATGTATCCGATACACAACACGGGCGGTTGGACCAAGTAAGGACGTAAATGTACACATGTACATGCACATGCTGATAGCTATAACTGTGATGGCCTACAATACTATTCCATCACACGGTACGGTGTTTCGTGCTGACGTATCTTAGCACGAGGTATTTCCTTGGCCCCTCACACGTTAAGACCATGGCTAAGTCCCTTGATGGCCTACTATTCCATCACCTGGTGCTTCATGCACAACACAAACAAACCAAGATGTCAGTATACCTGCATGACAGAGACATCACACATGGCCCACTTAGCACAAGGGATGGCTTTGGCCCCTCCCACTATAGGATCATATATGTAGCTACTTTAGGAACATGGCCCACTTGACATATATGTGAGCACAAGGTATGGGCTTGGCCCCTCCCACTTTAGGATCGTGGCTACGTCCCTTTGATAGCCTACCAGGGTGCTTCATGCACAGCACAAAAACACCAAGATACCACATCTGTTAAACCTGATTTCACTTGTACTGTATTTATTTTGGCTCCCCCAAGCACAACCGTGTGACGTGAGGGGCTGATACAAAGGGGGCGGTACCGTACTCGGGGCCGCCCCCCTTCATCAATTGTATCACGTGCGATGCCAGGGGGAGTCGGCCCGATACCCCAGCCAAACCCTTGCATGGGGTCTGGGAGATGATGGGTCAGGTAGGACCCCAGAGCACGGCTCTGAAGTAGGGGTCAGGTAGCCTAGGAATCTCGAGCACGGCTATGAAGTAGTCCATTAAAGGAGTATTAATAATGGTTATGGGACAATTAATTGCTTGTTCACACTCTTCAGAACATTTCCATCGAGCGTTTTTCTTGAGCAACGCATTCAAAGGATGAAGAAGTGTTGCCAGATTTGGGATGAAGAAGTGTTGCCAGATTTGGGATGAATTTTGAATAATAGTTCACCAATCCCAAAAATGACCTAGCTGAGTTGCTGCACACTAGTGGGTATGGGGGCTTCCAACAATGCATCTAACTTTTGTCCCGTAGCATGTAGCCCATTATATTATTTAGTCTAGGTGGTAGGTTATTTAACGTTATGTTATCTGTATTTTATTTTAATAATATTAGCTGTCACAGCCCTATATCAGAGATTGAGCATGACCCTTGTTATGGCAAATGTGAGGGCTCTTCTTTCAAGGGCCATCTCAGACGCAGGTTACTGATATATTATTTTTAGTGGTAGGTTATTTAACGTTATGTGCTTGTTTATCTGTATTGTATTATTAATAACTGATATGATAAATTATGCACATGTAGTTCTCTACAATATAACACAACTTTTTATTATCTTAATTACATTTTATAATCAGTATTAATACTCGTAAGCTGAATTTTTGAACAGATCAATTCAAGTTCTCTACAAATAATTAAGTTACATAACATAACTAACTATTCCTCATATGTCTTTGATAATGGAGGCTTTTTAAAAAATATGTAAAAATAAATAAAAAAACGGCACTAAAGGCCCCTCGTTAGTCTGATTCCAATTCTGAATAAATTCATGGACACCTGGTATAATTACCATACACAAATAGTACAGGATACATGTACACAAAAGAGGGTGGGCATAGGAGACTGCTGAGGCCATAGGACCTAAAACTCCATGGTCGGCTCTACAAAAAGAAACAATAGGAGAATTTAATTTTCAAAAGAGGCACCCAAACATCACTTTTTATTTTTTATTTGGGTCTGGGTGCAAGTCAAGAGGTGAGTGGGTGGAGCAACACGCTTACCGTCCCTTGCAGTGGCCCCCAGGGACTGGAGGAGGGGGTTCAGAAAGTGTCGTGTGAAGTAGGCCATGTATGGCTGGAGGGACGTCTTCATGTACACTGGTATTGAGATTAACAATGACATCATTTGAAGACCAACACCACACCCCTCGCCACACACCCATCTTTGCATCACTCACTCAGTCTGTGCGACTTCTCCTCCCCAGTCCCCTTTATGCCGTCCAGCTGAGTGCAAAGTTCACTGGAAAGTGAAGGTGAAATAGGCTAACAATAAGGACAGTGGTCTGGGTACGAGGCATTACCTCACTGTGGGCACACTCAAGGGGTCAAAGGCCTCCAAGTGTCTGAAATCTACCTGAGGAACGAAAGGGGTACATGTGTGTACTGTTTGTTATTTAGACACGTTCACAGACATGCACACCACACTTTCACATTGTACACACATACACACACACACACACACACAGCACATCAATACATATACTGGTTTATGAAGCTTCTTTGTTCCTTTCTAGTTCCCAGACCCTCCTGTCTTGGGGTGAACACAGAAGGGACTCTTCAGTAGGTGGTTTATCCCCTTGGTAACATTCACGTCCAATCTGGGATATGCCCACTGCACCATGACCTCATTAATGTGCTCCTGCTGTGGGATGAGGTCAGTGGTCAGCCTCGCCCACTTCCTATCGGAGGTGTAGCTTTCTGCCTCAAACTCCTCGATGAGTTGTTCCTTCCTCTTGTCTTCCTTGAAGTAGGAGAGCATCTTGGCACACTGGTCTTTGGAGGCCATGAAGTCCTGCTCCTGCATCAGCGTGCCAAAGTCCCCTCTGATGATGTTCAGAGCCGAGCTAGTATGGGGTGTGGCGGGGGGGGGGGGGGTGGGGATATCATAAGCAGATCCAATCAAACACAAAGCACTTACCTAGTTCATTTTGAAACAGATCACTATATTGCTCCATTAAGTTCTCTATGGAGGACTCAGGACCACCACAAGGAACTCGGTGGATTCCCACGTGAGACTGTTGACACAATGTCTTTCAATCAATCTCCATTTCAAACTTGGCCCATCTCCACTAACCACTACGCGTCTTAAGGCCAGCTGTTCCCCTTTGTATAAAACTTGGACATACACTTCCCCTACAAACCACCAAAGGCACTGCCGAGTATGTTCTCAAAGATACACAAGATTTCTTCTACTTAACAGAATGCAAATAACATCTGTAACTGTGTACAGTGCATTTCACTGCATGGCTGCTGCCCCCGTATCTACCTCCATTGAAATCCATGAACCATTGACACAAACCTCAGCCACCAATGTGGCCTGGGCAATTGACGCCTCCCGATGGTAGCTATCATGTGACACTGGTCTCCATTTTGGTCTTCTTCAACATCCACCCATTTAGCCTTAGCTTTGTTCCTACATAGTCCTACATGTACATGTAGGTCTAGAACTTTGTCCTGCATGTAGATCTAGAGATTAAAGATACTCCCTTCCCAGTCAACTATAGGGAGTAAAATATTATGAGATGTCCCTTAGTTGATGGGGCTGAGTCCCAGAGGTGTGCTCTTTTTGTGAACTGATTGTGTGTGTCTCTGTGTGTGTTTGCATGAGTGTATGTGGTGTGTGCAACAATCCTTGTACTCGATTCGCTCTCTCTCCTTCTCTGACACCCAACAGTATTGACTGGTGGCACCCAGTTTATTTGATGACTGGAAAGACACAACTATTACACCAACCTCAATGGAACACTTCCTGCTGAGCCTTTGATATTCTGTACAAGAGCTCTTTGGAGCTAGCTTTATTAGATTCATTGCAAACTGACTGGTCTTTTTATATTCCAATACATGGAATTTTTTATTATTATGCAAATTATGTGATGTTCTTGTCATAAAACATTATCATTAATATGTTCACCATGCAACGTGGAGGGATATTTTTAAGTTTTCATGCTGTGACCTGTAAATGTGGTGGGATGCTGTTCTAAGACACAACAAGCTAAGGGATATTCTACTCGTCATTCCTTTGGGCCCACATCCATGTTCAAGTTGAGGCATCTATACAGCCGACTGAACCTGGTTCTGAGTAGACTGATTGCCAAAGCAATCATTTCAAGATCAGATTAAATAGTAGTGATGATTACTATTATTTTTATTTAAGTGTATATTATGCAATAATTTCATTATGTTTGCAACCCAACAAGCACAGTAACAAATACATACTTAACTTTAATTAATCCTGTGGCAAAAGGTTCTAGCAGAATGCAGATATAGTCTAGTTCTGATGTCGTTTATTCTTCCACCTCAGCTACATCTATGTTTGAATCATGCAGAGCAGCTGTATAAGCTACAAATTTCAAGCTATGACCAATCTGGCTCTTGCATTTGATTGTTTATGATTTCATAGTTAATAAAGGACAATGATTTTATTTTATAATACATGTACATAAGTGAAAAACATTGCAACCCATACAATACAAACTAACTATAAATGTAAAAAAGTTACAGATAAAAGTCTTCCACTGCATGCTGGTCCACAGAGCCCATAACAGAAGCAGCATTTCCTCGTTGTACTGCAACTGATAACCTTTGCACCAAATAATGGTATGCATTGCACTCTCCTGGTGTCTGTTTAAGGCGATGGCCGAGCTCCTTCAGAAATTTTAAAGTCTCTGACCCAAAAACTCCTGATGTCTCAATGGCTATGGGTGGGAGTATATGGTTGTGGTCCAGGTGTGCATACTTCACACATTTGTTGTGTTCTGCTTGGTTGGCCACTCCTCCAGCCTCTGCGACTGCAATAGCTGAGCAGGACGAACCACACTGACAGGGTACAATAGTAATCCTTTCTGGTCTTTTCCCATGAAAAACTTTAATGTAAGTCTATTTTTTGTGTTTTTTTTTTTCCTGTCAAATTAACTCACTATAAGTAAGGAAAGATACAACACATGATCCAGAAAGATTAATGCATTCAATTCCTTACAATGTAAATACTGTCAGTTGGGGCAATGAAAGAAAGGTGCACTACCTGTTGCTTAATAATTCATAGGCGGCCGGAGGGGGGGGGCCCAGGGGGCCTTGGCCCACCCCCCCTCCCCAGGCTATGGCGCCCCCTTCCCCCCACTTCCAATCCCTAAAACGATTATCAATCACTACAATCCAAAGAGGCTACAACACGCGCGGAGCATAACTTAGCTTCTAGCGCTCGCTCGCATGCATTATTAGCAACAATCCAGAGACAAACGGTTACGCGCGTATCTGAAGTATCGTAAGCCACGCCCCTTTTGGGCGCCCCTCATGTGCTTGGCCCCTCCCCTCGGTAGATGCTGGGGCCGCCTCTGAAGGTTTAATACTGTGTTCTCTTCTTTTTTTTCATGTACACATTTTATGTTTTACAATTGATGCGTGGCGTTAAAATGCATGATTTGCCAATTCTGCTGTTTGTTTATCATGCCAGTAATTTTTTGCATATGTAGGTGTCAGTATATGTAATATTGCACCATTGTACCAGTTCAATCCACTACTTTTGATGCCTAATTATGGTAAATGATTTTTTTAAGGTACATGTATATTTTAGTCCTGGCATGATTTATATGCAACGTTCTTGTGGTTTTAGGTGTCCCTTTCTATTGTTGCACTTTAGAAATTTTGGGTGAGGCCAGTCCTGTTACTAATGCGCTAAAGGTCATCTGAAACATACACAAACACAGACACAAACTATTAGGTGAGTCCTCTTATGATAAGCCTCAAAATAATATTAATAGCATCAGCAATGCCATGATTAACTATTCAGTATCAATACCTATTCTGGTTGTGTATCAGGCTATTTATATAATGTGACTGTGTTGTGTACATAGAGTTGTGCATGCAAAAAAAATTAATAGCATAGTACCAGTTTAATTTGTTAGGGGTTGCCGAGTAACTAGTGAAAATTTAGCAACACAACAAATGATCCACTGTTAAAAAAACAGTGTTCATGGTAAATGCCACATCACCAACGTCAGCTCATAATAATTCTTGTGGTCAATGATAGAAGACACATAGTGTCTTATTGAAAGTATTTAGTACTGTACGTCATTAATGTGCATAGCAATCACTACATGTAAGAAGATTTAATACAAAATGTGCTCATTAAACATGTCACAAATTCAAAACATGCCAAATTTGTTGGTATGGTGATGTATATTATATATATCATTAAAAAGCATTGCACTAATTTTCATACCATCATTTAGCTACAATATATCTCAACCTGTATGCACACAAATATGTATTGCTAAATTGTTCTCTAGGCTCAATACATCCTCATTGCTGCTTTTGGTGGTATGGAGTGTGCTAAGTGAGACAATGTGCTCTCTCTCACAACTGTCAGACTTGCAATCAGCAGTTGTATTTACACAACTATACTTTTAATATCCCTACTTAGTCAGGTCTAAAATATGCCATGGTTATCGTACTTAGATGCAGCGTGTGTAAATGCACACATATGTTTGTATCATTAGAAAGTAAAATTGATTGATAGAATTAAATACTGTATCTTCCACTAAATAGGAACTTGCATCAGTATTATATTGTTATGCATGCATGTGGCATATATAAACTGTACACAATTTGAAAAATATTTTATATGTGCACCCAAGAAAAAATAAATCAGGCAACAGCTAGAATATATATATAATTATAACATTTTACTATACTAACTATGACCTACTCACAACATAAAACTAAGACTAAAAGTCACAAGATGTAGTTGGTGAGACACGTCTGGCCAAAATTGCCCTGGCATTCTGCCTCATAAGGACTAATTAATTGTATTCATACGTTTAAGCATGAATCATATACTTAGAACCGAATGAAATGGTTATGGGTTCTTGCGGGCGTACGTGTTAGATTTACGTCATCGTCATCGCTGATACACAAATTTCTAAATAACGCACACGTTTTGGTCCAAAACAATATGGCCGCTAATGTTTTGATCTTTTCCGGGATGACACGGCAAGGGGTGTTTAATTTACTCAGTGTTTATTAGCGCATTCCAAAGGGCATTGCATGGTTGTCGGGTTCGTTACTATGGGACAGCAAATCGATTTCAAGCATTTTGGGCGGAGGGCGTTCAATGAGAGCAGACAGCTGTGTGTGTCAGGATAATAAACTTGATGACATATTTCAGTATAAATACAGCGTGCAGTGACTGCATAATTATATAATAAGTCGTCACAGTCAATATCTGCCTTATTAAAAACACAATATCTTTCCAATTGAAACTTGCATGGGCATGGATGGTGGGGTTATACACGTATAAGTATGCATTCGAGATCAAAGTTACTCATACGCTTTTGAGGCGGCGATACGATCTAAGCGAAATATGCCGTATGCTGGATCGATGCCAACCTTTTCGTACCAGGCAACGGCTTTACTTATTAGCTTCTCGTCCTCTGCGCGCCGAATGTAGCCGCTCACTCCGATACTTGCTTCATCTGTCCAGACACGGTGCGTACACCCCGGCGGGAAGTACACGAAATCTCCGCCCCGCGCGTGAACCTGCATCAATTTACCCCAGAGCTTGCCGTTGTCCGCAGCCACCAAGACGTCGGCGGGCAAGTCGTTTAACGTTTTCAAATCCGGGTCGAAAATGGCATCCGAGTGATCGTTGGTAAGAAAGTGCCATCGCTTCGAACCTCGCAGAAGCCACATCCACCCGGCCCCACTCTCTTCGCCGGCAATCGGGTCCTGGTGAAAAGGGGTGTAGGCACCTTGTTTGCTCAGCGTTAACATTAGCCGGTCTTCGTCCACAGCGATGTCGAGGAGATCATTATGAATGCCCTCGTTCCTAACGAATTTCAGTATGGGAGAGTCAACAAAGTTCAGCTGTAGGCTGCCGTTCTCCCACTCTTCTAGAGCGCTAGCAACGGATACCTTTGTCACACATTCCAGAAGTCTATTCCACGCAAAGGTCTCCAAACGCTCTTTTGCAGCTCTCTCCTTGAAGCGCTCGTAGTCCAAGTCGAATGCAGACACGCCTCGAACGATGAACGGGACGCCAGCCTCTCCGAACGTCTTCACACCCTCGCTGATGGACAGTGCGGTCGGGATGTCAATGATAGCCGGGCCTTGCTCGGCATTAAGTACCTCCGAATATAGCATTATTATAAAGCGTACGTAAAATGTTACTGAGTGCAAATCTTTTATACTTATCTATTCATCCGGCCGGTCCCTTGTCTATTACCCAGACCCAAACGTTTGGGTCTGGGTACGTGACTACCGGTCCCTTTGAATTCCAATTCCGAGAAAACTAGGATGCAAATTAAATCGCTGCACGATGGGGCGTAACCAACTACCAGAGACGTTTACCAAAGATTGGATCCATGCAGTACTGAGGAGATACAGAGAGAAGCTGGATGGATATATATATATGCTATAAACGCTTATGTATAACCACTCCGTTCAATAAGCCACATACATTTACTGAATATTGGCCCGTTGTGTAACTCTACGGCTTTGTGGTGCATTGGAACGTTATAACACCCGGCGTCACCGGTATACCTACGCAAAACTAAGAGGTTTTTTTTTGTTGTTTTGTTGAAAAAACAATAAATAGATAAAGAAATAAATGAAGTATCAATGAAAAAGTTTTACATAGCTGGGAGGTTGACCTTGCTGTCAGCAATTGCAAGGTCCATGGATGATTCAAAGAGATGTTGTGGCCTGGCTGGATATGCCGCTACGCTTATGTATAACCACTCCGTTCAATAAGCCACATACATGCATGTACTTCGTTACATATACTGATAAAATTATACAGTAACTGCTTATATATGTTTGTTAATTATATTAGTTCATATGTTAATTTAAATTCCGCATGCGTGTCAACCGTAACCATATCATGCATCATGTGCCCTCCCTCCTCACCCCTTCAACAAATCCCATGACTTCATACCATAGATTGTACCAGCGTTGCCAGTGCACACGCCGGCTACTCAAACAGACTAGTAATAAGCATACGTATAATAGCATACAATAAAATAGTTCCAGACTGCAGACGGAAACACAGACAATGGACCTTTTCGTTTAAGGCCCTGGAATGTTTGCGAGTCAACGTGACGTCATACTTAGAAGTTGCGTTATACATCCGGAGTACATCCGGCGAATGCGTTTTTCAATTCCTTGCGGTTACAGGGGTAGTTTGTCACGAATACATTATGTGAGAAGAGGAGCACTATTGCTTCCTGGAATTGAATCTACCATCCTATCCATTTGCCTGATAGATAATGTAACAAACCTGCGTTGTCAGATTGTCATTTCTGTGCATAACAAAATAAATTCAAGTAATTCATATGAAGAAAAATTTTAGGATCAAGTACCACGATTTCAAACTGAAAAACCATGAAAAAAAACATTTGCGGGCAAATCTTTTTCAGCCGTTTCTCGAGGTGGACCTTGGGCAAAAAGTAATCATGCTATAGCCCGAAGCCCCGAACGCCTGACCGGCTGCTACGGTCCTGCTGGGCCGGTAACAATGTATTTACTTACATGTAGTTCTTCAAACACAGCGCGATTCCATTGGCTGATCATTGATCTTCGGAAGCCACTGTTTCACTCCATATACATATACATGTATAAAGGCTGCGCAGCCATTTTGGCGCGTCATTCCAATGTGCGACCTATACGTCTGGGTACGAGACTATGCATATCATAGTCTGGGTACCTGCATATATATATAATTTATTATATAATTATAATTATAAATATATAATTACTACATGTATTGTATTAACATTGTGTTATTATAATTATATATCACAGGATATATATTTTATATTGTACATGTCCTATCTACATTCCTTCTAGTTGTGCATTTTTTGCCAAAAAAATTTCTCTTTACCTTTATCGTCTTACTACCGCTAGCTATGCCTTTCATCACTGTGATCATACATTGCATAATCTTTTCTAGGTGGCGTAGTGAATGTTTGAGCGTCACTGGTTGAGCGGAAGGGTAGTTATACCATTTTGAGGGTCCTCATTTGCTGCGCTGTTTGTGGAGAGCGTAATGTAGTCTCGCAAGCCAGACGTACTTAGTCGTACGATATATGTCGGACTGGGGACGAGTAAAACATACCTGGGAAGTGCTTCCCAGAACGTTTCACTCGTCCTCAGTCCATTCGCGTGTACGACGACTAAGTACTGGCTTGCAAGACTAAGCGTAATGACTTTTCAGGTGAGTAGTAAGATAGAGCTAAGCCGATAGTGTGGCGTAGGCGTATTTTGGCCACTAACAAGCTGTATTTGCGCTGTACATTCTCTATCAAAGTTGCACAATAGGGAAAAAATTTCGCCTTGCTCGCCATCGTAAATACGCGGAATGGAGCAAGGCTGGTGCTCTAAGTCTGGTGGTTTCTCTTTCGCAGCAAACACTGGCGATTGAGGTGTCCCCAGGACTTTCAGTAGTCTCCCGACCACCTGTCACAACACTTCCAGGAGTACTGCGTATCTCTGGTGCAACTCCTCAGAATTGTAGAATTGCCATAGTTACCTTTCCTCTTTCTGCTTTCACATGTGGCACATTGTTGACATCCGAGCATCTTGGACTTGGTGCTCGTCTGTTGAAGATAACTCTCCCTTCACCATGGGTTATAGCTTCCATCAACCCACTTACGTTATGCTAGGATGGCCATGAACCCAAAGTACAACTTGTATGGATTCTATACCCTGTTAATTATCCAGCTTCCAATCCCTCTATATATTGTCTCTGATAAAATCACGTGGCCTTATATACCTTATATACGTTCTGCAGACTATAGTGGCTCTCCTGCACATCGATGGGATACAAAATAGGGAAGGTGTTTTATAGTGAGGGTAAAACTAGTCTCGTACCCAGACCTAAATGTACGTAACGATGATAATCGCTTACAGTATGATCTGACATCAAGTCGATACCATAGACAATAGAGTAGGATTGGCAACAATCACGTGATCCATTCAGAACGCGCGGATCATCCGAAGTAGTGGTATTCACACCTCAAAAAGGTGTCGCAAGGGGTGGATTTCTTGGAGTCGATCACAGAAAGATTTATGATGCTTTGCGAAGGTAACTGCTAAAATGATGTTGAAGCTGTCAATGGATTCTCCGAAGAACAGTTATTCAGAGTTGTTTTTTTTTTTTTTTGACAAATGTTTTTTGTTCTCCGTGGATTTAATCTAAAACTTGACATGAATTTTCTTTGTGGGGTAACAGCTGGGTATAGTTAACGATTCTTTGGCCAAGATTTCATTGTTAAAAATAGTTTTACGTTGTGACGGGTGCTAAGCGCCGATTATTTGGGTTTCAACTAGCGAGCAAGTGGCCGTTTCATGAAAATCGATACAATGCTTTTGTGGGGGAGTTTCTTCGTTGTACCGGCTTAATTGTACCGTAGGCCTTACTTTTATTTTTTGTGAGTAGTACCAAAGCTGAAAAGCGTCGCTATGTGGGGTTTTTTCCTTCAACTCGTGCTTCTAGGCTGAGTTATGAATTTTTGCAGATACATGTATGGGTGGAAGATAATTAAAACTTGGACGTGCAATGAAAGAAAGAAAAAAAGCGATTCAGTGCACATCTGACTGGGTCACAGCCTCTTTCACTGCCCCTACATGTATCTGCCTGTCTTCCTCTTTCCCTGCCTGTTAGTAACTGAAGACACTGGACTGACAGGATCATTTACATAGGTAGTAGAGGGGGCAGTGATAGAGGCAGAGAGGAGAGAGGGGGCAGTGACAGGGGCAGATAATTAAAGGAGGCAGTGACAGAGGCAGATAGGGTCCCTAGTATCAATGCAGCAGAGTCAAGACAATGCATGGACTGGCTGTAAAATTGGTGGATATGCCATGCAGGGATATGATTACGGTCAAACTTTGGCCAGTGCCTAGCTGCATTGAACATGCAGTACAGGAATGTTACTGTAAGAAGACAAAATAGAAAATAGATCACTTCAACTCCATAATTAAATGCATGTGTTGTTTGAAGTCAGCAGTATATCGGTATACATGTAATAAGGAACATTTATTACTGTATACAAGTGTACGCGACTATTACCAGAGATAATACATAAAAAGGTAGTTTGATATTTTTCATTTCAAATTGTGATTTAAGCCGCATATTATATATCGTTGGAAAGAGCAAAAAATCTACATCCAAAGATACCTTATATTCGTGGTGATGCGTTTCGTTGCGAGCACCACGCTATTCGAAAGATCACAAATGAAATGATCGCGAAAGTACGTGAATTGATAGGGTAAGGTCTTACGCAAAACAAAAACTGTCCCGGTTGAGTTTATAATCAGTATAGAGATATCAAATAGGTGTGCAGCCTTAAAAAAAAACTTTAAAATGCATAGTCTTGCTAATATCATACATAGGGATGCATTAGCAAGTACTCAACCTCAATTGATGTAATCATGCATATTCCTTTTTTTTTTTTTAATGCACTTTTTCTTTCCTCATATTTAGTGTAGCTAGATCTAAGGTTAATTGGTATGGATTGGGAAGTGTCATGCAGTTTGGCTAGTGTGCAAAGCATTGACTGATGAAAGTGGATCTTTGAATGTATTTGTTTGGGATTCATTTAAAGGCAATTCAAATTGCAGTACGCTAGCCATTTCTTATATCAGGAGCTAGAAGGGATCCATGCTCACTCATATCCTTTTACATATATTCATTCATGAGTCTCTGGAAATCAATAACTACCTTCATTCTAAATAGCAACAAAGCTTTGGTTGCGCAAATGTGCATCAGTAATGTCCGTATGGATACATGCATGCATCTAATTAAATATAAATATTTGGCTTGAAAAGAACACTGCATGGGCATCATCGAATTGCAATGTTACAACGGCAGAAATAGTTCAACGTAATGTCATTCAGTTACAACTTCGTTGATCGAAGAATGGGGTGTGCAATAAATAGGGTAGTCACAAAATGTTTTATTGTAAGGAATGGCTATGTGCTTATGCCTTGTAGACAAAGGATCCAATTAAACCTACTTCGTTAAAATATAAAGATACATTTACATAAGCTTGTGTGTTCTTTTTTCATACAGACCAATACAAAACGCCTGGGTAGTTAAAGCACCCTTTGGGCATCATCCAAACGTCCTCATTTTTGTAGTATGATGATTCCAATACCTGAGTTGGTTCACAATCAGAGTCAAGATTCACTCCCAAAATTATACTATACGAATTCAATGCGTCAAAACAAAAATAGATCAGGAACCAGCTCGAAATTATGCAATGGTGTTGGTTTCTACAACTAATTGGCTAATTAATTAAGTCAAGCTGTGTAGTCGGACTAGCCGTGCAGACTAATCGAACAAGTTTCTTCGCTTGTTAAGACCTTTTTCAAACTTTACGAAATACGTGTCCAGTTTTTGACGTGCATGGTTTTAGATCATCGATTTACGGACCCACTTACGCGATTTGTCAAAGTACCTAAAATAAAGGGATACATAAAAGGATTGGGAACGCGCAGCCAATCAACGCGCGCACTCCTGGAAAGAATCCGTACAAGTTGCTATGACCAGAGTTATGACATATACATGTAGACAATTCATAATGCAAAACAGTAAAATGTACAGTACATGCAATGCAAGCGTAACTGAGACACTTAATAAGTGTTTTCTAAATCCTTTGGACCTTTGGGTAGTTTGTTGCTGGACAACCTTTACCTTTTATACCCAAGCAATATTCCGCGACGCTTAAATTATATCGATCTCTCTGGTTATATACTTTCGGTCCTGGTGGTGTACGACTGACACTTGATCCAATGGCAAATGATTTCTACCAACTCATGGCGGATGGTCTTGTGAATGGTTGCGAACAGGAATAGAATGCACAGAGGCTCGAGAGGTATCAGAAATGCCGTCATCAGGTATGCAACTATGTTTCCCGTATTGGCTGCCCAGAAAACGCATGCTAACAACGGAATCTTGGCAACGAAGGCCGCCAATATGGTAGTAACGCTCATGATGATAACTGATCTAATTACGCTGTGATCGCTGTCCATTTCAATGACGCGCTGTTACTTACCGTGCGATGGGACATGTAGGACATCACCATGGTGACACCGACTGGAATGAGGTATCCCAACACGGTTAGTAAGGCTGCAACAAGGTTGGCATTTGCTTGAATTGGGTGCGTGCAGAGCGATCCGCGAATCTTTACTCTGTGGTTGGTGCCGAGAATAAGAGTGCTTACCACATTTTCCACAAAAGCTAACACTACAGATAGGATTACGAGAACAGCTAACACCGGAAGCACTTTGCACTTGGTAACTTTCCTTCGGCCGTATTTGATGGTCAAAAACTGTATAGTAGCTATTAATCCAACAGAGAAATCATCAATGATCCACTGAATAATTGGCAAGGTTACGAATATGATTCCCGATGAATTATAACAGTCTCCAAGTAACGGTAGGTCCGTGACAACGGATACGCCGAACAGAACGTATCCTATTGGATAGAGCATCAGTATTGCCGCGTTACTGAAGCTATCAATACAGACACTGGATCTCGTAGTGTCTTGTTGATGTACACACAGTACATGATTAGAGATCCCAGCAATACGATCAATACGGATTGGACGAAATTCAAGATCGACGATATGATTAATATTGCACTTGTCTGATTGAAATTTGAGCTGCAGTTTTGTGCAGTGGAGCTTTCAGAATTATTTTCAGAACAGTTATTCATCCAGAAGCCGCCGTTAATTTGACTTCAGTGTGCAGATATATATACATAACACTTAATAGCATACCGCTAGCGCATGCATGGCCTTTATAAATATGGTGCATGACGTATAAACAATTTTAATGACACCACCGAAACCATACACGCGCGAAGTTTAGCAAGATGACAACTATGCTTGCAACATAAAACTGTTAACCAAGTGCAGCAACATGACAATACAAAGGCCAGCATTCGATCACGAGGTGACTTCCTGGCGAATCTCTCTGATCATTTTGTCGACAATAGTCGACGTCGCTCCGAATTAGAAAGGAATTGTGCGACCCCACAAAGCGACTGATCGTTAACTAAGCTAAGGTTTAAACGCTATTTAACCACAAAATCCAACATTAATTTGCAATGAGTCGCCAGAAAAAACGTCGCCCGGAAGTCGCCCCATATAACAAGACGTTTAATCCGGCATAAAGGCCGGTGTCACGTAAATTGGGGATCCCGTAAAATTGGGGACCCCCCCCCCTTCCCCGCCTCAAATCTGGGGACCCTTCCGTGAAAACAGAGATAATATATCATATATTTTATACCGGTATTATCTCTGGTGAAAATAGCGATTAATCAAGTTATATATAATTTCTCAGCGTGCATGAACGGAAAGCATGACGGAGAGCGCTAGCGATGTGACGAAAGACGGACTATTTAGCTATAACCAAATATTTTTCTATCGGGTTCCATATATTTTCCTATCGGGTTCCATATGGCCAATACCCGCCTGGCCTGGTTTTCTAAAGCAGATTAGTTGGCTTTGTATACGAAAGAGAGCCAAATTTTACGAAGCAAAAGGTTGCGACCTTTATTACTGTGCATGGTGGGCTGAGCTAAAACGTGTGTGTCGTTTAGACCAGCATACGGTCACAATGGCTAGCTTTATTAATTAATTGCTGAGCAGTACCATGTATCAGTTAGTCTCGTACCCAGACCCATGTTTTCACAGCAGCGGATGGTAGCGCCGGCGGTGATGTAATCCATCCGCTGCTGGGTCTGCGTACCAGACTATATACCAGTAGGAATTAAGTTTCCTATTCG
>OX442416.1:18012728-18020228 GCA_949361645.1 Spongilla lacustris | reverse complement strand
GTTACAAGTGGCCTCATCATGTAACGTGAATTTATTTTACAACACGCACAACAATAGTGACATTCGTCATCTTTTAATAAATATCAACTAAAAAAACAAACTTCCCTTATACATGTATAAGTGCACCCTTTATTACTAGAGTGTAAAGCACAGCATCCCAATAATCTCTCACAGCTGGTGACACTACCAACAAATACAACTTTGTCTCTCTCAGTTGGTGACACTAGATATATCATATATAAGTGGGAGTGTTCCCATCCCTTACCCCACAAGTTTAAACATCACTTCCTATCTCCCTCCTTGCCACAAGGGGAGGGAGGGGCTCATGGGTGAGGGGCTCATGGGTGAAGGGGGAGAGGCTCATGGGTGAAGGGGGAGGACCCTATATGCATCTTGTTACATGTACCTCTCAATGCCCGATCAACTGTTTTCATCGCAATTGTTATAAATCTCCAACACTTATTGCAGATGTTGGCCTCCTTGCAGCAGGTCCGTATCTCATCGTAGTCCGTCATGTCTATGTCGAACACCAGCTCCTTCTGTACGGGCTTAAAGTTGGCTGGAGCGAGCTTGTTGTGATGAGAGGGCTGTGTGTGTGTGCACATGTGTGTGTGTTTGTGTGTGTGTGTGTGCATGTATGTGTGTGTGCGCATGTATGTGTGTGTGTACATTGTGTATGCATGTGAGTGTGCACATGTGTGTGCATGTGCACGTGTGTATGTGCACATGTGTATGTGCACATGTGTGTACGTGTACATGTGTGTGTACGTGTACATGTGTGTGTACGTGTACATGTGTGTGTATGTGCACATGTGTGTGTATGTGCACATGTGTGTACGTGTACATGTGTGTGTATGTGTGTGTGCAAGTGAAAGTGAAACAACAACATACTGTTCCATCATCCAGGGTTGCTCAAAGTACAAACAAGAAAAAGAATCGACTTTTTTTTTTTTAAAGTTGGATTATAAGATGCCTCCGCTGTGTAGTCATATTTCATGGTCCACCATACATCCACAGAAAAGCACGGGATTGGTAACACCAAATGATTGAAATATAAAGTCGCTGTTGATGCACGTGATTTATTAAAATTAACTCGTGTAATAGATAGTATCCGCAGGGACTGGGAACGAGGTGCACGCCAATGTTACGCCACACTCACTGGTGGAAATGATTCAATGGCGGCAGATGGGAATTATGCGTGTTTTGTGCATTTTGTACCTGAAAGGAAAAATTTTTTATTTACAAATTTTATTTTAGTTTTTTCGAGCACAAGCTGCTGGGTGTGCAAGCTAATAACTCTTTAGAAAACTAGCCATTTTCGTTTTTATCTCAGTATGCAAAAACATCTTGCTTGCCTCATACTTTTCTTTAGTAGCGGGCGAACAAATAAGAACAGTGGAAAAAAAAAAAAATGCTGGCATGCACCTCGTTCCCACCTCTGTGGATATGTGTCAATTCTACTGTTTAATTTCTCTAAAGGCTCGAGTCAGACCTGACAGGCCCAACATAAGCTAGTCTAGGCAAGCCTTGGCCCCCCCCCCCCCCCCTCCCCCCAACACTACCACACATTGCCAGAGCAAAGCCTTGCAATAGGACTACCTTGTCCGAAAACACTGCCCCAATGTCGATCTTCTCGGGCGATAACTTCTTCAGCTCTCGCTCGAAGTCCTCCTGGGAGTCGAATGATTTGTACCTCACGTATATGTCACCCGCAAGTGTAAAAGAGAACTCCCTATGTGAGAAGGTTGCGATGTCACCTGAGGATAAAGAAGGGGGGGGGGGGGGGGGGGGGTATATAATTCGCGGACGATTCCCTGCACCAGATTCCTTACCATACTGTAACCATTGGAAGTACTTATCGTGAGGAAATAGCCAGGTGTAGTATGCTCCAAGCAACCCTCCTAACTGAGACGGGTCGAACTTTTGTACCTCCATTTGTTTCCCGCCTTCCGAGCCCGTCTCTTTTGCCTCGACCCCAGCCCCCTGTGCTACGGTTACATAACGTAACTATTTAAAGGGGGTTTAATTTGTGGGCTATTCCAATATTTAACCGTACACCCCTATGGATGAGGTGTCCAGGGGGGTATTGGGAATATGTCCCGGGAGGTGGTCATTTAAATGCCTGTCCCGGGGGGCTAGAAGGTATAACAGAAGTTTGTCCAGGGACCCAGGGGGGGGGGATGACAAGCATGTCCAGGGGAGGTTGAATAAAATAGAAGCTTGTCCAGGGGGGCATTTATGAGTCTGGGGGGCAAATATTGTCATTGAATAAAAGGTTGGGGGGACAACTTTTTTAAATACAGTCGTTGCCTCGTGCGCGAATGCACATCCGACTGGGGACGATACTACTGACAGCTACCACTTTTAATTTTACCAGTAAGCTTAGGCCAACCAGAGATATCTCTCGATATACAGAGGTACTTGATTACACAACCTCCCTGTGGGTTCAGGGTCTGGGTACGAGACCAGCCAAGTCAAACGTATCGAACAATCCAATGGTGGAAACAATAAAGGCCATAGCTTTCATAACGGACAGAGCCATTAAATTCAAGAGTGGGTAGTACAAACACAATATCAAAAAATGCTGCCTGCGTTGCTGGCCACTCTCGGCCACAGGTCGGCGCACTCCTTGGCAACGGGTCCCGTGACGGTAGACCCTGTGGGACAGGAAGGGCGGCATAGATAACAAAGGCACACTCCAATACCCGGCGCAAACGATACCTTTCATCTCTCCCTTGTTGTTGACGATTACTCCTGCGTTGTCTACATAAGCCCATACCATTTCATTAAAAACAAACACAATCTACATACTAGCACGTTACCTTCAAAATATAGAGTAACTCCATCTTGACGTCTGAAAGACTTTCTTTGCCGAATGATCACGGCCATGTGAACTGAAATTCCAAATCGTGCCCACCATGTTTGATTACCGCACCACCTCGCGTACCTTTCTTTCTCAATTCGGGCTTTCCTTTCTTAACACTGGCAAGGATGAGGTCACCGACCCCTGCTGCTGGCAGTCGGTTGAGGCGACCCTTGATTCCTTTAACCGAAATGACAAACAGGTTCTTCGCCCCGGTGTTGTCCGCGCAATTAATCACTGCACCCACGGGCAGACCCAGAGAAACACGAAACTTGGCACCGACTGCGGCCTTTGTTGCTGCGGGAAACGCGAGCGGCAGGCCCTCATCCCTTCAACACTGATTAAAGTTAACGCACTTACCGGCTGCCATCTAACTCGTTCACGTGGACAATAAAAAAAGAAAGGATGGGCGCATGCGCATGGCGAAGATTGTTTACGTTCTGGATATGAAATAATGGCCTCCAGATCGTACGAAGAGGTTGTTGTTTTTACAAAGATACGTCAGACTCAGGTTGCTTATATACGTGTGCTCTTCTTTAAAACACCTTTAGATACTTCGCGAGCCATTTGTGTACATCTGCCAAGTTAAAGGGAAAGAAGTGAGAGTTAAACTCATCGAGGTTCGTCAGAAAGCGAGTAGCAACTGTCCCCAGCTCTTTCAATACTTTACGTTTCGTTGCGTTTGTGGCACGCTCCGCTACCCGTTTGCGCTGCTGTAGGCTTACAACGCATGGCTGAAGATACCCGAAGAGAAGAAGGCTGACGTGCAACTGATTACGCAGATGCTGCACAATGCTAGCTTAATGTATGCCGAATGTGGACATGTAGATATGCGTGTGTGTGGTGTGTGTGTGTATGTGTGTGTGTGTGTGTGTGTGTGTGTGTGTGTGTGTGTGTGAATGGGCATATTTGTATGTTGGGGGGGGGGGGGGGGGGGGGCGAGGCCAGGGTTAATCTTTTTAACATATGGATATTTGTCAGGATCGATGACATTGAGGATAACTCCAAACTAAGGAGAGGAATACCGGGTGAGCCACACCACACACACCCATGCACATACACACACATACACACACACACACATACCTCAATCCTTTACACTCATGCAACTCCTCTTCTCATTGGCTCTATTCCTCTCCTTTCTCTCCACCCTCCCTCCTCTCATAATTTCGCCTCTCTCCTCATTGAAATCCACCCTTCCTTCCTCCCCTCCTCCCCTCCTTAGTTACACACAGTATATTTGGCATCCCTGGCACAATCAACTCCGGCAATTACATGTACTTTGTTGCCTTGGAGAAGACCTTGGCTCTCGGCCATCCCAAAGCTGTCCACATCTACACCCGTGAGTAACATAGCACACATCACCCTGGCACCATAGCACACATCACCCAGGCACCATAGCACACATCACCCTGGCATCACAGCACACATCGCCCTGGCACCATAGCACACATCACCCTGGCACCATAGCACACATCACCCTGGCACCATAGCACACATCACCCTGGCATCACAGCACACATCACCCTGGCACCATAGCACACATCACCCTGGCATCACAGCACACATCACCCTGGCACCATAGCACACATCACCCAGGCACCATAGCACACATCACCCTGGCACCATAGCACACATCACCCTGGCATCACAGCACACATCACCCTGGCACCATAGCACACATCACCCTGGTAATAGCCTGGCACCATAGCACACATCACCCTGGTAATAGCCTGGCACCATAGCACACATCACCCTGGTAATAGCCTGGCACCATAGCACACATCACCCTGGTAATAGCCTGGCACCATAGCACACATCACCCTGGTAATAGCCTGGCACCATAGCACACATCACCCTGGCACCATAGCACACATCACCCAGGCACCATAGCACACATCACCCTGGCATCACAGCACACATCACCCTGGCACCATAGCACACATCACCCTGGCATCACAGCACACATCACCCTGGCACCATAGCACACATCACCCAGGCACCATAGCACACATCACCCTGGCACCATAGCACACATCACCCTGGCATCACAGCACACATCGCCCTGGCACCATAGCACACATCACCCTGGCATCACAGCACACATCACCCTGGCACCATAGCACACATCACCCTGGTAATAGCCTGGCACCATAGCACACATCACCCTGGTAATAGCCTGGCACCATAGCACACATCACCCTGGTAATAGCCTGGCACCATAGCACACATCACCCTGGCACCATAGCACACATCACCCTGGTAATAGCCTGGCACCATAGCACACATCACCCTGGCACCATAGCACACATCACCCTGGTAATAGCCTGGCACCATAGCACACATCACCCTGGCACCATAGCACACATCACCCTGGCATCACAGCACACATCACCCTGGCATCACAGCACACATCACCCTGGCACCATAGCACACATCACCTAGGCACCACAGCACACATCACCCAGGCACCATAGCACACATCACCCTGGTAATAGCCTGGCACCATAGCACACATCACCCTGGCACCATAGCACACATCACCCTGCCACCATAGCACACATCACCCAGGCACCACAGCACACATCACCCAGGCACCATAGCTTATTAGCACACATCACCCTGGCACCATAGCACACATCACCCTGGCACCATAGCACACATCACCCTGGCACCATAGCACACATCACTATGTAGTGTCACATCGGTCCTCCTCACACCCAGACCAGCTGTTGGAGCTTCACAGGGGTCAGGGCAAGGACATCTACTGGAGGGACTCTGTGGTCTGCCCCACTGAGGAAGAGTACATTGTGATGGTCAAACAGAGTGAGTGGTGGGCATCAATTGGGAGTGTGGTGGGCAGAGGAGACTGATGTGGTTTGTGAGTGTTTTCCGCCATGCTTGTGTGTGTGTGTGTGTGTGTGTGCTTGTGGAGAAACAGGGTAACCAATGAGGGAAGTAGGAGGAGGTGTGAAGATAATATTGTCTGCCGCCATAGAAACCGGAGGGCTTTTCATGTTGGCTGTGGAGCTGATGCAGCTGTTCAGTGATAACAAAATGTAAGAGAGGAGGTGGAGGTAGGAGGGAGCAGAGGAGATAGGGGAGATAGGGAAGGAGGGGGAGGGACCTGGGAGGGGGGAGAAGAAGGGATATTCACCTTTGTACCCTTGCACATAGGGACTTTGCTCCTCTTACTGATGCCCTGGGTCTATACTTCCAGATACGTGACGACTACGCCAATCTGTGCTCTAAAGAGGTATGGTCCTATGCACTTAGGGGTGTGGTCATATACACTTTAAGGTATGGTCATATACACTTAGGGGTGTGGTCATATACACTTAGAGGTGTGGTCATATACACTTAGAGGTGTGGTCATATACACTTAGGGGTGTGGTCATATGCACTTAGAGGTGTGGTCATATACACTTAGAGGTGTGGTCATATACACTTAGGGGTGTGGTCATATACACTTAGAGGTATGGTCATATACACTTAGGGGTGTGGTCATATGCACTTAGGGGTGTGGTCATATACACTTAAGGGTGTGGTCATATACACTTAGAGGTGTGGTCATATACACTTAGGGGTGTGGTCATATACACTTAGGGGTATGGTCATATACATGTAGAGGTGTGGTCATACACTTAGGGGTGTGGTCATATGCACTTAGGGGTGTGGTCATATACACTTAAGGGTGTGGTCATATACACTTAGAGGTGTGGTCATATACACTTAGGGGTGTGGTCATATACACTTAGGGGTATGGTCATATACACGTAGAGGTATGGTCATATACACTTAGGGGTGTGGTCATATGCACTTAGAGGTGTGGTCATATACACTTAGGGGTGTGGTCATATACACTTAGAGGTGTGGTCATATACACTTAGGGGTGTGGTCATATACACTTAGAGGTATGGTCATATACACTTAGAGGTATGGTCATATACACTTAGAGGTGTGGTCATATACACTTAGAGGTGTGGTCATATACACTTAGGGGTGTGGTCATATACACTTAGAGGTATGGTCATATACACTTAGGGGTGTGGTCATATGCACTTAGGGGTGTGGTCATATACACTTAGAGGTGTGGTCATATACACTTAGGGGTGTGGTCATATACACTTAGAGGTATGGTCATATACACTTAGGGGTATGGTTATATACACTTAGAGGTATGGTCATATACACTTAGAGGTGTGGTCATATACACTTAGGGGTATGGTTATATACACTTAGAGGTATGGTCATATACACTTAGGGGTATGGTTATATACACTTAGAGGTATGGTCATATACACTTAGGGGTATGGTTATATACATATACACTTAGAGGTGTGGTCATATACACTTAGGGGTATGGTCATATACACTTAGAGGTATGGTCATATACACTTAGGGGTATGGTTATATACATATACACTTAGAGGTGTGGTCATATACACTTAGGGGTGTGGTCATATACACTTAGAGGTATGGTCATATACACTTAGGGGTATGGTTATATACATATACACTTAGAGGTGTGGTCATATACACTTAGGGGTGTGGTCATATACACTTAGGGGTGTGGTCATATACACTTAGAGGTATGGTCATATACACTTAGGGGTGTGGTCATATACACTTAGGGG
>OX442416.1:17808725-18012528 GCA_949361645.1 Spongilla lacustris | reverse complement strand
CCTCCAGCACATGCACCAAACACACTGTCATTGGGATGTGCAAGACACCACACCTTCTATGGCATGGGGTGCACTAACCCTCCATCACATGCGCCAAACACAGTGTCATCGGGATGTGCAAGACACCACACCTTCTATGGCATGGGGTGCACCAACCCTCCAGCACATGCACCAAACACATTGTCATTGGGATGTGCAAGATACCATACCTCCTTTGGCATTCAACTACATGCATCTCACAATATGGTTCATGAACCATGGTCTCTTTTCTTGTGAGTATACAGTGCGGATGAGCTGCCGTACTATTCACCTGGATCACCACGCCACTTAAGTCATCCAAGATGTTCTTCACCACGTCACTGTACTCGGCAAACACGTTCAAGTCATTCAACACATCCATCTTCATGTTTTTCCTCACCATGCTCATCATCCATTCCTCATACTCACACTTGCATCATTCCTATTAGCCAGAGCCACTGCCTGTAATGGTGAGGCCACCAGTAGCTGCTTCCACCAAGGATTCAGCTCCAGTCACCATCACAGTCATGGTCCCAGGCAGCGTTACCATGGACAGCTGGACCTATGCCAGACACTTGGGCAGGACAAGGACCATTCTTTTACCATTAATATGCGTACTAGAACTCTTTCAAAACATTTACATGTTCATGTGCTTGTACCCATGTGATCACTTCTTTGTTATGATAATCAAGATTCGCTAAGGTGTAACTTCTTGTGTAAATGTAACGTTTGTCAGAATGTTACCTCAATAGATTGTGAGGACAAGCTGACAAACGAGTTCTTAAAAGAACTTTTGATTCAACACGATACACAGTTGCACTGTACATAGATTATCTGAGCAACAACCGACTTTTCTTCACGAGTGCACCAGAGCTACATGTACATGTATATCTGAGCAACAATCGACTTTTAACTTCACGGGTGCACCAGAGTTATCAAGCAACAACCGACTTTTCTTCACGAGTGCACCAGAGCTACATGTACATGTATATCTGAGCAACAATCGACTTTTAACTTCACGGGTGCACCAGAGTTATCAAGCAACAACCGACTTTTCTTCACGAGTGCACCAGAGCTACATGTACATGTATATCTGAGCAACAATCGACTTCTTCATGGATGCACCAAACATCTCTCTAGTAATCTGAGCAACAACTAACTTAAATTAGCAGAGGTGCATGCATCATGTTCTGTGTCTATTCAGGCAACTAAATTGCTAAGGTAACTCACAACCTGAGAGCTTCTCTAGCTTTAAGTGCTCTTAATGCTGGTAAGACCTCCATTGATGTCCGGGTTCTTTGGGTAATTGTAGGACTTGCCAGGTAAATGTAGCTTTGGGTGAAGGAAATTTACTTCAACAAGCCGGGCTTCCACATCCACCTTTGTCACATATCAAAGCCAAACAATCATCTTCCTATGCAACTGTTACATAGCCTTTCACGATGGCCTCACTTCTACAGATGAAATTGAAATGGTAATAATACCATGAAATGCTTCTCACAATATGGTTCATGAGCCATGGTCGCTCTTCTTGTGAGTATACAGTGCGGATGAGCTGCCGTACTTATTGCCACACACAGAACAGGAAAATGGCCTGTCAATTTCAGATTTTTTCCTACGCCTGCGCTTGCAGGGTGGACCCTGGCTTCCTTCGTCAACACTGGCATTGTCTGCCTTAGCGACATCACCGTGTTCATCACCTGGAACAGCAGGCTGCTTATGAGTGTTCTTTTTGTGCAGGTACAGGGCCTGGCTACTGCCATACTTATTGCCACATACAGTGCATTGGTAGGCAAGGATTAGTTCAGACCTGGGTCTGCGTTTCCTCCTGCCAGAAACACAGCTATTGCCTTTGTCTTGCATTTCACTGTGAGTCTCATCTGCAGACTCATTACCCTCAACTGTAGGTGGGTCAGGAATGGCATTAGAAGGACCTGGTTGGCCACTGTCTGGAACATTTCCAGGTGTTTCTGAAGAGTTGATAGCAGTGGCTGGAGTAGGCTTTGGACATACCCTGTCCCTCTTCTTGGGGTCACGAACGTATTCCCTCACCTTCTCGTACAGGTACAGTGACCGCGTCAGGGACAATCCATTGGGGCTAATAACAGGTGGCATCACTTGGCTCTGATAAGCCTCCTGTATGTCCTTTATGGCCACTCCAGCCCTCAGCATGCTCATCTCGGTGGGGTTTGTGTCCGATGGCAAGGTCTTCATTTTCATGACACCAGGGTGGCCTTGGTCAAACTCAAATGTGTGGTAGCGACCAAAGCCAACCAGAGGACCAAACCACTGGCCCAAGAAGGCATTCCAGTCATGGTACTGCCAGTCCTGGTACAGTTGTGGCACACAAGTGACGTTCTGGCCACACTGCCGGACACAGTCAGCTAGATCGTCCATGTCATCTACATGATCCTGTCTTCGGTAGTACTTCTTGAACAGGCCAAAGTAGGAATCAGGTCGAAACTTTGTGTGTCCAGGTAGCATGAAGTTCAGCTGGATGGCCTCATGTTGTCCAGTGATCACCCGCCAGGCCAGGTACCACATCATGGTGGTGTTCTTGTTCTGGCCCACACAGTTGTCGGCCTGAAGTGTTACACGCCTCTCTCCCAGTCCATGTAGGTGGAAGAATGCATGCACCAGGCTGACCACCACCACAGCACCCTTGCCGGCCTGCTCAGCCTCATCAATTAGGAAGAACACCTGGCGGCACAGCGGCTCACAACACACGCCAAACACCTGGACCTTGCGAGGTGTCCTGAAATAAAACGTGCCCCTTTGCTGTGAGCTATAGGGCAGTGACACCTGCTGGCAGTAGTCAAAAGAGTACTGCATCTGCATGTCCAGGTGCAGGGCTTGTGAAGTGAAGGGAGCCATCAGGGCCCTGGATCCCAAGTGACCCAGAATCTGGTCACGCTCCTTCTGTCTCTTCCCTTTCCATCCCTTCTCAGCCTCCTCAATATTGGCATTGTAGGCATCACGAAATGCCTTGGCCTTAATGAGGTGTTGTTTGTATTTGTCATTTATTGTTTTGCGCTGCTCGTCGGAAAGGCTGTGCCTCAAAGTGACCAACATCTGATCACACTTGTCGCACAGATCGCTGCGTGCAGGTTGGATCTTGATGTTGGAGCAGTACCTGCGCCAGAGTGTAATAAATGACACGTACTTCACCACACGTGCAGCAGGAGGTGTTGGAGGAGCCGGAGGAACGTTGAGCAAGGTGTACTGCCGCTTCAGCCGAGTGGTCAATCTGTAAGGGCAAGGTTGCTGTGGTGCTGGTGTGGTCTTTGATAGGGACTCCATGGCTTTGCAATACTCAACGTACACAGACTTTAGTGTTTTGCCGCTCTCCAGAACGTAGTCTCTGATTGTCCCTTGCAATCGACCAGGGTCAGGGAGGGCATGTATGCCAGCATAGTTCTCTATAAATCTGACTACCATAGTCTTGTCCAAACGAGAGAGGGCATGGCGAGGAGCCCTGCCACAGTTCCCATGGGGATGGGGCTCAACATCAGAGTCAGAGCACACCTGCTGCTGCCAGCGCTTCAATGTACAGTAACTAATGCCAATGATGGCACAGAAAGCATCCTTGCAGACAGGACTGGACCAGTCAAGGCGATACTGGAATGTATTTCGAGAACCACATTTGTTCCGAATCACAGCTAGCATTCCATAAATAACAGCCTTTCTGGTTTTCTTGTCCAATCTGGATAGTGTGAGTGCTCGTCTTTTGGGCAAGTCACCGTACTTCAATAAGCAACTGTCTCTGCAGCACCCTCCTCTAGTAAGGTAGGCATTCAGCATGCGACGAGGACGACATCGCCCACGTGCTATTCTAGCTGGTACATCACCTGGGCCGTCGCTGTCATCTTCACCATCACCATCAGTGGCATCACCGTCGCTTCCGCTATCACAATCTCTGCCCTCATCATCACTTTCACCATCATTGTCATCTCCGTCGCTTTCACCATCATCGTTGATTCCATCTTCACAGACATCGCTATCAATGCCTTCAAAATCATCACTTCCATATTCACCATCGCCACCGTTCTCGATTTCCTCATCCTCGTCAAAAGTATCGTTCCATTCGAACTCGTCCGCTGAATGATAAACGACGAGCTCGTCGTTAGTCGTCGCCATATCGTTTATCTTTATCTACATGTACAAAGAGGATAACGAATAACAACTATAATAGGCATGACCTGAGAGATCCAATACTCACCGCCGTTTGTTACGTATCCTGCTTTGTAGGTGTGGCTAAGTTAATAAACGGGAGAAGTTGAATATTCATGTACATGAGTGAATGGAAGCGGTTCACGCCCGTGCAACGGCGCGATTCGAGCGGGAAACCTGTACCTACTTTGAACGGCTGTATCTCCCCAACGGAATACATAAAAATTAACGAACAGAACAAATCGATAGGTAAAGGACCTCTCTACCTATAAACCGAATTTGAAGAGATTTCATTACTCCTACAGAAAGTTATGGCGGGTTAGAACCCGAAAGGGTATCGGACGTTGCAATACTGGTATGGAGCAAGTGAAAGATCCCAAAATGTATTTTAGCATAGAGAAATGGTATAGTTTAAAGTGTTGAAGATAGGATGTCAATAGCTCTTACCGTTGGGCAGTTATAGCTATTTAAACGTAAAGGTATTTTATAACATTTTATATATATATACGAAGGCTCATTTTGTCGTGAACTGTCCCATATATATATATATATGGGACAGTTCACGACAAAATGAGCCTTCGTATATATATATAAAATGTTATAAAATTCCCTTATGTTTGAATCGCTATAACTTCTGAATGGTAAAAGCTATCGACTTCCTATTTTCAACACTTCATACTACACCATTTCTCTATTTTAAAATCCATTTTGGAGTCTTGCACTTGCTCCGTGCCAGTATTGCAATGTTCGATACCCCACCGGGTTCACACCCGCCATAACTTTAGGTAGGAGTAATGAAATCGCTTCAAATTCGGTTTGTAGGTAGAGAGGTCCTATACCTATCGATTTGTTCTGTTCGTTAATTTTTATGTCATCCGTTACGGAGATACAGCGGCGCAAAGTTGGTACACGTTTCCCGCTCGAATCGCGCCGTTGTACGTGCGAGGCCCGCTTCCATTCATCAAAGACATGAATATGCAACTACTTCCTGTGGGCCGAGACTTTGATAACTTATAGCCACACCCATACTGCGCTAGCTAGATCTGATGAGTAAGTATTTAATGTATCGTCCCTGTCACAGTTGTTATTCGTTATCTCCTATGTAGATAACGGAGATATGGCGACGTCCACTGAAGACAACACGCTCGCAAGAGTTTCAATCGGCGGACGAGTTCGAGCGAGGTGGGGAGATTGAGAACGGTAGTGACGGTGGTTATACTACTGACGACGACTGACGATGGTGGTTGTAGGGAGTGAGCAGCCCCTAAATGACTAAGAGCCAGCAGCCCTAGTCTCGTACCCAGACCCTGATTCCCACAGCTGCGGATGGACACCAGCCCCACCCCCACATATGCCTCACTGCATTGCAAGTCCAGACAGCAGCCCCGCATAACCAGCAGCAGACGCCACCAACCCGCACTACCTATGGAACCACCTACCCATATCAGACCCTACACACGAGCCACAAACTAACCAGTGGGGTCAGCCTCCACAATGGTATACCAGTGGAAACACTGCTATCCCTCTCGCTGCAAATGGAGTTGGCAGCCCCCACAATTTCAATCAAGGGAAGCCACACATCCCAATGGACTTACAGCAGAACCTAGCTGACTGTGTCCGGCAGTGTGGCCAGGATGTCACTTGTGTGTCACAGCTGTACCAGGACTGGAATGCCTTCTTGAGCCAGTGGTTTGGTCCTCTGGTTGGCCTAAGACACTACCACACATTTGAGTTTGATCAAGACCACCCTGGTGTCATGAGGATGGAGACCTTGCCATCGGACACAAACCCCACCGAGATGAGCATGCTGAGGGCTGGAGTGGCCATAAAGGACATACAGGAGGCTTATCAGAGCCAAGTGATGCCACCTGTTATTACCCCCAGTGGATTGTCCCTGATGCGGTCACTGTACCTGTACGAGAAGGTGAGGGAATACGGTCGTGACCCCAAGAAAAGGGACAAGGTGTTGTCCAAAGCCTTCACAAAGCTTAGAGGCCAACTCTTCCTATATATCCATGCGGTAATGCTTCATCCCATGCAGTAGCAGAAAATGACAAACCAAGACCTTCCTCACTTACTTACAGTCTGCAGATGACACTCACAGTGAATTGCAAGGTGAAGGTAATAGCTGACACTGTTTCTGGCAGGAGGAAATGCAGACCCAGGTCTGAACTAATCCTTGCCTACCAATGCACTGTACATGTATGTCGCAACAAGTATGCCAGTAGCCAGGCCCTGTCCCTGCACAAAAAGAACACTCACAAGCAGCCTGCTGTTCCAGGTGATGAACACAGATTCCAGCGTTGACAAAAGAAGCCAGGGTCCAGCCAAGCACAAGCCGCGAGGCATACGCTAATATCTGAAATTGACAGGCCATTTTCCAGTTCGGTGTGTGGCAAGACGTACGGCACCCCAGCCGCACTGTATACTCACAACAAGACCAATAATGGTTCATGACAAAGGAACCATATTGTGAGATGCATGCTTTTTATGTAGTTTAAGGTCACCTCTGCAGTGTACACCATACATCTGTGTCGTTAAGGGGTTAACTCTGTATACCATACATCTGTGTCATCAAGGGATTACCTGTACACCATACATCTGTATCGCTAAAGGGTTTTTACCTCTGTACACTTTGTGTATGTGTTATTAAGGTATCACCTGTACACCATACATCTGTGTCATCAAGGGGTTACCTGTACACCATACATCTGTATCGTTAAAGGGTTTTTACCTCTGTACACTTTGTGTATGTGTTATTAAGGTATCACCTGTACACCATACATCTGTGTCATCAAGGGGTTACCTGAACACCATACATCTGTGTCGTTAAGGGGTTACCTCTATATACCTTATGTATGTGTTGTTAAGGGGTTACCTCTTGTGTGTACCCCATTAATCTGTTTCATCAAGGGGTTACCTGTACACCATACATCTGTGTCGTTAAGGTGTTACCTCTGCACACCTTATGTATATGTATGGGTTGTTACCTGTACAGTGTACAGTGTACACCATACATCTGTGTCGTTAAGGGGTTAACTCTGTATACCTTATGTATGTGTTGTTAAGGGGTCACCTGTACTCCATACATCTGTGTCATCAAGGGGTTACCTGTACACCATACACCTGTGTCGTTAAGGTGTTACCTCTGCACACCTTATGTATATGTATGGGTTGTTATGGTATCACCTGTACAGTGTACAGTGTACACCATACATCTGTGTCGTTAAGGGGTTAACTCTGTATACCTTATGTATGTGTTGTTAAGGGGTCACTTGTACACTGTACATCGGTGTCGTTAAGGGGTTACCTCTGCACACCATACATCTGTGTCATCAAGGGGTTACCTGTACACCATACATCTGTGTCGTTAAGGGATTTTTACTTTTCACGTAGTGGTGATGTAATCCATCTGATGCTGTGAAAATCTAGGTCTGGGTGTGAGACTAGTGACGATGGTGGTCCCATTTACACCCTGTATATGTGTCTGCTGTGGGATCAAATCCATGGTCCCATTTACATCCTGTATGTGTGTATTTTGGGGTCAAATCCATAGTCCCATTTACACACTGTAGGTGTATCTATTGTCGGGTCAAATGCATGATCCCATTTACACCCTGTACTTAAGTCTGTTTTAGGGTCAAATCTATGGTTCCATTTACACCCTAAAGCTGTGTCTGTTGTGAGATCAAATCCATGCTCCCATTTACACCCTGCATGTACTTTTGTCTGTTGTGGGGTAAATTCATTGGTCCCATTTACACCCTGTACTTTTTCTGTTGTGGGGTCAATTCATTGGTCCCATTTATACCCTGTACTTTTGTCTGTTGTGGGGTCAATTCATTGGTCCCATTTACACCCTGTACTTTTGTCTGTTGTGGGGTCAATTCATTGGTCCCATTTACACCCTGTACTTTTGTCTGTTGTGGGGTCAATGATCTGATGTACACCCTGTACTTGTGATCAAATCCATGATCCCATTTACACACTGTACTTTTGTCTGTTGTGGGGTCAATTCATTGGTCCCATTTACACCCTGTACTTTTGTCTGTTGTGGGGTCAGTTCATTGGTCCTATTTACACCCTGTACTTCTGTCTGTTGTGGGTCAAATCCATGGTCCCATTTACACCCTGTACTTGTGTCTGTTTTAGGATCAAATCCATGGTCCTATTTACACTCTGTACATGTACATGTATGTGTGTCTGTTGTGGGGTCAATGCATTGGTCCCATTTACACCCTGTAATGGCCCAGGGTCCAATCAGGTCAACTCCCTCACTGCAAGTGGACAGAACCATTAATGCAAGTTAACTTAATAGCCCCACACTACATGTCCAGACAGTTAGCACCAGTGCATGGAGCAATTGCAGGTGGAGTTATCAGACTGGCAGCAAGGGAGCAATCAGGTGCTAAAAAATCCTACAGGGTCATTGGGGGTCCCCACAATAATGCAGCTCTCACACTGCGATAGGAATTGGCACCCCCCACTATATTAGGGGAGCCATGAACTGGATTAACACATGCCCCATTCACCCCCATGGCCCTATCTCCCACTACCTATCCTCCTCTACTGCAAGTTGTATCAGAGGCCCAGGCCATCCCCTACTCAATAGCACTCTCAGTCCCCACACGACCAGCCCTCCCACCCACCCCTAAAAACCCCTCTAACATATGGTGTAATCGTACTACCAACAGGCCGGAGAGCTGCCAGCTGCCACATTACCAGGGTTGAATGGGGTCGTCACAAAGCTATGTGGAGTGGAACCTTGAACTGGAGCCGACCCCAAATACTGGGGCCAGCCACAATGGCCCTCTATCCTAGCCCCACACAGCTCCTCACTGCAAATGCAAATGAAGCCACTACCTATGAAACCATTAACCCCCACACTACTAGAGTACTTACTAGTAGGGGACCGGAACCATCGTGGAGCTACCATCTCGCATTGGACAAATGGGGATACCACCACTGAGTGTACATGCCTACGTTTTTCTCTTCACACATTTTGTGTTGTACATGTAGATCTGAACTAGGTCTACTGTAGACATGTACATGTTTTGTGCATGTACATGTACGTATACAGAGTAAATTTTATCTGGTGTGAAGCCATGCTGTTAGTGGTGAATATACTTACCTGCCCTATCGGTACTGATTGCGGTGGGTCTGCACCCGTGGTTGGTGTATATAGACAACCAAGGCTTGCAGAGGGCGTTTTGCCTACTGGGAACTACATACTGTAAGGCCTTACTTTACGCGAGTAGCAAAATATGGAAGTACCATTTTGAATGTCACGCATGCACAGTCACAGCTACAATGTGGCACGATGAAGACATCAGAATTCATGACCACACAATGCAAGTGGAGTTAATAGACCCTACAAATTTAATGGATTCATCAACTACGTTATACCTAGCCCTAGGCTGGTGTTTCTGCCAAAATGTATGTGCGCGGGTAGTGTATAGTGGCCGTGGGGCACAGGTGAAACTGGGTTACACTGGTAATGTCTGGTGACATCTCTGACAGTGCTGTGTGGTCATGAATTCTGACGTCTTCACCGTGACACATTGTAGCTGTGACTGTGCTTGCAATTTATGTGACATTGATTCAAAATGGCACTAATATGTTTTGCTACTAGTTCTCAGTACATGTAGGCAAAACGCCCTCTGCAAGCCTTGGTTGTCTATATACACCAACCACGGGTGCAGACCCACCACAATCAGTACCGATAGGGCAAGTAACTATATTCACCACTAACAGCATGGCTTCACACCAGAATGCACAAAACATGTACATGTACATGTCTACAGTAGTTCAGATCCACATGTACAGCACAAAATGTGTGAAGAGAAAAACGTATACGCATGTACACTCTACAAATGGAGGCTGCTCCAGTGGTGGCATCCCCATTTGTCCAATGCAAGCTGGTAGCTCCACGATGGTTCCCCTACCAGTAATTCCTCTTGTAGTGTGGGGGTTAATGGTTTCATAGGTACATGTAGTGGCTTCACGTGCATTTGCAGTGAGGAGCTGTGTGGGGCTAGGATAGAAGGCCATTGTGGCTGGTCCCAGTGTTTGAGGTCGGCTCCAGTTCAAGGTTCCACTCCACATGCTGAGGTCTAGCTTTGTGACGACCCCATTCAACCCTGGTAATGTGGCAGCTGGCAGCTCTCCGGCCTGTTGGTAGTATGACCCCACAACAGACAAAAGTACAGGGTGTAAATGGGACCAATGAATTGACCTCACAACAGACAAAAGTACAGGGTGTAAATGGAACCATGTATTTGACCCCACAACAGACATAAGAACAGGGTGTAAATGGGACCATGGATTTGATCACAAGTACAGGGTGTAAATGGGATCATGGATTTGAGTCCCTACAACAGACACAAGTACAGGGTGTAAATGGGAGCATGGATTTGATCTCACAACAGACACAAGTTTAGGGTGTAAATGGGACCATAGATTTGACCCTAAAACAGACTCAAGTACAGTGTGTAAATGGGACCATGGATTTGACCCCACAATAGATACACTTACAGTGTGTAAATGGGACCATGGATTTGATCCCACAGCAGACACTAGTACAGGGTGTAAATGGGACCACCGTCGTCACTAGTCTCGCACCCAGACCTAGATTTTCACAGCATTGGATGGATTACATCACCACTACGTGAAAAGTAAAAATCCATAAACGACACAGATGTATGGTGTACAGGTAACCCCTTAATGACACATACATAAGGTGTACAGAGGTATCCCCTTAACAACACGGATGTATGGTGTACAGGTAACCCCTTGATGACACAGATGAATGGGGTACACACAAGAGGTTAAATCCCTTAACAACACATACATAAGGTTTACAGAGGTAACCCCTTAACGACACAGATGTATTGTGTAAAGGTAACCCCTTGATGACACAGATGTATGGTGTACAGAGGTAACCCCTTAACGACACAGAAGTACAGTGTACAGGTAACCCCTTAACAACACATACATAAGGTATACAGAGTTAACCCCTTAACGACACAGATGTATGGTGTACAGGTAACCCCTTGATGACACATATGTATATGATGGGGGGGGGGGGGGGGGGGGGGGGTACAACAAGAGGTAACCCCTTAACAACACATACATTAACGACACATACATAAAGCATACAAAGGTAACCCCTTAACGGCACAGATGTATGGTGTACAGGTAACCCCTTAACGGCACAGATGTATGGTGTACAGGTAACCCTTTAACGGCACAGATGTATGGTGTACAGGTAACCCCTTAACGGCACAGATGTATGGTGTACAGGTAACCCCTTAACGGCACAGATGTATGGTGTACAGGTAACCCCTTAACGGCACAGATGTATGGTGTACAGGTAACCCCTTAACGGCACAGATGTATGGTGTACAGGTAACCCCTTAACGACACAGATGTATGGTGTACAGGTAACCCCTTGATGAAACATACATAAGGTTTACAGAGGTAACCCCTTAACGACACAGATGTACAGTGTACATACCCACCACACATCAGTACACTATACACACCACATCAGTACACTATACACACCACACATCGGTACACTATACACACCACACATCAGTACACTATACACACCACATCAGTACACTATACACACCACACATCGGTACACTATACACACCACACATCAGTACACTATACACACCACACATCAGTACACTATACACACCACATCAGTACACTATACACACCACATCAGTACACTATACACACCACACATCGGTACACTATACACACCACACATCAGTACACTATACACACCACACATCAGTACACTGTACACACCACACATCAGTACACTATACACACCACACATCAGTACACTATACACACCACACATACGCACACCACACATCAGTACACTATACACACCACACATACGCACACCACACATCAGTACACTATACACACCACACATCAGTACACTATACACACCACACATCAGTACACACATCAGTACACTATACACACCACACATACACACACCACACATCAGTACACTATACACACCACACATACGCACACCACACATCAGTACACTATACACACCACACATCAGTACACTATACAAACCACACATACACACCACACATCAGTACACTATACACACCACACATCAGTACACTATACACACCACACATCAGTACACTATACACACCACACATCAGTACACTATACACACCACACATACACACACCACACATCGGTACACTATACACACCACACATCAGTACACTATACACACCACACATCAGTACACTATACACACCACACATCAGTACACTATACACACCACACATCAGTACACTATACACACCACACATACACACACCACACATCAGTACACTATACACACCACACATACACACACCACACATCGGTACACTATACACACCACACATGCACACACCACACATCGGTACACTATACACACCACACATACACACACCACACATCGATCAGTACACTATACACACCACACATCAGTACACTATACACACCACACATCACTACACTATACACACCACACATACACACACTACACATCAGTACACTATACACACCACACATCAGTACACTGTACACACCACACATACACACACCACACATCAGTACACTATACACACCACACATCAGTACACTATACACACCACACATCAGTACACTATACATACCACACATACACACACCACACATCAGTACACTATACACACCACACATACACACACCACACATCAGTACACTATACACACCACACATCAGTACACTATACACACCACACATACACACACCACACATACACACACCACACATCAGTACACACATCAGTACACTATACACACCACACATACACACACCACACATCAGTACACTATACACACCACACATCAGTACACTATACACACCACACATCAGTACACTATAGACACCACACATCAGTACACTATACACACCACACATATACACACCACATCAATACACTATACACACCACACATACACACCACACATACACACCACACATCAGTACACTATACACACCACACATACACACACTACACATCAGTACACTATACACACCACACATCAGTACACTATACACACCACACATACACACACCACACATCAGTACACTATACACACCACACATCAGTACACTATACACACCACACATCAGTACACTATACACACCACACATCAGTACACTATACACACCACACATCAGTACACTATACACACCACACATCAGTACACTATACACACCACACATCAGTACACTATACACACCACACATACACACCACACATCAGTACACTATACACACCACACATCAGTACACTATACACACCACACATCAGTACACTATACACACCACACATACACACACCACACATCAGTACACTATACACACCACACATCAGTACACTATACACACCACACATACACACCACACATCAGTACACTATACACACCACACATCAGTACACTATACACACCACACATCAGTACACTGTACACACCACACATAAGTACACTATACACACCACACATCAGTACACTATACACACCACACATACACACACTACACATCAGTACACTATACACACCACACATACACACACTACACATCAGTACACTGTACACACCACACATCAGTACACTATACACACCACACATACACACACCACACATCAGTACACTATACACACCACACATCAGTACACTGTACACACCACACATACGCACACCACACATCAGTACACTATACACACCACACATCAGTACACTATACACACCACATCAGTACACTATACACACCACACATCGGTACACTATACACACCACACATACACACACCACACATCAGTACACTATACACACCACACATCAGTACACTATACACACCACACATCAGTACACTATACACACCACACATCAGTACACTATACACACCACACATCAGTACACTATACACACCACACATACACACCACACATCAGTACACTATACACACCACACATCAGTACACTATACACACCACACATCAGAACACTAAACACACACTACACCATACATGTATTCACCACACATCAGTACACTACACACACCTCACATCAGTACACTATACACATCTGCCAGTGCAGTTTAACCACGTAGGGTGCAGCAATATGTTAGTGCACTCCCAGTTTTGGTGCTACATGTACATGTACGTGTATTAATGCCAGGTCACCTAGCTTGGAAACCCATGCATCAGAGTTTATCTCCACATTTTAAAATGTACCAGGTTTGAACTTATCACACCAATGTAGATGTATCCCACATTGAGAAGTTATAGCCTAGTCTTTTATGGCCCACCTACATATGAATTTGTTACTGATATTAGATAAGATAAGCTTGTGCATTAACCCTCCAGCACATGCACCAAACACACTGTCATTGGGATGTGCAAGACACCACACCTTCTATGGCATGGGGTGCACTAACCCTCCATCACATGCGCCAAACACAGTGTCATCGAGATGTGCAAGACACCACACCTTCTATGGCATGGGGTGCACCAACCCTCCAGCACATGCACCAAACACATTGTCATTGGGATGTGCAAGATACCATACCTCCTTTGGCATTCAACTACATGCATCTCACAATATGGTTCATGAACCATGGTCTCTTTTCTTGTGAGTATACAGTGCGGATGAGCTGCCGTACTATTCACCTGGATCACCACGCCACTTAAGTCATCCAAGATGTTCTTCACCACGTCACTGTACTCGGCAAACACGTTCAAGTCATTCAACACATCCATCTTCATGTTTTTCCTCACCATGCTCATCATCCATTCCTCATACTCACACTTGCATCATTCCTATTAGCCAGAGCCACTGCCTGTAATGGTGAGGCCACCAGTAGCTGCAATAGTCCAGTTTCCACCAAGGATTCAGCTCCAGTCACCATCACAGTCATGGTCCCAGGCAGCGTTACCATGGACAGCTGGACCTATGCCAGACACTTGGGCAGGACAAGGACCATTCTTTTACCATTAATATGCGTACTAGAACTCTTTCAAAACATTTACATGTTCATGTGCTTGTACCCATGTGATCACTTCTTTGTTATGATAATCAAGATTCGCTAAGGTGTAACTTCTTGTGTAAATGTAACGTTTGTCAGAATGTTACCTCAATAGATTGTGAGGACAAGCTGACAAACGAGTTCTTAAAAGAACTTTTGATTCAACACGATACACAGTTGCACTGTACATAGATTATCTGAGCAACAACCGACTTTTCTTCACGAGTGCACCAGAGCTACATGTACATGTATATCTGAGCAACAATCGACTTTTAACTTCACGGGTGCACCAGAGTTATCAAGCAACAACCGACTTTTCTTCACGAGTGCACCAGAGCTACATGTACATGTATATCTGAGCAACAATCGACTTTTAACTTCACGGGTGCACCAGAGTTATCAAGCAACAACCGACTTTTCTTCACGAGTGCACCAGAGCTACATGTACATGTATATCTGAGCAACAATCGACTTCTTCATGGATGCACCAAACATCTCTCTAGTAATCTGAGCAACAACTAACTTAAATTAGCAGAGGTGCATGCATCATGTTCTGTGTCTATTCAGGCAACTAAATTGCTAAGGTAACTCACAACCTGAGAGCTTCTCTAGCTTTAAGTGCTCTTAATGCTGGTAAGACCTCCATTGATGTCCGGGTTCTTTGGGTAATTGTAGGACTTGCCAGGTAAATGTAGCTTTGGGTGAAGGAAATTTACTTCAACAAGCCGGGCTTCCACATCCACCTTTGTCACATATCAAAGCCAAACAATCATCTTCCTATGCAACTGTTACATAGCCTTTCACGATGGCCTCACTTCTACAGATGAAATTGAAATGGTAATAATACCATGAAATGCTTCTCACAATATGGTTCATGAGCCATGGTCGCTCTTCTTGTGAGTATACAGTGCGGATGAGCTGCCGTACTTATTGCCACACACAGAACAGGAAAATGGCCTGTCAATTTCAGATTTTTTCCTACGCCTGCGCTTGCAGGGTGGACCCTGGCTTCCTTCGTCAACACTGGCATTGTCTGCCTTAGCGACATCACCGTGTTCATCACCTGGAACAGCAGGCTGCGTATGAGTGTTCTTTTTGTGCAGGTACAGGGCCTGGCTACTGCCATACTTATTGCCACATACAGTGCATTGGTAGGCAAGGATTAGTTCAGACCTGGGTCTGCGTTTCCTCCTGCCAGAAACACAGCTATTGCCTTTGTCTTGCATTTCACTGTGAGTCTCATCTGCAGACTCATTACCCTCAACTGTAGGTGGGTCAGGAATGGCATTAGAAGGACCTGGTTGGCCACTGTCTGGAACATTTTCAGGTGTTTCTGAAGAGTTGATAGCAGTGGCTGGAGTAGGCTTTGGACATACCCTGTCCCTCTTCTTGGGGTCACGAACGTATTCCCTCACCTTCTCGTACAGGTACAGTGACCGCGTCAGGGACAATCCATTGGGGCTAATAACAGGTGGCATCACTTGGCTCTGATAAGCCTCCTGTATGTCCTTTATGGCCACTCCAGCCCTCAGCATGCTCATCTCGGTGGGGTTTGTGTCCGATGGCAAGGTCTTCATTTTCATGACACCAGGGTGGCCTTGGTCAAACTCAAATGTGTGGTAGCGACCAAAGCCAACCAGAGGACCAAACCACTGGCCCAAGAAGGCATTCCAGTCATGGTACTGCCAGTCCTGGTACAGTTGTGGCACACAAGTGACGTTCTGGCCACACTGCCGGACACAGTCAGCTAGATCGTCCATGTCATCTACATGATCCTGTCTTCGGTAGTACTTCTTGAACAGGCCAAAGTAGGAATCAGGTCGAAACTTTGTGTGTCCAGGTAGCATGAAGTTCAGCTGGATGGCCTCATGTTGTCCAGTGATCACCCGCCAGGCCAGGTACCACATCATGGTGGTGTTCTTGTTCTGGCCCACACAGTTGTCGGCCTGAAGTGTTACACGCCTCTCTCCCAGTCCATGTAGGTGGAAGAATGCATGCACCAGGCTGACCACCACCACAGCACCCTTGCCGGCCTGCTCAGCCTCATCAATTAGGAAGAACACCTGGCGGCACAGCGGCTCACAACACACGCCAAACACCTGGACCTTGCGAGGTGTCCTGAAATAAAACGTGCCCCTTTGCTGTGAGCTATAGGGCAGTGACACCTGCTGGCAGTAGTCAAAAGAGTACTGCATCTGCATGTCCAGGTGCAGGGCTTGTGAAGTGAAGGGAGCCATCAGGGCCCTGGATCCCAAGTGACCCAGAATCTGGTCACGCTCCTTCTGTCTCTTCCCTTTCCATCCCTTCTCAGCCTCCTCAATATTGGCATTGTAGGCATCACGAAATGCCTTGGCCTTAATGAGATGTTGTTTGTATTTGTCATTTATTGTTTTGCGCTGCTCGTCGGAAAGGCTGTGCCTCAAAGTGACCAACATCTGATCACACTTGTTGCACAGATCGCTGCGTGCAGGTTGGATCTTGATGTTGGAGCAGTACCTGCGCCAGAGTGTAATAAATGACACGTACTTCACCACACGTGCAGCAGGAGGTGTTGGAGGAGCCGGAGGAACGTTGAGCAAGGTGTACTGCCGCTTCAGCCGAGTGGTCAATCTGTAAGGGCAAGGTTGCTGTGGTGCTGGTGTGGTCTTTGATAGGGACTCCATGGCTTTGCAATACTCGACGTACACAGACTTTAGTGTTTTGCCGCTCTCCAGAACGTAGTCTCTGATTGTCCCTTGCAATCGACCAGGGTCAGGGAGGGCATGTATGCCAGCATAGTTCTCTATAAATCTGACTACCATAGTCTTGTCCAAACGAGAGAGGGCATGGCGAGGAGCCCTGCCACAGTTCCCATGGGGATGGGGCTCAACATCAGAGTCAGAGCACACCTGCTGCTGCCAGCGCTTCAATGTACAGTAACTAATGCCAATGATGGCACAGAAAGCATCCTTGCAGACAGGACTGGACCAGTCAAGGCGATACTGGAATGTATTTCGAGAACCACATTTGTTCCGAATCACAGCTAGCATTCCATAAATAACAGCCTTTCTGGTTTTCTTGTCCAATCTGGATAGTGTGAGTGCTCGTCTTTTGGGCAAGTCACCGTACTTCAATAAGCAACTGTCTCTGCAGCACCCTCCTCTAGTAAGGTAGGCATTCAGCATGCGACGAGGACGACATCGCCCACGTGCTATTCTAGCTGGTACATCACCTGGGCCGTCGCTGTCATCTTCACCATCACCATCAGTGGCATCACCGTCGCTTCCGCTATCACAATCTCTGCCCTCATCATCACTTTCACCATCATTGTCATCTCCGTCGCTTTCACCATCATCGTTGATTCCATCTTCACAGACATCGCTATCAATGCCTTCAGAATCATCACTTCCATATTCACCATCGCCACCGTTCTCGATTTCCTCATCCTCGTCAAAAGTATCGTTCCATTCGAACTCGTCCGCTGAATGATAAACGACGAGCTCGTCGTTAGTCGTCGCCATATCGTTTATCTTTATCTACATGTACAAAGAGGATAACGAATAACAACTATAATAGGCATGACCTGAGAGATCCAATACTCACCGCCGTTTGTCGCGTATCCTGCTTTGTAGGTGTGGCTAAGTTAATAAACGGGAGAAGTTGAATATTCATGTACATGAGTGAATGGAAGCGGTTCACGCCCGTGCAACGGCGCGATTCGAGCGGGAAACCTGTACCTACTTTGAACGGCTGTATCTCCCCAACGGAATACATAAAAATTAACGAACAGAACAAATCGATAGGTAAAGGACCTCTCTACCTATAAACCGAATTTGAAGAGATTTCATTACTCCTACAGAAAGTTATGGCGGGTTAGAACCCGAAAGGGTATCGGACGTTGCAATACTGGTATGGAGCAAGTGAAAGATCCCAAAATGTATTTTAGCATAGAGAAATGGTATAGTTTAAAGTGTTGAAGATAGGATGTCAATAGCTCTTACCGTTGGGCAGTTATAGCTATTTAAACGTAAAGGTATTTTATAACATTTTATATATATATACGAAGGCTCATTTTGTCGTGAACTGTCCCATATATATATATATATGGGAAAGTTTACGAGAAAAGGGACCTAGCGTTTATTATAAAAAAGTATAATAAAAATGCCTTACGTTTGATTTGCTATAACTTCCGAACAGTTAACGCTATCACCTTCCTATTTTCAACACTTCATACTGCACCATTTCTCTATGGTAAAATACATTTTGGAGTCTTGCACTTGCTCCGTGTCAGTATTGCAACGTTCGATACCCCACTGGGTTCAAACCCGCCATAACTTTCGGTAGGAGTAATCAATTCGCTTCAAATTCGGTTTCTAGGTAGAGAGGTCCTATACCTATCGATTTGTTCTGTTCGTTGATTTTTATGCCATCCATTACGGAGATACAGTTGAACAAACTACGTGCCCATTTTCGCGCTCGATTCGCGCCAATGATTTGGGCAAATTGCGTTCCGCTCAATGTATGGGGAGGCGGGGATTATATCATTGGCGCGAATCAAGCGGGAAAACGTGCACGTAGTTTGTTCAACTGTATCTCCGTAACGGATGGCATAAAAATTAACCAACAAAACAAATCGATAGATATAGGACCTCTCTACCTACAAGCCGAATTTGAAGCGAATTGATTACTCCTACAGAAAGTTATGGTGGGTTTGAACCCAGTGGGGTATCGAACGTTGCAATACTTACACGGAGCAAGTGCAAGACTCCAAAATGTATTTTACCATAGAGAAATGGTGCAGTATGAAGTGTTAAAAATAGGAGATTGATAGCGTCAACTGTTCGGAAGTTATAGCAAATCAAACGTAATGCATTTTTATTATACTTTTTTATAATACACGCTAGGTCCCTTTTCTCGTAAACTTTCCCATATACAGTGCAGCTCAATACTTACGTGAACTTGGTGGCAGCATTGATAGCAGCCATTTCTATTTCATCTTCATGGAGTGCTGACGGGAGAGGAGGTCAGCCATGACACACAGAGGACAGCCATGACACACAAAGGACAGCCATGACACCCAGAGGACAGCCATGACACCCAGAGAACAGCTATGACACCCAGAGGACAGCCATGACACCCAGAGAACAGCTATGACACCCAGAGGACAGCCATGACACCCAGAGAACAGCTATGACACACAAAGAACAGCCATGACACATTGGACGATTCTCAACAATACATGTAGTTCCACAATGTGGGAAATTTAGTTCTAGTCAAGAGAAAAGTATAGGGGGTATGGGTGGGGTACGTAAGGTCAGTATATATGAGGGAGGGGTGGGGTACATAAAGTTGAGGTGGTGGATGCAGTAGTTAAAGAGGGGTAAGGGGGTGTAATAGTTAAGGGGAGGGTAGCAGTCATTAGCAGATTTGTTATGACATCTCTCACCTGACTAAACCATCAAAGGTAGGAGGTGGGTAGGCTCTTTCTTCTCCCTTCCTCACACACCCTAGGCTCCCTCCACACATATACACACCTTTTGACTCCTCCCCAGCCTCCATGGCACCAATTCCGGTCCCTCGCTTCGCCTCTCTGAAGAAGATGGCCGTCTTCTCCAGGATGTGTTGCAGCTCCTTGAGGTCCAGCAGGTTTCTCTTCAGGGCCTGCTTGTTCGTGTTTATCTCCTTCAACTCCTGCTCCAGGTTATGGAACTTGGACTGCGGACAAAGCAAACAGAACTAAATCAATATTTTGTCATTGGAGTCATTCCAAAACAAGCGGGGTCTTGAGTTTCTTTATTTTTTCTTGTCAGTAACGTTAATGGGGCAAAAGCGACATGACCATGAATTGTTTCTGAAAATCACCCATTTTGCAGGTTCGTATAGATTTTGCCTGCAGTTGGCAGGCACAAGGATTTTGGCATCTAGCTCATTTTAAGATGCCATTCAAGAGACTAAATTAATGTTGTACATGTACTGTGTACATCACATGATATCTTAGCCTTGTGACCCTCCTATGGAGTCACAAGGCTATGATATGCACCAGCCCTAATGTACATTGTACACCAATGATACTATCAGTCCACACCAAGTCAGTCCTACATGTACATCCCACCATACCACCTGACAAAGGACCCCAACCTCCCTGCCATCTTTTCCCATAACTAGCCACTCTCTCCCTCATCCTCTTTTCCCATCCCTCATCCTTTCCATACTGCTATGCAAGGCTCTGACCTCCAAGTCAATCATTTGCTGGAAGTCTGGGGCCTCGATATTCCCCGATGGAGGAGCAGGGATTTTGGCTTTCTCCAATTCATTCATAAGGAATCCTGGTGGGAGACAAAGCCAACACACAAGGTGGATGGAGCTAGAATAGGTGTGTACGGGTTAAAGAAGGGTGGAGCTACATAAGTTTACACAAGATAAAAGTTCTACATGTATCTCCAATCGTCATTGAATGAGGATGGTCCTTTCAAATAAAGATAGTGTTAAGTATAAAAAGCAAATGGTCTGGCGACTTGAGCAAAACATGACAATGACCGTCTTTCTCTATAGCTACAAATAGCTATACAGTACACTGCACAGTTCTCGCTACGCCGCGAGTTATACGCGGGTCGCATTAATTAATGGCATTATATGAGAGTTTCCATTGGGCTATACATGTATTATAATACATGGGGCTGCATGCATCACGTCCGCAATGCTGGTTTTAAAAATATCTCTGGATGTTGTAATTGGAATAGCAACCGGTCAATTGTAAAATGGCTACGTGTTTTGCTCGGTCACCCTCGAGAACGTTTTTGTACAGCAAAATTAGTGATAACATCCTAGATGAGCATTTTTACTGCGGACCAAATGTTTATACGAACTCTTGTACCATATTAAATATAGGAAATGGCTTTTCTAACCTTAGAATCAGGATGTATTCGCTGTTCTTAATTCCTAACTGGATACGGAAAGAGCCCGCGTGTTACACATGCCTTCCAGTTATGTTCGAATTGACTTGCTAGAGCAGGAGAAACGTTATTTTAGTTTCTCCTCTTACAGCAGGGGCGGCGGAGCAGGGGGGGCAGGGGGGGCTATTGCCCCCCCCCCCCCCCCCCCCCCCCCCCAAATATTGAGTGGGGGGGCTCAGCCCCCCCTTGCGCTACCATTAGGTTATGATCTTATTAATATTGCGAGCGCGTGAGATTTCTGTACTGTCAGTGACTGTGTGTTTAAATAGGGTTAGCCTTGTATTAACGATCGATATACAATGGACTGGGGACCAGGATAAGTAGTTCCAACTACTGGTTCCCAGGCCATTGTAATCGATCGTCAATAACGAAGTAGGTCTGGCTTGCGAGACTAGCTTACTGTGAATGACTTAATCGGTGTTTTGTTTGGGTGCGTGTATACGGATGAAATGAAGGCAGGTTCTATTGCATGAATCATGGTCCGCTCCGAAGAAATGCATGTATACCGAAGGCAAACGTACAGTACGTTATACAAAGTGCGGTTGTGAATTGGGGGAACAAATTCGAAGAGAATACATGTAGTTCTGTGAGACAACTGTTCACCTATTTGAGATCCTCCATGACAGACAGAAGAAGATTTAATAACTGCTTTGCATAAAGAGCTGGCAGAATGCATAAAGATAGGAGGATGTAGCCAAGGAATTCAATGATCATGCAGCGAATTCGGTACATTTCCCACCGAAAAGAATGGCCCGTATTGAAACGAGCGTATTGACGTAATCATGAAATCATTAACGCAGCTGCGTGCTATTCTTTTTTTTTTTAAATCTTGTTGGAGTACCAGTTCTTTTCTGAAATGTTGTAACAGGGTACGACCGTACGAGGAAGCATGAACAATTACAAAGATACGCTTGTTTATACACGGACCATTTTTTTTTTTCAGTAGGGGCGGAGGGAGGGGTACTACTACGTACGGTACGCGCATGGGTATGAATATAATTATCTTTTAAAACCCCTGCCCCCCCCAAATATGGACACCCTCCGCCGCGCCTGTACAGCCGTGAAAAATCACAGGTTGATTAATAGTTGCTTATTAACAGTATACAGTTAATTATTGCAATAATATACCACCTGTTCTAACATACGGTTACTGCATGCGCAACCTATATAACATGCCCGTGCAATACAAACAAATGCATTATGCTGTCACGTAGTCAAGGAACTCCCATGGGAATGAACCACATCAGTTATATTGCGGGTGATTGCATGTGATAATATAATACGTTCATATGCATGAGTCAGCATGACGCCTGTACATGTAAGTATCTAGGTTTGTGGCAAGGATTGGTAGCTAAGTACGGTGGCCCGGTAGGTCGCACGTAGGAGCCTTGTGCGCAGCACAATCGTACGAAATTGCGTAGTGCGTAGCACAATTGTACGAAATTGCGTAGAGTACCGCACTAACTATGGGATGTAAACTTTAATTACGTCATCCGTCTAGTAACAGCATAATGGTCGTTTCCTTATCTGGCACGATCCAATTTGTAGCGTCACACAACGACTGAAGAAGGGGTGTCAGCAATTCGACGCCTACGTAACCGAAGAGACGATGTTTTCGTTTTAAACCATGTAAGTCTGCGACGTATACATGTATTCAGCGCACATGCATGTTTCTGCTTTCACTATACCAGTACTTAACTTATATACTTTCGACCTTAGGGTCGTCACGGTGCAGGAAGGAAACGGCACTCGGACTCAACGCAATTTCGTACACGCGCCATGCAATTTCGTACAATTGCAGTATGATTGCGCTGCTCCTACGCGCAACCTACCCGGCCACCGTACCTCTGTGCACATCTGTTGAGGAGGGTGGGGGGAGAGGAGAGTAGGAGACTATAGCCTGGTCTATTTATGAATTTCTCCTGAATCGTACCATTACTGACGACAATTTTTTGCAAATTTTCTTTAGTGCTGTAGCTGTCACAGCGCTAATAGCTACATGTATTTGGATGTTGCTTTTACGCTTTTGTCTCTAATTAAAAAACTTTATGAAATGACTAAAACACCCCTGGCACAATTTTCTAGAATTTGACAAGTCATGAAGATCAAAGACGCCAGTTCATAGGTGTATATACGAATGTAAGCTACACGCAAACAAACTGTTTAATAGTTGTACTTACGCAGCTTTCGGTCCATCTCGTCACAGCGTCTTATTTCGTTTATAAACTTTCTCTGGAAAGCGCTGACCGTCGGGTTAAGCTGAAATGCAAAAGCTTCTATGCACCACTAACCAAACAAAAAACATCAACGTACGTCAATAAACTGTATCTTGCCCTATTTGAAATGTAAAGAAAAAAGTCGTTAAGCAATGTTAGACTATAGGTACAAGGCCTTACCAGTTCCCCCAGCTCTCTGATACAAGCGTAGGCTGAGTCAGTCTGAAGGAACAGCTGGGTGTAGACCATCGTCTCCGAACGAAATATCGACGCCATCCAGGTTTGCCGCGGTTTTAAGGTTACCGTAGTCGTTATAATTTAACCGCGGTTATAAATACTATCACAGTGGTCACAGCATAGGTAGTCAAAAGTATCTATGGTCACAGTAGTTTGCGGCCATTCAAATCGTGGACAGTAGCCTCGTTCCCCGAAATATTGAAATGACACGTAATGATGTAACGGCATCAGTTAGAGGAGCAAAGTCACTTAGTGTGAGGGTACAAGGTTAAGATCTCTTCTTCCTCCTCCCCTTCCCTATTTCCCACTTCTCAGCAGTTGCAGCCAACATGAAAAGCCTTCCAGTTTCTATAGCAGAAAATATTTTCGCACCTACACTACAGCTGTTCAGGGATAACAAGGCAAGTGAGAAGTGGGAAATAGGGAAGGGGAGGAGGGAGAAGGGATCTTAACCTTGTACCCTCACACTAAGGGACTTTGCTCCTCTAACTGATGCCCTGGGTCTTTACTTCCAGAGGCTGGGGATTTCAGATGGACCTCCTGGGAGAGGGAGGGAAAGGGGGAGAGAGAGTAAGAGTGAGAGAGAGAGAGAGAGAGAGAGAGAGAGAGAGAGAGGGAGAGAGAGTAAGAGTGAGAGAGAGAGAGAGAGAGAGAGAGAGAGAGAGAGAGAGAGAGAGAGAGAGAGAGAGAGAGAGAGAGAGAGAGAGAGAGAGAGAGAGAGAGAGAGAGAGAGAGAGAGAGAGAGAGAGAGAGAGAGAGAGAGAGAGAGAGAGAGAGAGAGAGAGAGAGAGAGAGAGAGAGAGAGAGAGAGAGAGAGAGAGAGAGAGAGAGAGAGAGAGAGAAAGAGAGAGAGGGGGAGGGCGTTACCAAAGAAATTGACCACGCCTTGCCAACCATACCTATAAAGCAATCACATGCAGAAACAAGGAATGTAATTGTGGGTGACCCCCACTGTGAATGAATTGAACCAAGCTAGGTTACTTTCACATTCAATGCAGCATTAGTAAAAACCTTATCAATGGAAGTGATGGGGCTGGGCAATGTTATCAGGCTTTAAAACTAAGCTTTCAGGAACCCTAACTTGCTCCTGCATGATGTACATGTAGAAGTACAAGTATTTTATATTACTTACAGAAACTGTTCAAGGTTGAGTGATAGGAATTTGCCAGAACATGCATGATCTTGGACCTAGTCTGCCACTATCATTCTCATCTACATCAGCTAGAAGGGACCTGACATAACACATAAATGCTTGGTGTATACATGATATGTAATTGTACAAGATTATTAGCCAGCTGCAGTCCTGTGTTATCACGACCAGTGGGATTAACTGTGTTTGCATACATCAAATGTCAGGCAGCTGAAAAGACACTTGAACAGCACCTTGCAACACAGCTTCTTCCTGCAATCACTTTGCCTATATGAGAGAAAGAAAACAATCCCATAAAATAGTTTGTGCTGCCTTTGGTGTAAAGTCACTCACCATAGTCCAAACCTTCAGATGTGAGGCTGGCCCATATTTTAAAAATTCCAAACGCTGTGTAGTAACGCAGCAATGAGAGTATATATATACCACAAAAGGACAGCACAATGACACACCCGCAGCCTGCTGCTGGCTCTACCTGTCTACCACTGTCCTGCGCATGCGCACTCTAATTCATGCACACCATATGGTTCATACACTACTCTACACTCCTCTCCACTTAAGTCTGTTTTCCTCTTCCATAATAGTCAGGGGGTTTCCTTTGCCTCATCGGGTAACGAGGTTGCTGAGAGTGCATTTCAGGGACTGTCACTGTCTTTGGAGTAGTTGTGGTTGACTTGCTCGAACCTGTCTTTCCATCATCCAGTTCCACCACAACTGGTACCACTGGTTCATCTGAGGCCTGCACAGCCTGATGTGATGGTAGCAGCATTGAATCAGGAGATGGTATCTTTTCTGCGACCTTTTTTTCATTACTGACGTCCTTAGCACTATTTTCTGGCAGTGTGTCTTCATAAGTGACACTGTGATCATTCTCTGTGGGTGTTACTGACTCTGCTTCATGGCAATGCTTGATATGATCAACATGACGCCTCCCAAAACACATGAGGTTCCACCTCAACCAAGTAAGTTAACGGACCCTTACACTCAGAGATAACTCCTGCCACCCACGGTGGCCCCTGCAGGAAATTCTTTGCCATCACTTTCTGTCCAATTTCAAATTTCCTGCTCCTTGCGTGACGATCGTGTAACTCCTTCTGTAGAGCTTGCTTGTCACATACTGTGCCTGAATAATTTGGACGGATTGCATCCAACCGGGTCCGGATATTACGTTTAAGGAATAGTTCACAAGGAGCAACTTGAGTAGTTGCATGAGGAGTACTGCGGTAAGTCAACAAGAAACGGCACAATTTCTGACTCAATGAAGCTCCGTCGTTCCTTGCTGCTGACATTGCTTTCTTGAATGTTTGTACAAACCGTTCTGCCAATCCATTTGATATGGTGCCACCCGAATATGCTTCACAGCATTTCCAGCCATGAACTCAGCAAATTCCTTTGATACAAACTGTGGACCGTTATCCGAGACCAACTGGTTTGGTACACCATATGATGCAAATAACAGTCGCAGTGCCTCAATGGTCCTGGCTGCGGTTGTGGATGATGCCATTGGTATAACCTCAGGCCATTTTGAATGCGCATCTACCACTATCAAGAACTGCTGTCCCAGGAATGGGCCTGCGAAATCAACATGAATACGTTGCCAGGGTAATGATGGCCACACCCATGGATGCAATGGAGCTGCAGGTGGAGTCAACTTGACTTCTTGACAAGGAATGCACGATTTTGCTAGATGTTCTAACTCCGTGTCCAACCCTGGCCACCACAAATAACCTCGGGCTAACGACTTCATTCGTGACGCCCCAGGGTGACCTTTGTGCAATTCCTCAAGTACTCTACCCTGCATCTTCTTAGGCACCAGCACTCGCACCCCCCACAACAAGCAACCGCTTTCAATGGTTATCTCATCTCGCCGAATCCAGTATGGCTTCAGATCATCATTCACTTTAGTAGGCCAACCTTTCTGTGTTAACAACAGCACTTTGCCTAAAATTTGGTCACACCCTGTTGCCACTTTCAACTGCTCAGCTGTCACAGGCAAACTTTCCAACTGTGCCACATTGAAAACTGTTGCTGCTGTCACATCCTCCTCCTCTCCTGTACTTTGCAAAGGCAACCGTGACAAGCCATCAGCATTTGCATGACAAGCCGTTGAACGGTACTCAATAGTATACTGATACGTGGATAGCAACAATGCCCACCTTTGAAGTCGAGCAGCAGCCAGGGTAGGAATACCTGCCTTTGATCCCAAAATGGTAGTTAACGGCTTGTGATCTGTATACAGAGTAAATGGACGTCCATAAAGATACTGGTGGAATTTACGAACACCGAATATTAAGGAAAGAGCTTCTTTTTCCAGTTGTGCATAATTTCTCTCGCTAGATGACAGTGTTCTGGATGCAAATGCAACCGGCCTCTCTGACCCGTCAGGACACACATGTGAGAGTACAGCTCCGACTCCATACTCTGATGCATCACCAGCCAATTTTAGCGGCAGAGTTGGATCATAGTGAACCAGAACTCGACTAGATGCCAGGCTTTGCTTCGCTAACTGGAATGCTTCTTCACACAATTCATCCCATTCCCAAGAGACATCTTGTCTCAACAATCTATTCAGGGGATGAAGCACCGTTGACAAGTTTGGTATGAACCTGGCATAGTAATTAACCAAACCCAAGAATGATCGCATCTGATTTAGATCCTTTGGTGCAGGAGCCTCAAGAATAGCCTTCAACTTTTCTGGAGTTGTATGTAATCCCTCCGCATCAACAACATGGCCAAGGTATTCCACAGACTTTGCCATAAAAACACACTTGTTCTTCTGTATGGTCAAGCCTGCTTTCTGTAACCTGCTTAACACCTGCTCCAAAGCCTGCAGATGTTGAGCATCATCCTTTCCTGTCACCAAAATGTCATCAATATAGCAGATCACTCCCGCTATGCCTTGCAAAATGGAGTCCATTGCCCGCTGAAATAATGCAGGGGCGGAAGCCACCCCGAAAGGAAGGCGTGTATAACTGAACAACCCAATATGTGTGTTTATGACCACCAACTCACAAGACTCTTCTTCCAAAACCAACTGCTGGTATGCTTGAGACAGATCGATTTTTGAAAACTTTTGTCCTCCTGCTAGGGTGGCAAACAAGTCATTTGGCTTTGGCAGAGGATAGCGGTCCACCTCCAAATACTGGTTAATAGTCATCTTGTAGTCGCCACACAATCGAACTCTGCCATCCTTCTTTGGGACCACTACAATTGGAGCAGCCCAAGAACTGTGTGTTATCCTTCTCAATATTCCTTGCTCTTCAAGATGACGAAGTTCCTGCTCCACTGCCTCCTTCAGAGCAAAGGGTATAGGTCTAGGTCTGATAAACTTTGGTACTACTCCAACCTTCAGTACCAACTTGGCTTTAATGCCTTTCATTGTACCTAGCTCAGCCTTGAAAACATCAGCATACTTGTGCATCAACGTTTTGACCATTTGGTCACTTTGTGAAGGACTGATCCAATGACACATAGCAGACCAATCCAGCTTAATCTGCTGAAGCCAATCCCTTCCTATCAAACTTGGTCCATCCTCCTTCACAACTCTCAGCAACAACTCATATCTCCGACCACCATACAACATCTGCCTTCTGTAATTTCACTTGACCCCTAATCTGCTTCCAAGTGCGCTCTGATACTAACGAGACAGCTGCCCCAGTGTCTACTTCCATCTCAATCGTTGTTCCATTCACTGCAATCTTGACCACAATAGGACGAACTTGTGGTGTTCCAACAGCAAACACACTAACGTTGTCAATTGCAGATTCTTCTTCTGCAGAATCCTCCACTGAGAGAGTGTTGCGCCCTTGATAAGGTTGCGATGTTGGTTTAGACAAACCAACTGGCTTCCCACCACTTCTACATACTCTAGCAATATGCCCAGATTTATTGCATTTGAAACATGTAGCTTGCCTAAATGGACACCTATCAGCAAGATGCTTACTGCTTCCACAACGTATACATTTTGATGACATAGTTGTATCTGTCCTCGTAGTCACCTTCTTCACTGTCAGACTAGGCTCTTTCAGTCGCTGGGCATTCATTAGAACAGCCTCCCTACTTTGTGCGATTTCTAATGCTCGCGCCAAAGTTAATTCATTCTCTGTCAGTAACGCCCTTTGCGTACTTTCTTCGCGTAATCCGCACACCAGCCTATCCCTAAGCGCTTCCTCTAGATAACCGCCAAAACGACAATGTGTAGCAAGCTTCCTTAATTCAGCAACATACTCAGCCACACTTTCATCCGCACCCTGGCTCCTACGATGAAAGTGAAAACGCTCCGCTATAACAACTGGTTTGGGCTCAAAATGTCTTCTTAATGTACCCATCAGTTCAACAAGCGACATATCCTTTAGCTGCTGCGGCAGCAACAAGTCACGCAACAGCGCGTAATTTTTACCCCCAATCAAAGAGAGGAATACCGCTACCTGACGCTCCGATTCAATCTTGTTTGCAACAAAATATAACCCCATCCGCTCCAAGTATGAGGAAATACCTTCGACGTTGGGGTCAAATTCCTGTATGTGACCGAAAGCCATGTGCGCCATTCTTGAGGAACCCGTCGAAAAGCCACCCTCGTCGCCAAATGTAGTAACGCAGCAATGAGAGTATATATATACCACAAAAGGACAGCACAATGACACACCCGCAGCCTGCTGCTGGCTCTACCTGTCTACCACTGTCCTGCGCATGCGCACTCTAATTCATGCACACCATATGGTTCATACACTACTCTACACGCTGCAGCCAAGGACGTTTACGTGAGATAAGATTAATCACCTAATGTGGCAATACATCAGAGCCAACTCATTGAATTCCCAGTCCAGACAGATTGCATTGGCAAATTTCAAATTGAGAACAGTCCCTACGAAAAATGACATACACAACATTGTTACTTTAAACTGATGGTTTGAAAATTTGAGTACTCACCACGCCGCTCCTCAATAAACACTTTTAGTGTTCTCTGCACATGTGTCTTTGTGGTTGCTGGCAATCACATTATCCCCTTGGTCACCATGCGGTCACGTGTAACCTGGCATGCATAATCAGCTACAAGACACCTGTTGCATGCATGGCAACCTCAGTGGTAGTATTGCATGAAGGTGGAATTGGATTTGGTCAAGAACATTTGCATACCAGACCTGCTGATGTCGACCTGGCCAATTGGGTTTGCTCCAAACCTGTGGTCTCTCTGCTTGGTTTAACCCATATTGTTGACACGTGTAGTCAGCTGCCCTCTCAGCAGAAGAATAGTGCAGTAAGCATGGCTGGATATGTGTCCCAATGACTGTGGAAGTATAATTTGGGCCGGTTAGGAGGCAACAAGGCTCAACATATTTGTTTCAAGTGAAGCTAGCTGTGAAGAGGCATTGCCCTCGGTGCCAAGTCACAAATAGTTACCCCAAGATGAACTTCACAGTTGACACTCATCAAATCAAATGCGGGGGGCCTTGCATGCTAAGTAGGGTCACGCTATGTTAATCATAGTAATTGGAACTTGTATTGTATTTGAATTATTATGCATACAGAAAACTAAATACTGAGCTACTCTAAACAGACATCTACTTCACATGATGCACTTCTTCCTAGCAAAGCCCTAGCATTCTGGCACATCAGCATAATTTTACGTGTATTGAATAATAACCGAATAAAATATATCTAATGTCTCCAATAGAAAAGGCAGTGCAATTGGAAAGTGAAGAAGTGCATGCTAAAGGTTTCCTGCTATCAAATGTGCCATATTACTGCCATGCACTGTTCACCATACTCAGCCTAGCCTCTTCTCCAGGGTTATTAATTTCATAACGACTCTTAACGATGGCTGGCCCTGCAATTTTTACTTTGGCAAATCCGGCACATATAGATGAAGAGAAGCTGCAAGCACATGGTGACCTATACTTGCTGATAGATGGAAGAAATAGTAGCTCGCAATCATGATTATGAATCAAATTTAAACAAAGTCCTAGTAGAGTGCATTACATTCATAGACAAGAAGTTCCCTAGCCACTGTATTCTGCCTTTGATTACCCTTTTAGTGTGTTTTGATATATTTCCTAACCTTTCCTAATATCTTTTATCTTTGATCACACATCAGTGAATCAGTTTTGTATCAGAATTTGTATGTTAAATCACTTACCAGTAAACATCAAACCAAGATACACATGAAAGTGGATAATGACACTACTATTATGAATAATATTTTCTATACCACTAGACAAACTAATCATGCAGGATTTGTTACGCTATTCAATTAAACAAAAAAAAAAGAAGACAATTCACTACTGCTCTATTGTTCACTAGCAATTTCAATTATTTTATCAGCTGCTCCTTGTTGATCCAGCTCCTCCAGTGCTTTGGATAACTTCTCATAGGTAGCTTTAGTTCCATTTTTCATAATCCATTTTCTCATAAATGCTATCCTTCGATCTTCACATCGTTGATGATTAGTTTCAATGTCTTTAATTTCTTCCTCTCCAAAGCCCAGTTTGCGTGCAACTAGCTGCCAGTTAGGCAAACTCCCAGCTATTCTTGCAATGTTAGCATCAACTATTTTGGCTGAAGACAAAAGAAAGTTTAAAAGATTGATCTCTTTCAAGAAAAGACATACTAGAGTGGTAGACATGTAATACAGTATTTAGTAAGACTGGTGGTCTGGTAGTATATGTATACACAGTTAAGACTTATTGGTGGTCTGGTAGTAATGTATACAGAGTTACGAGGTCTGTTAGTAATGTATATAGAGCTGTATATCTATAAACCACTTATTTATAAGAACAATTAATGGTTACATTGTTGTGTAGAGGCTGGGTATTCCCTTATCTTCTTCACTCCATCTGCTACAGCTTCTCCCCTCCTCTTCATTCCCCTTTCATTTTGATCGTCACCAACTGCAAGGAGATTAATACAGCTAAGTAGTAAATATGGTACATAATAAAATCATTTAAATGTCAACAGGTTTAGTTCATTAGTTCAAGTGCCAAGAGTATGATAACATAATGAATGATCCTTTAACTAACAAACTGGCCATATTCAAGACATAGTATGTACCAGTTCAAAAGCAAATATCCCATTTGCCCTCCCTATTGACACTCCACTAATTACTGTGTTCCCATTCAGTTGGGTTATTATATTCACGAGGTTACAAAGGTTACATACCTATTGGGCCTTTGTTGTGTGTTTGATATGTGTTGCATATTGCAATTAGGAGTGCTATTACATTGGTATCAGAGAATAGTGTAATGTTAGGTTTGCACAGCATAGCTTGTAGCAACCATCAGAGGAGGAAGAATGGCAGAGCAATGTCATGAAGTATTCTCTGCTACCAATGTAATAGCACTCCTAATTGCGATTTTCAACCACCTTATACATGTATACAACACAATACCATTCAAATACAACACATATCAAACACACCCAATAGGTATGTAACCTTTGTAACCTCGTGAATCTCAGAAAAAGGGAGGGCAAATGAGATATTTGCTTTGAACTGGTACATACTACACATGAAGACTAACACTTGCATCAAGACAAACGAATAGTAACAGAAACATAACTAAAAATCACAATTCAGAATTAATGCTGATTGCTGATTTGTTCTTACCATTCATCTGTTCTTGTGGTTGCACCTGGATTGAGATAAATTGAATCACTACATACCTTATTAAAATCATGTGCTGTAGGTACAAGACTGTTATTAATTTCGTGCAATCATTGGAAATAACAATGGAAAATGTTTGTGTCATGCTACTAATTTAAATGGGACTATATATTCTCTCTCCTATCCATTCTGGTGGTCCCCGAGTGGAAACACTGCGCGGGACCCCATCCGCCACGCCACCGTAAAATGCTGAGTCACTTAGCAAACTAAACCATTGGCTATACATATTAAATCATTATCTTGTGGTACATGGTTTAAAGCGCTATACATGCCAGAGACAAGGCAAACACATTTAATTCAGAGTCAGATAGTAATGCCACCGTAAAATGCTGAGTCACTTAGCAAACTAAACCATTGGCTATACATGTTAAGTCATTATGTATGTTGTGGTACATGGTATAAAATGTTTTACATGCCAGAGACAAGGCAATCACATTCAGATACAAGTCAAACACTGATGCCACAACCTAAATGTCCCACTGGAAGACAGACCATGTTAGACTGACATCTAAAAATAGCCCTTTCTGGTCTAGACAGCTACATCATTGGGGGTATGTGTAAGTCTTTGTATCGTGCCTTGTATAAACTATAAACCACAAAATGCCAATTGACCTAGACGTAATGCTCTCGCTCAGCTTGACTATGCATTAACATCAGGCTTGAAGAAGCCTCACAACAGAATGATAAAAGGCTTGTTAAAGGCGGATGGCGCAGAATTTGGACTAATTTAACAAAACTATATATGTAAATGTCTGAATGTATCAAACAGTATGACCTCAGGACTGCATACATATAAATGCTACAACTTACAAAAAGCTGAAACCATGACTTATGTTCCTCTGTCAGATCACTTGGTACACTGGTATAGTAACATTCCATCTCCTCAGCCTCCATATCAAATGCACACTTGGCTGGATGCTCATTCTGTAAATACTGAACACCTTCATAAATGCAGTCCTCCCTGGGACAATAGAACCCATAAGACGGAGATGGATAGTTCATATCTTTGCAAACTGTTACGAATGCTTCACCAACTGCTTTGTAAATTGCATATCTGATGCTTGGTTTAGCTTTTGTATACAGAGATATTTCATAATGAGCAAAAAAAGCCGAAAGTACAACATGATATTTTTTCCCAGAACAATAATAAAAACTTATTTTATTCCTAAACTGGCGAGCATCCTTCTTGACTTCCCACTTGCACTTGTCAATGACACTGTGTGTAATGATAAGTCTGGTGGTTACTGCACAGAATAGTCCAACAGGACAGCAGCCATGCTCAAACATCACTAGGAAGGAATCACTGGATTTGCTGTAAGATGGTTCTGCTTTTGGCAGCACAGAAGGCATAAAGAACATGTTTCCATCCATTTTAGATATAATATGACGATGCTGCATTAGAGCAAGAAGTTCATTTACTGTCAGACATCCTTCAACTTCTTTCAAAACTGAAGTGTTCAGCTGTCCTTTCTTATGTAGAGAATTTTTGTCACAAAGATGAGAGCCATGTTCAGAGTTGTCATCAAAATAGTCAACAATGATTTTGGATATAGAATCAAATATCAACTGGAAGTCAGTAATAACACAATTGCTAAGCTCAGGGATATCAAAATAGTAGAGCAATGTGCCTGCTTCATAATGCAGATAATGTAGGATCACCTCAAACTCCTCATCTTTTACACCACATATTTTAGCAATTAGTTCACTTTTTTTTTTTCCAACTTTACGTAACTGTTTTGATTTGGCATATGCATGGAGAACAAAGTCAAATACCAGCCAGGGAGCTGGAATATCTTTGTAAGGCGTTTGCAATACTAGTTCTTCAACTTTTTTCTTTACTTTAAGTATGTCTAGTTGTTCGAAATTGTCAATACCAATGACTAAGTCTTTAACATTTTTTGCATTTATAGATCTAAATACTTTTAACTCCTGCAGCCAGCCATGCAGTGATTTATTAATATCCATAATTGTAGCTTTCTTTTGGTCATTAGAACCCTTCAGTTCATCCTTATGAGTACCAACTAGTTGTATTTTACAGCCAAATGAATGATTTGTATCATCTGTTAATGGAACTGTACTAGAGATGGCATGAAAGATGAAATCCCTGACCACATATGTATCTTGCCACGTTTGTTCTGCTCCATCCTTTGGCTGGTACTGAACTGCATAAGACTTTAGCATATCATCTGTCAGCTTGAACATGAGAAGTGTTACAGATGGACCATTTATAAGAAGAGGGAATATTTCTTGGAAGCTGGGCTGTCCACCTCCATCAATAACTTGTAAAAGCATTGCTTTGTCAATACTAAGAGCACGCACTACATCTGCCCATTCACCAGTTTTAACAGCTTCAAAAAAAAGTTGTTTTATGTCTAAGTCTGTACTCAAGCTATGCACTTCATCTTGTTTAAGAATGGGTACAGTCATGGGATATGGATCGTTCCCCCCCTCTGTTATAATCTGTTGTGGTAGTTCATACACATCTGATATATTAGCCATCTGCTTGCTCTGTACATGCTGTTGATTCATAGTGGTGTGTGTGATACTTTGTGCTACACTCACATTTGGTTTTTCTTCAATTTCTGATTGTAATAGTTTGTTGTCTAAACATTGCAGCAGTGTTTTTGCTATGTCATCTAATTTTTGAGCTGTCCATCTCCATGCATCGTTTTCTTCATTACTAATAGACATGACTATTCGCTCAACAAAAACAGGGCCACATATTTCTGCAACATTTGTACTAGGCTGTGTAGACTGCTGAAGAGAATCCTCAGCACTAGTAAGCAACTGTTTACGAAGTGTGGTTTTCCCTGTTCTTGGAGTTCCATAGAAGACCAATTTGATGTTTCTTAGTTGCTTAAAAGTTATGTCTTTGCAATTACCCAAAATTGATGATATCTTCTTTTCTATTTCTGTGGAGAGATGCCATGCACATATTTATGAATATACATACTGTATGCATACATAGCAACGTGCTTGGTGAGAAAGCGCTGCTGCCGTATGTGGGTCGGGGGACGAGACTAATAGCTAGTCGTAGACTGAGCACTATTGCCATGTTTGGTCATACCATACTGCAGTTTGTAATAAAGTCCAAAACGGTACCCGCGAATGTAAACCTTCTGCAACTCGCGTCCTACGTCATTTGTTATTACATAAACATTATATCATTGTGCAGCGGACGAGAGCGAACGTCTGCGAACGTCGTCGAAAAGAAGGTGGGACTTCATCACACGTAATATACATGTATATTAATAGGCCGAATTATATATTACAGCATCATATCATACACGCTATTAATATATATCACGTGTGTTGAAGTCCCACCTTCTTTCCCAGGACGTTCGTTCTAGTCCGCTACGCAATGCTGGTAAACGTTTGTCCACGAAGTCATTTATTCAGTTTCCAGTTCAATCAGCGAAGCGACCCCGTCAAAGGTTGGATATAGGATACCCCAACAAAGCGCAAAAGTTGTGTATTTAATGTTATCGCTCCAGGCATGCAGCATGTATTCAATAGATGTCTAAGGCCTCACAAAGTAAATTGTACGTAATTCAGTCCCAAACTCAACACTAAAGAGGTCTAACGCATTACATATCAGTACTGTTTACCTCTACCATGCTTGCATCTAGATCCTTAGTGTACCTTTTGACTCAAACTTCAAATGAAATCATTAATTGGTTGTGATGCCACAATGCTAGCCTCAGGCGATGTTCACTGGCTTTACCCATTGCATCATGAGTGCAAGTTTGAATTACGTACAATAAAAAAATTTGTGGAGCCTTAGACATCTATTGAAACCACAAACAATGCAGGCTTTTGAGGTGCATGGGTTTGTACACACATGCAGGACTTACCACGGGATTGTACTGAATAGTACAAGTCAATTGAACAAATGTATAACCTTCTATCAGTTATGAAGTTGTTTAACCCTTACACATGCTCGTAAGCTCATCCACCTCCCGCCAGATCTCCGCCGCAAGCACAAATCGAGAACGCGTTCCATGCATGCATGTCAAGAGAGCTATGGGTTAATCATGCATGTACGCGTTGTGCAAATATTGTTTTCCGTCATATCAGTATGATCGGCAAAAAAATATGTCTATTGTTTGGTCACACTCAAAATTGAAAAAACATAAAAGGGTGGCCCCACTTGCCATTGAGGCTCGTTACCATAAATCATATTTATTTAGGTGGTAGGACTATCATAACAGCTATCAGCAATGCTTTTTCAGCAACAATTGTTTTAATGAACCACTTGACTTCTAATACCTACTACACGTGTTATCCTCACAGGTAGCTGTTTTGACAGCCATCATTTCAAAGACGACAGTGAACTGTTTTATATACAGGGTGTCCACGAATGAACGCAACGCTTTTGATTGTGAATAAAGTTTGATAGGATGGAGCAAAAAATCTGGTATTTTGAAACAGAGTTGGTCGGTTTCCTCAAATTGTTTTCCATTAATTTCATTAATACATTATTAATTATGCTAATTAATTTTAATAAGCACAACAAATTAACTGATTTAAAAGTTCTCCTGTGTTCAGGTATCGGTTGTGAAGCTTCGGTCAAAATATTGGATTTTTTCCACCTACTAAACTGAAACTACGATCCACTGCCTATTTTTCTTCGCATACGCATGCGCACACGACCTCGTCCTAAGACTTAATCTCGTGATTAAATCGCTGTGATAATACGGAGGCGGATCTTTAAGCACTCAGACCTGTGGGTGTCACATCACGTGATACAATTCGAAGGCGGATGCAACTCCGTATGCCCCACCTCCTACGTGGGTGTTGCGAGCCCACTTTTAATTAGCCTTCTCTAAGCTAATTATCCATGTTTACAAGCATCGAATGTGGTGCGCCTCAATTAGCACAATCGCACAGAGAGGCAATGAACGGTGTGGTACATGTACGTGCGGATCGATATGCGGTGCCATTCTGTGAGTTAGTGAATCTGAGACGCACACACGCGGGGTAGTAGACACGCAAAAATGAAATGTATGAATTGATCACATACCTTCCAGCTCTCTCAGAGCTAATAATAGCCTATACCAGCATCTCAAGCAGCACGCAGTAACTTGTGCGCAGACCTGATTTTGTCTCATAGCTAGGCTACATGTATATCGCTGTGTCTACGGCTTAAAGAATACCATATGTGAAGGGTCAGTGAGCATTCAAGCCTCCATCTAAGGGTGTGCTTTCATTTAAATTGTAACGTTGTGTGTTATTCCTTCAGTAAAAATAACGGAATAGGTATGGGGAAAGTTCCAGTTTTAAAGAAAGACCTGTGTGCTTTGCAATCATGATGTGAGCTACCCTTAATTATTGCTGGTTTTAGATGATAGTGTGCACAAATTCTGTTACTTAGGGTGAATTTATTTTAAAGCACTGACAAATGTTGCCAATCTCCAGCAAGGTTTTAGATGATTTGTTTAAAGAGAAGCTGTGCTTTACTTTCAATGCTCTATTTTTTGAAGCTCGTGTAGGGATGATGTCATGGAAAGTGTGCCGTTTAAAGATAGGGTGTGCTTTAATTTCAATGCATAAAATTTTTAGTCTCTAAGCTCGATACCGCGTTTTAAATAACAAACCTATGCGCTTGCATCAAGTTGTAGCTATTTCCGTATCATAATGTTTTTAACCTTTGCTTATGGAGATCTGTTACTTTATGCTTAACAGCCTAATATTGCAACCTACCAGTTAGGATTGGGGAAAGATGAATCATGTAGGGACAGACTGTAGTATTTAAGTGAGTCGTGTTTTTATGTTAGGGGCCGATGCTTTCGTTTTAGAGTATCAGCTCATGTGTCAAGATGATTTCATGGAAAGAGTACTAGTGCCATTTAAAGATAGGTGTGCTTTAATTTCAATGCATAACACATGGGTAGGCTCTCTTATTTAGGAAAAGCCTATAGATCTAGTTGTGATTTGAAGAATTGCTTTAGTATCAACTTGCATTGTGATGTGGGCCTCTTGGCTAGTTCCAGATCATGTTGTTCTTAAATTATGCTTTAACAGACTCCTTTGTTATGTCACAGTGTTTTAAAGCATTGAATAATGTTTACAGCTTCCAGCAAGGTTTAAAATGTTTGGGAAGATAGCTGTGTCTTAAGACAACAATTACATGCATCATGTTGTGATCCTAGCTCTTAGGTACATGTAGTTCTCAGATGTTGCTATAATGAAATGGACTTCAGGAGATCCCTGTTGTGATGTTGCAAGCCTCCTGCTAGGTTTTAGATGGTTGGATATGAGTGTGGTGCATGTCCTTACATCAATAATATTGTGAGACTTTTAGCTACTCAGTACTGCGTCACCAAGTCAATATAGAGTACTCTCTGCTTTTAGAGACTCAGGTGTTACATGTGTATGTGTGCTTAGAAAAGCTCTGTATTCTTGAAAATGTATGTTAAAGCTACAAATTACATATGTAGGAACTGTAGAGTATTGGCTGTTTTAAGAAAGAGATGTTGTGAGCAATTTAGCTAATTACAAGTTCCCTGGACATTGTGCATGGATGTGAGCACTAAGTATCTGAGGGTATGCTTTAATTTCATACCATCCAGTTATGTGTTTGCAGGTTGAGCATACTGTTAAAGCATGCACTTGAAAAACTTCTGGCTAAATGAGGGTGTGCTTTTATTCAAATGTTGTGAGCTTCATGGTGTGTGTGTGTGTGTGTGTGTGTGTGTGTGTGTGCATGTGTGTGTGTGTGTATGTGTGCGTGTGCGTGTATATGTTATTGATGGTAGAGTCTCTGTTTTAAAAACCTCAGGACTGTTGTTATGGGAGGATTGATTTCATTTTTTGTTACAAGCCTCCAGCTAAGATTCAGATGTGTATTTTTCATAGAATTGTCGTTGCATCATGATCAGGTTGTGATTGAGCCATGTAGCTAGTTCAATATCATAATGTTTGTTATTGCATATGCTTTAAGGCCCTCTTATTTTAAGTGACTCATGTCTTTATGTCATGGTGTGCTTATCAACTCAATTGTGTCAAACTTTCAGCTAGATTTTAAAATGCCATTTTATAAGAGAAGGAATGCATCATGTAGCAAGTTCGCATTTCATAGTTGGACCAACATGTGGGTAGATTCTCTTGTTTTGTTATGTGAGCTTTCAATCCCTGACGAGTAAAGAAATATTTGCACCAAATGATTGTGCATGCTGCTGAGGTATGAAAACTGCTGTGTTAAATGAGGGTGTGCTTTCATTGAAAATGTAAAGTTGTGAGCTTCAAACTGTGTGTTGCTGTACATGTAAGTTTTAGCTAGATGGTTGGGGAAGGTTGCTTCCATATCATAGTGTGGGCTGTTCTTTATATCAAGCTGCTTAAAAAAATTCCTGTTGTAATGTTAGGGAATTTACTTTCATTTTTAAGCATGGCAAATGGTATAAGCCTCCAGCAAGATTTTAGATCATTTGTTTTAAGAGAAGGTGCTCTTTATTTTCAATTCCCACCCCAGATCCTTTTTTGGTGCTTATGAATGGATGGGCTCTCTTCTTCTTAAATGCACGACTCAGACGAGCCTTGTTGTGATAAATGTATGAAGGAGTGTTTTCATAAAAAGTAGATAATGTTACAAGCCAGCAGTTAGGTTCACAATGCTTGGATTTAAGAGCGGTGCATGACATTGTATCATGTTACAAGCCCGTTAGCTAGTTCCCAGGTTATGGTGGGCATCATATTTTTATTTGCTTTCATTTCATGGCATTGAGTGATGTAATATGTTGCATAAGGTAAATGTGCATGTTGTTGAAATATTTGTTTAAGGGTAATATGTAATATTTCTTTTTAAAAGAGAAGCCTAGGTTTTACATGGTTGTGAAGAAAAGAGGTGTGCTTTGCATGATGATGTTAGCCTCTTAGCTAGCTCCCAGATCACAATTTGTGCTTTTGTTTATGTTGAGAGTATGCTCTTTTATTTAAGACATTCACGTTGTACATGTATGTTAGGGAGTGCTTTTATTTCAGAGTATATGTGTTGAGCCTCTAGCTAGGTGTTAGGTGATTTGGAAGACTGCTGTGTTAAGAGGAGTGCTTTAGTTTGAATGCATCATGTTGCAAACTTCTCATCCAATATCCCAGTCTGTTGCTTGTATATGAGTATTTATCTTATTTAAGTTCTCCAACTCCATGAAAGGTTGTGCTTTTATTTCATAGCATCCAGTTATGCAATGTTTCCCAAGGTGATATGCTGTTGAAGTACAATGCATGTGCTAAGAAAATCCCTGTGTTAAATAAGGGTGTGCTAATTATTGTAATATTGTGAGCTTCTAGCTTTAATTTGTGATTCCTTTTAAAAAATTACATGTAAATAGTAGTCTCTGCTTAATTTTATATCTGTATGTTTTAGATGAGTGGGAAGTGCCATTTTAAGAGAGGGCGTGCTTTGATTCATCATGTTGCCTACATGTATGTATGGGTAGACACTCTCTTCTTTAAGAGACTCCTGTTTTCAAGCATCACATTTTCGGATGATTAGATGCATCATGTTGTGAGGTACCTAGCTGGTGTCCAGATTATGTACATAAATGGCTGCTTTGCTTTAAGAGACACTTGTGTGCATTCATTTCAAAGCTATCTGTAATAAAATTTTGAACTATGTGCTTAGAAAACCTCTGCATTAAATGACGGAGTAATAATTGGGAAGAATGCTGTTTTAAGACAGCAGCTGCTTTAATGCATCCTGTTTTAGCCCCTAAGCTATTTACTGATATGATTAAGCTGGGGTTTAAGGTTTTATGTGATATGCATGTTGTGTGTTCCAGTTTTTATAGTGAGGCTATGTATGCAGGGGTAGATTCTCTGTTTTTTTTTTGTTTTTTCTTGTTGGTTTTTTGTTATGTGAATATGTGCTTTCAATACAGACAGTAATTTAATCCTGCACTAATTGAGCAATTTACACATGCTGTTAAAGTTTGTGCTTGGAAGAGCTGTGTTAAGTTAGCCGAGCTTTCATGATACAAATGCTGTAAGCTTAACTTAGAGCTGTGTCACTTTTGTGTGTTATTCATTTAAAAGTAAGGTTAGGGGTATTCTCTGCTTAAAAATACAGGCTGTGTAAGATTACAGTTTTAAGAGAGGTGTACTTTGCATCATAATGTGTTAGTTTCCAGATCACAACTTGTGCTGTTGGTTATGTATGGTCAGGCTCTCGTCTCATGGAGACACGTGTTGTGTGCTTTCATTTTTAAGTATCAACTATGTTGCAAGCTGCATAGATTTCCCAGGCATGGATTTAAGAGCGGTTAGTTTTCAGGTCATAGTGTCAGTGCTCAAGTATGGGTAGACCAGCTCACAATTTTAATAGATTCCTGTCGTTATGTGTGCCTAGAAAATGTCTGTGTTAAATGAGGCTGGTTGTACTAGCTTTCAACATGTATGAACTGTCACAACATTCATCTTCAATGAAAGCACACCCCTATTTAAAATATAGTTTTTTTTTTAAGTACAGTCATCTTGTGTGACATTACATACACTCTTCAAGCAGACCCATAAATGCACTGCAACCTGGGACATCATCATACAGGCACATTCCACTACATGTACATTTTTAAAAAATCTACATGTACATGTATTTGAAGAGCATATGGGAACATGGAAGACATACACTGTAGTGAGTACCTTGCTGAGTAAAACAGATGGTGAACTTATATCAGTAACATCTCTCACATTAAGGAACAATGTAAATTAAATTCATATAAAACCTCATGCATGTCCTTTGCTATGAATTTAGTTAGGCCCCAACATCCAAAATGTAGAACTGCATGTATTTTGATAACCTTGATTCAACAAAATCCATAATGGTAGCTCACTAAAAGGACATAAACTCCATTGTTTTGAAGACTCTCTCCATACATGTACCTCAAAACAGCATGCAAAATAATCTTCTATAAAATAAAGCACTATCTCACTTAACAACAAAGCAGAGCACACATGAGCTTCAGTCATCAGCCTTTCAAACTTGGGGGCTAGCTGGAGACATTTAACATAAAATGTATATACTAGTAGTGCTTTGAAATGAAAAAAAAACACCCTCACATTCAAATAAGAGTCCTTTTGTAGAGAGACTTTTGCTTTTCCTTTTTATTTTTGGCAAGGTATGTTTTTTGTCAGAGAATGCTTAAGACTGCTTATTGAAATGGCGGCAGGGATAGTTGACCAATAGAATGCATGCAGCATTTGGAGACCAATTAGATTATACAAAAATAGTATAAAGTTCCTCAGTTTAATGTATGTGCACATGTACTGGCCTCGAGCAGCAAGAGCCGATAGGCTGACAGTAGAGCAAAGAGCTGCAATAGTAAGGTTCTACTATGAGAGTGGGAAACATGCCTACCTCACAGTAAGCAGGTTCAGGAGGGACTACCTAGCCTGAAAAGTTTTTCGCCGAAGCACTGTGCTTAGGTTGATATTTAAATTTGATATGGGACCATGGAAGACATGATCCTAATCATCCTAAATAAATTAGTGGATGCTTTGAAATGCAAGCACTCCCTCACAAAACAGGAGTCTCTTAAAGAAGAGAGTGTCTACCCATACATACATGTAGGCAACGTGATGAATCAAAGCAAGCCCTCTCTTTAAATGGCACTTTCCCACTCATCTAAAACATACAGATATATATTTAAGCAGAGACTACTATTTTATTTTAAATGAATCACACAAAGCTAGAAGCTCATAATATTACAATAAAAAGCACACCCTTATTTAACACGGGGATTTTCTTAGCACAAAATTCAACAGCATGTACACCAATCACCGCGGAAAAAATTGCATCACTGGAGCACAACCTTTCATGGAGTTGGAGAACTTCACGATGCATCCAAATTAAGCCCTTCTCTTTACATTCATGTAGCATCCTTCCATATCATCTAACACCTAGCTAGAGGCTCGACACATTAGCTTATACTCTGAAATGAAAGCACACCCTAGAGTGCCTTAAATTATCTAAAACCTTGCTGGAGGCTTATACCATTTGTCAGTGCTTAAAAATGAACGTAAACCCTAACATAGCAATAGGAATTTTTTTAAGCGGCTTGATATTAACAACAGCACACATTATGACCTGGAATTAGCATATTTTAAAACTGTAACCTTCCCCATAATATAAAAGCTACAAGTGTATTTTTAAGCATGCAGAGACTACCTCTAACCTTACTTTTAAAGGAAAAACACTCACAGCTAAAAGCTCACAACATTACATTATCAATAAAAGCTCACCCTCATTTAACACAAGTTTTCATACCTCCACAGCATGGACAATCACTTTGTGCAAAGATTTCTTTACTGGATACATATTGAAAGTACACCCTCACATAACAAAAAAGCTACCCACATGTTGGTCTGGACACCTGTGACCTGGGACGCATGATGCATGCCCTCTCCTAAAGGTGCAGTGTAGTGTCTTCCTATGAAAATGTAGCTGAAGGGCACACAATGGCATAACAGAAAACATGAGACACTTAAAACAAGAGAGCCTTAAAGCAGAGTCCATCCATACGCAACGTAGATATGGAACAAACTACAAGGCTCAGATGCAACCACAACTCTATGAAAACAGCAGTCTTCACAATCATAAGCTGGAGGTTTGTGAGGTTCCAAACATGAATCAAAACTTCAAGTCGCAACAAGAGAAGTATTTTAAAGCAGAAATATACAATTACTATAAAACCATAACACACGCAGCCACAAAATTTCAACATAAGCACACTCTCATTTAACACAGACGTTTTCCAACCACCACGCACAATTAGTTTGCATAACTGGATGGTTAAAAAAAAAACCTTGCTGGAAGCTTGTAACATTTGTCAGTGCTTTAAACCAAAAGAATTTGTTTAAAAAGCAGATCGATTACACAAGCAACAGCTTAAACTATCATCTGGAACTAGCAATAAGGCTCTAATCTTGACGCAAAGCAGATCTTTTTATAAATAGTAATCTTCCAACTCATCTAAAACCTACAGGTGTTCTAACCTTATTTTACAAATAACACACATCTAGAAGTGCACAACTTTACATTTTAAAGTACACCCACATTTAACACTGTGGTTTTCATACCTCAGCTGCATGTACAATCATTCTGTGCATAGATTACTTTACTGGACCGGTATTGAAAGCTCACATAACAAAACAAGAGAACTATGACATGGGAACTTGCTACATGATACATTCCTTCTCATTAAAAATGGCAGTTTTCCTATGAAAATCTAGGTGAAGGTTTGACACCATTGAGTTGATAGGCACGCCATGACATGAATATGTGAGTCAGTTTAAATAATAGGGCCTTAAAGCATATGCAACAACAAAAATTATAATCTTGAACTAGTTACAAGGCTTGATCATGATGCAACCACACATGTAAGAAAAATACACATCTGAAACCTAGCTAGAGGCTTGTAACCAAAAATGAACTCACAACCTCCCACAACAACAGTCCTGAGGCTTTAAAACAGACTCTACCATCAATAACACACACACACACACACACACACACACACACACACACACACACACACACACACACACACACACACACACACACACACGCACACACGCACACACACACACACACACACACACACACACCATGAAACTCACAAGATTTCAATAAAAGCATACCCTTATTTAGACAGGGATTTTCCAAGCACATACTTCAAATCCTTTTGTGTGCAAACACATTTATTACTGGATGGTATGAAATTATGCACAATGTCCAGGGAACTTAGCTAAATGGCTCACAACATTCATCTCTTCAAACAGTAATGTTTTCAATACTCTACAGTTCCTACAGATGAGTTCCTACAGGTGTAATTTATTATTTTCTAGACGATGAAGCTTTTCTATAGACAAATAATATCTGAGTCTTAAAGCAGAGAGTACTCCTACATTGACTTGGTGACACATAGCTAAAAGGCTCAAACACTTATATCCAACCATCTAAAACCTAGAAGGAGGCTTGCAACATCACAACAGCAAACACAACATGTTGCTGTAATACTACTCTGAAATCCAATTGCAGCATCAGAATTAAACCTACTTGCAGCATTAGTCGATACCAAGGCAATCCTTCAAATCACAACTACAGGCATTTCCTAAACAAGAGAGCCTACCCATGTGTTATGCATTGAAATTAAAGCACACCCTATCTTTAAATGGCACTAGTACTCTTTCCATGAAATCATCTTGACACATGAGCTGATACTCTAAAACGAAAGCATTGGCCCCTAACATAAAAACACGACTCACTTAAATACTACAGTCTGTCCCTACATGATTCATCTTTCCCCAATCCTAACTGGTAGGTTGCAATATTAGGCTGTTAAGCATAAAGTAACAGATGTCCATAAGCAAAGGTTAAAAACATTATGATACGGAAATAGCTACAACTTGATGCAAGCACATAGGTTTGTTATTTAAAACGAGGTATCTAGCTTAGAGACTCAAAATTTTATGCATTGAAATTAAAGCACACCCTATCTTTAAACGGCACACTTTCCATGATATCATCCCTACACGAGCTTCAAAACATGGAGCATTGAAAGTAAAGCACAGCTTCTCTTTAAACAAATCATCTAAAACCTTGCTGGAGGTTGGCAACATTTGTCAGTGCTTTAAAATAAATTCACCCTAAGTAACAGAATTTGTGCACACTATCATCTAAAACCAGCAATAATTAAGGGTAGCTCACATCATGATTGCAAAGCACACAGGTCTTTCTTTAAAACTGGAACTTTCCCCATACCTATTCCGTTATTTTTACTGAAGGAATAACACACGTTACAATTTAAATGAAAGCACACCCTTAGATGGAGGCTTGAATGCTCACTGACCCTTCACATATGGTATTCTTTAAGCCGTAGACACAGCGATATACATGTAGCCTAGCTATGAGACAAAATCAGGTCTGCGCACAAGTTACTGCGTGCTGCTTGAGATGCTGGTATAGGCTATTATTAGCTCTGAGAGAGCTGGAAGGTATGTGATCAATTCATACATTTCATTTTTGCGTGTCTACTAACCCGCGTGTGTGCATCTCAGATTCACTAACTCACAGAATGGCACCGCATATCGATCCGCACGTACATGTACCACACCGTTCATTGCCTCTCTGTGCGATTGTGCTAATTGAGGCGCACCACATTCGATGCTTGTAAACATGGATAAATAGCTTAGAGAAGGCTAATTAAAAGTGGGCTCGCAACACCCACGTAGGAGGTGGGGCATACGGAGTTGCATCCGCCTTCGAATTGTATCACGTGATGTGACACCCACAGGTCTGAGTGCTTAAAGATCCGCCTCCGTATTATCACAGCGATTTAATCACGAGATTAAGTCTTAGGACGAGGTCGTGTGCGCATGCGTATGCGAAGAAAAATAGGCAGTGGATCGTAGTTTCAGTTTAGTAGGTGGAAAAAATCCAATATTTTGATCGAAGCTTCACAACCGATACCTGAACACAGACGAACTATTAAATCAGTTAATTTGTTGTGCTTATTAAAATTGATTAGCATTATTAATAATGTATTAATTAAATTAATGGAAAAAAATTTGAGGAAACCGACCAACTCTGTTTCAAAATACCAGATTTTTTGCTCCATCCTATCAAAAGTTATTCACAATCAAAAGCGTTGCGTTCATTCGTGGACACCCTGTATAGAGCCAGCCAGTGTAATTAGCCCATTCCTCGAGTGAGTAGAAATAAGTGTCTTTTCTAAACCTTATCAGTTTTTTGTTCTATAATTATATGTCGCGTTTATGTATCCTGCTGCTCTGATTATAATAGTAAATTTATATGTTTTGAATTGTTTTGTTTATCTTTGCTGTGACTGTATTTATTTATTACTCATGCATGATAATTGAAGTGTCTGAGTTTGTCTGGACTTCGTTCCTCAATTGAACTTGCAGTCCTCGATACAAAAGCCAGCTGAATTTCAATAGCAGGGGAGTTTTCGGATAGTACTTGTGAACTAATTAAGGATGAATTAGTCTACCCGTTCGGTTGGGTGGTTTTTTATTTTTTAAAACGTGCGCGCAAGAATGCATGTGAAAAGCGCGTAGAGTGGTTTATGAAAGTCTGGGGGGAAGTGACCGCGTCTATGCTTTGGCTCTGGATCAGCCGCTGCATGAATGGGAGGGGGGGGGGGGGGGGGGGGGGGGGGCCACATTTCAATGAAACGAATGCACATGCATTATCATACATTCCTTAGGCTTAGTGGTGTAGTCGAAGAGGAAAATGCTTAGAACACATTAGACAATATAATGAGCACGTACGGCTCGCCCAAAACATTTGAGGTGTCGACAGATGGATGTAAAACTGCTATACGATGTTGCTTGGTAAATGCGGGCTGTGCTCCTATCTTTAAAAAAAAAACGATTGCGAGGAGGGGGGGGGGGGGGGGGGGTGGTTGAAAAAGTGCCCCATATCAAAACTTATTGAGAGCATTAAGAATCTGTGTTCAAAAGCTTTGCATATCATAAGAGTAAAAAGATATGAGCCTTTAAATTTGAGGTGAGTGGGTCAGGGGGCTTAATATTTTTTCACAACCTTTTAAAGGAATTTTCCCAGCATATTTGTATGGAAAATGACAAGGAAAATATGCATGAATTCGTCTCATTGTCATGAGTAATCGGCATGTTGAAGAAAAAAAAAGTTAAAACTTTAGAAGATTATCATTATTCATGTGATTGACACGCAATGGATCGAAAATCGATAACAACTGATATGGCGTATCATACAAGGCACCACACTTGGCTTTACCCAAGGTGATAAACAGAGCTATCAGCGTCACGATGACAGCCTTAAGGACGACAAGCGCTTTTAAAATCATGCACTACTCAAGTACAGCCGCTGAAGTCATGGGCATTACGACACTTAGGACTCTATGATGCTGATTGCATTGTGTGGCTGCAGAGGCAGAAAAATGCGTTCATGATCCAGAAGAGCCTGATCGTGCAGATGTGACTCGACAGGCAGGGCTGTTACCCGTAGCCTACATGTAAGGTCCGGACCACTTTATCAAGCCGGCGCGTGCATGATGTAATGAATTACCCATGCACGCTGATACAGTATAGCGCTCTCAAAATATTTTTGTCATGATTGCCCGGGGTGGGTGGGTGCATATTTTCTGACATGGGGTATATCAAAATCCCCCCCCCCCCCCCCCCCCCCCCTCGTTGTAACTTAACGTATATAATAATATTGTATACCTCTTACCCGGAGGGTCCGCGCGCCTAGAGACAATGCTGCTTCTCTCATGCTGGAAGCCTCAGACTGGATACAATAGACCTTTTATGATTATTTAAGACGAGTGGCTACTGTACTTGTGATAACCTCTGGACCCCATACATCGTAACTAGATAAAACTGATTAAAGAGTCTGGTACCCAGACAAGCCCCCAACAATGTAGAACTGAAAAGAAAAATTGTTTTTAAGCCATGTGTATCTAGACTCACCAGCCTTCTTTATAATCTGTTCCACTCGAACACTGTACTGCGTGGACTTTCTAGCGTCGAAATCTTGCACTGCGCAAAATATTGAGTCTAAAATCTTCTTGTTGACTCCTGTATCAGCAATACAAATGCATTCCACAAATTTCAAAAAAGTCTCAAAGTCTTTATTCCTTAAGTAGCCAACAACTTTTTGTATCCCGTCCCTTGTATTGCAATGCTCGTCCACAGAGGGTGGGATGACCCCACGTTCTAACAGTAAGGAGTAAGGGTCGTAGCACTTGAAACGAAAGGGAACGACATATCTCCCTTTGGAGAGCGTTGAAGACATGGTGATGGCACTGAGACATCGGAGCACATTAGCCACACAACGTACTCGTTAACGCTGGTTTACGTAAGAAATAGCATGCGCATGCGCACCGAACAATCATAGCGGGAGACCTGAAAGCGACCCGAATGCACGGGCGTGTGCGTGGGATAGCTCTGCTGTAAATTCCTTCAATATGTTCATACATCTCAGCGGGAATAAATTGCTATGCAACTGAACCGAATTGCTAATCAACTTCGATGTTGCATAGCTAAATTGCTAAAGTAAATTATTCCCAGATGTAATATCTATGAATTACAATTGCTGTCTAGAAATCCTACACCACTGACCAATTCAAGAGATCATGTGCCATCAAATCATTCCCGGCATAGATTTGACTCTGAAGTTCATTTATATTAATCCCTTACTATTGATGTCATAAATAACACCGTCTCTATAAATTGGAGCCAAAAACTAAAGGATTTTTACCAGAATGTCTTCTGTTTTGAGTCTGAGATTTTTAGCAACAATAAACTGTTTATCTTTGATACTGAGTAACTTGATATTTAAACCAGTTCTGAGGACGGTATGACTATTTTATTATTTCTGCAGTATGTTTTCTGCCCCCCAGAAGTTGCATTGTATGTGCGTAATTATAAATCATCACATAAGATTCAAATACATTCTGAAATTGCATGTTCACCACCTCGACTACATGGATTGGAAACGGCGTCACATGCACCTCATTAGCAGGGTTGCGTCTGTGTTTCCAGGTTTTCTACTTTTTAGTCTTACCGTAGTTCGCCTCTGCCTTCAACAACATGCATATGGTATAGCCAGTTCCCTCAGGATTTTTAGTCTCCACCTTGTCCAAAACAATTCGTGGGCTTACTGACAAACCTGGGTGTCTTGTCCAAACGATTTTGTTTTGAAATTAGCGTCAGTGTGAGGTTTACAATCAGACACATGAATATTACAGCAGAGTGCTGACGTCACTGTACAAGGGGGGCAAGCCTGCAAATCCATCCGCGGTCTGGGAACGAGACACACGCACAATATAACTCCGTAATTAAATGTAAACATAGCAGAATATGAACACATTGTGGCAAATATTGTGGCTAATGTAAATGGTGCTATTGTGGTATTCATGTGATCATGAGCCCTTGCTTGAAACCAGTACAGTAAGAGTGACAATCAGTTTCAGATGATATACCCAGCAAAGTGAAGCACACCCACACACCCCTCTACACACAAATAAATCAACAAAAGATGAAACAGTTATCGCATGTGGGCAAAATCCATTAAAGCCAATAGCACTACTGTCAATACATCATGCATCTTCGCTAGTTGCAATTGGGAGTGGCCTGACCTTCACGTTTAGTCGATCGACCGCAGCAGTTGGGAGTGAACTGATGCCATCATCGAGCGCATAGATCATCAATATTATTAGTAACGACAATAAATTTTGGGTGGGGGGGGGGGGGGGGGGGGGGTTATGGTTTTTAGTGTGTTATTATGTTGATCATTTAATGATGATAGTTGTTATTTAAAATGTGACACCGTCACAATTATTCACCCCCACTCCCCTTTGGCATGACGTAATTTATGAATGGCCCCTGTGGGGCAAAGAGAAGCAGGATGTGGTTGCAGGGTCCAATCACAAAAGGATTGCACTTGTTACCATCAGGAAGGTCTCCTACTTAGTGCCTTAAGCTACCTACCATTAGTCTCATACCCAGACCCAGATTTTCACAGCATCGGATGGATAATCCATCATAGTATAGTTATGTATATTCCTATTTAGTGCCTGCGCACATTCTAGCATTCAGTTCCACTTGTCTGTGTTGTACATGTCATGTGCTCCTGAACATATTATATTATAAGTCCCACCAGCATCACACAACTATAATCACATGTATATATCTGTGTTTACACTATACTAAATACATGACATCTATACACAGCTAAGCATACGTTCACTACAGGTTACACTATACACTGATATTTGCAAAATGATTTTCTATCTCATTTGCTAGCTCATTCATCCTAATCCTTTGTAAAACAGTCACCAATCTTGACCAAGTCACTGGCTTGGCACCCCTTCCCTGAAGCCATTTTTGGAGTATGGCCATATTGATCTCTTCAGAATTCTTCATATATTCCTTCTCCAATGCATATACGATGGCTCCGTTCTTATCCTCCAACAGAAATATCCCAAGCTTTAAATACCTTGTTCCAACCTCTACTGCTATATTCAGCTTCTTAGCTGAGAAGCTTAACAATTCTGGCATGGATGGTGCATGTGTATCTGGTGGAAAGGGCATTGGATAACTTTCAAATAGAAGAACATAGTGTACGATACAGTTATTCTAAGCATGGTCTGCAATGTGAGCAGCCGTATTATTTTGGACCAAAACATGTGTTATTCATGGCGTACGCAAGGAGGGGGGTCGATGGGTTCGAATGACCTCCCCTCCCTAAAACGAGGTCACCATCACACTTAAAAAGTTTTTACTATTTGTTGATTACTCCACTTGTATTTACTACATACGCGTGCATATATGTAAGCGTATATTACTACATTTTGTAATGATTACATAATCCATAATTTTGCGTGACGAAAGGTCACCTCTTATAAAATTTCAACCCCCACATTTCCCAAAAGCTGCGTACGCCCGTGTTATTTAGAAATTTGTGTATGTACGACGATAATATGATGTAAATGTAACACTATTACACAATCCATAACCATTTCATTTGGTTCCAAGTATCTTAATGTTATGAATACAATTAATTAGGCCGTGATTTTCACCAGTCTAAGTTGTTCTCATTATATTATTCATACTTATTAAAAAACAAATCCTAAACAACGCACAAATTTTGGGTCAAAACAATATGGCCGCTAATGTTTTCAACCTTCCTAGGATGACGCGGGAAGGGGTCTATTGTACCCTAATGAAATGATGAACATGTAGTATTAAGTGTTGAAAATAGGAAGTCAATAGCCTTAACCTTTCAGAAGTTACAGTTATTCAAACGCAAGGGAGTTTTATAACATCTAATATATGGATTGGAAAATGTCTATTAATACTGTCTGAATGCTCCCTCATGCTTGGTATACTATATGCACTCTAATCGTGATTCCCAGCGCTTGGCATAATTTATAGTTTGCCCAAAAGGGGGGTAGGTGGCAGCTGGCCAGTCGGGTGTGCATAAGGGTGCTGACCCCCTACCCTGAGCCTGACTGGAACCAAGGGAAACGTTGGTCCCCATGAGGTCAGCCCCACCCCTTGATGCAGGTCAAGGTAAGGTGGTTAGGTCAGGGTAGAAGCCCGAAGGGTGCCGCCTACCATTGATGTGCAAGTAAGAACGCAGCAAACATGTGTACAAGTACAGTCAATGCACAGGTGGAGTGGTGGGTGGGTAAACAATGCAACTGGCAGCTTTAGCTTTGGACTGAGTGATTGCCACCCACCCTATCATCCTTTATATACATGTGTGACCTGGAACCATATCAGTTGTCAATATATTTGGGGACAGTGTGTTAGATTGGATGATGGGATTAGTTGAGTTTAAGTGAGGCTTTTCCCTGACTTCAAGGGCTTTAGGTTTGAATGGGAGTGAGGCTTTCCCTAGGCTCAGAGCTGAATGGAAGTGAGGCTTTCCCAGGGGTACAACCCCAGGCTTTAGGCTGGGGATTGTAGCATATTACTCGTAAGCTGCGTAGGCATGTGATACAAATCATGCAGTGGCGGATACAGGGGGGGGGGGGGGGGGGCAAACCCGGCCTATGCCCCCCCTAACTAATAAGGATACGCCTCCTGTCCATTGTAATGAATTTAATTATAAGTCATCAGCACGCACTGTCTTAGCTCTTGCAGGCGCTAGACTGCTAAGTAACACCCCTGACACGTGGCACTTTTTCTATTGTGCTTTTGAGCGTTCAGTTCGTACATTCGTTCAGCGTTCAGTTCGTACATTCGTTCAGCATTCAGTTCGTACATTCGTTCAGCGTTCAGTTCGTACATTGCGAATTTCAATTTCAATTGCTGTCAGGAAAGTAGTAGATCAAACACAGCGGAACAATGTTCCTGCCAGATCACCAAAAGAATATTTTTAATTGGCTGTTTTCAGTGGCGGATACAGGGGGGGGCAAACCCGGCCTATGCCCCCCCCCCCCCCCCCCCCCCAACTAATAAGGATACGCCTCCTGTCCATTGTAATGAATTTAATTATATGTCATCAGCGCGCACTGTCTTAGCTCTTGCAGGCACTAGACCTGTTGTACGTGCTAAGTAACACCCCTAACACGTGGCACTTTTTCTATTGTGCTTTTGAGCGTTCAGTTCGTACATTCGTTCAGCGTTCAGTTCGTACATTCGTTCAGCGTTCAGTTCGTACATTCGTTCAGCGTTCAGTTCGTACATTCGTTCATCGTTCAGTTCGTACATTCGTTCAGCGTTCAGTTCGTACATTCGTTCATCGTTCAGTTCGTACATTCGTTCAGCGTTCAGTTCGTACATTCGTTCAGCATTCAGTTCGTACATTCGTTCAGCGCTCAGTTCGTACATTCGTTCAGCGTTCAGTTCGTACATTCGTTCAGCGTTCAGTTTGTACATTCGTTCAGCGTTCAGTTCGTACATTCGTTCAGCGTTCAGTTCGTACATTCGTTCAGCGTTCAGTTCGTACATTCGTTCAGCGTTCAGTTCGTACATTCGTTCAGCGTTCAGTTCGTACATTCATTCAGCGTTCAGTTCGTACATTCGTTCAGCGTTCAGTTCGTACATTCGTTCAGCGTACAGTTCGTACATTCGTTCAGCGTTCAGTTCGTACATTCGTTCAGCGTTCAGTTCGTACATTGCGAATTTCAATTTCAATTGCCGTCAGGAAAGTAGTAGATCAAACACAGCGGAACAATGTTCCTGCCAGATCACCAAAAGAATATTTTTAATTGGCTGTTTTTATTCCATGCATATTTGGATTGTCTCATTCAGCAATTAGATCTTCGATTTTCGGATCTAACTATTCAAGGTTTACGAGCATTATGCTTAATTCCTTCGCATCTTTACAATAATGATGAAAAGGCTATCGATGCAGACGACCTATACAAGTTTTATAGTGATGATTTGCCTTTTCCACAAGCATTTCATCAAGAGATTGCGCTTTGGAAAACCATGTGGAATAATTCCCCTATTAAACCAAACTCTCTTGTCACAACCATAGCAGACAGAAATGCTACAACTATCATTAAGCTACTGCTATTGACCTCTGTAACATCAAGTGGAGTAGAAAGAGCTAATTCCTCTTTGAGATTTATTTAAAATGTCTATCGCAGCACTATGGGAGAAGTCAGCATTAATGTTATTGTATGTGCACAAAGATATTGAACTTAATATTGATGCTATCATTGACAGCTATGGTCGAAAATACCCTCAGAGGATGCTTCTAATTGACCCTATTTGTGATAGGTGACTGTTATAGGTATCTTTACTAGCTGTTTTCAGTATAACTTCCAAAAAAAAAAAACACCACAGTGGCTAGGGTTTTGGGGCGGAGATGATGGTGCTACTGCGCTTTCCCAGACACCCTGGCAAGTTCGGAGGGGCACGCCCCCATTCTCATCCCTATATGCCCCCCCCCTAACACAAAATCCTGTATCTGCCCCTGTCATGTGAGGGTGTGGTCCCACGTGGGGGGTATATATAGGAATGGATTTCCAGACTGAGTCAGTATAAGCATTTGCACAAGTGGCTACGATTTTTTTTCTCCTGGACATGTACATTTGATATGGCAACAGAAGAGGCGGTGAGTCCCATGACTCTACTCCTGAGCGAGGTGTGGAAGCTGTGGGATGGTCAGGAGGTGTAAAAATTCACACTTTCGATGTTCAGCAGAACAAGACACTGCATATATTAATAATGTGCCCTGTGTACCTTCGTAAGTGCAATATCCCCGCAGGCATTGCAAGTGATTGATTTTAGCATATTGCTCGCATACCAAGTTTAGTACCTAAACCAAACACATAATGCTAGCTGAATGCTCCCTCATGCTTGGCATACTATATGCGCTCTGATCGTGATACCCATTGTGCTTGGCATAATTTATTGTTTGCCCATAAGGGGGGGGGGGGGGTAGGCGACAGCCGGCCAGTCGGGTGTGCATAAGGGTGCTGACCCTTACGCATACCAACATTAAACCAAGTTTAGTGTACCTAAACCAACACACTTTTTTCAGTTAAAGCGAGCGCTAAAAGCTAAATTATGCTACCAACTACATCCACCTGTTGAAATGTTATAATGTACTATAGTTTTTAGGGATTGAAGGTAGGATAAAGGGGCACCATAACCTTGGGTTTGGAACAACTAGGTACCCCCTCCCCCCCTGGCCCCCTCTGGTGCCCATTTTGTATGTGTTTTTAGATGTGTACAAACTATCACATACCTGATAGAGTGGGTTGGCCTGCAGATGGTGTGGGAGGGGAATTTGCATGACAGCCCTCAGATGAGATATCACCTTCATTAACAGCCTGGTCCTCACCAGCAGACCCTTTGGGGCACAGGATATCACTAAGTATACAGCATACACTGCCTACTAGCCTTACCTTTGGCTTCAACACCTGGGAGGTCACCTTCCATAACAGCTGGGTGCTTATCACATGTACATATGGTGGTGGACCCTTCAGGAAAAGAGTTATTCTAAGCATGGTCTGCAATGTGAGCATCCTTACCTTCAACTCCAACAAATTGAGCAAGACACGGTTCCATTCTTAACCATTCATTTAATTTCACATACTTATTTCCATTGGCATTAATAACACTAACTTGTTTGGTACGAAGAGCTTGTTGTAGTAGAGGCAACTCTACACTTGTCTCATTAATACTAACGTGTGTAGTGCTAAGAGCATCTCGTAACAGTGGCAACTCTGCACTACTCTTAGAACTAGCCTCAGAAGGAAAAGACACTAATTCTACAGTATCCAAATATGGGCAGAATTCTACAAAAGCTTCCTTGATGGCATTTAGGACCAAGTGAAATTGATCGTGATACATTGGGTCAGGGAATGACATAGCCAAGGAGAGGGACTGGAATGGTATGCCATCCATCTCAACAATGGTGGTCACCCCTGAACCATTAAGCCACTTTATGCCATTCTTCCATACCTCACACCTACGACTAACACCAGATGTGGTCTGTACAGCAGGCAGTGGGAACTGTAAGGTCAGTCTGTGGAGAAGGACATCATGAAAGCGTGGGGTGAAGAATTGGTGTGGAGACTTGACAATCATGTGCCAACAGAAGCTGTTCTCGGGAACTATGACACCTTCCCTAACAAGAGCTGGGAAGAAGAGAAGAGGACCGAGGTCTGAGCCTTCTGCCTTCATGTTTGTGTCAATCTTGGATAGGTCCACTAACTGACACATTTCAAATTGGATCATAAACTGAGCTATCATTTCTACATCATACTGTGGAAATGATTTTCTTAAAACTGCTTTGGGTATTATCCCAGTATTGCTAGAGAGCCGGCGATATTCTTTAAGATTGGAATCAGCAAACAAAGTTCCGTTGACTTTCTTAAGGATGCATTCTTTTTGAAGGACTACCCAACTATTATTAGGAGGGTCCTTTGATAGTATTAAAGCAATTAAACCTCTTCCTGACAGGATTTTAAGACTTTGTATAATTGTAGAGAGCTGAGGATCCATGACCTGCATATCCTTGTCACCAGTTATACGTGCATGGAGGTCAGAGAGAGATATGGCATGAGCATCAGGAGGTAGCTTTACTTTCAAGAAGTTCAGCAGTAAGGGACAGTGGCCAGGGATAGGTGGACACATGCTTATGACAGCTTTGTTTGTTTTAGTCAATAGCTCCATAAATTGCTCCATCTGTGTACTATACGGTTGCTTAAGGTTTAATGTTACTACATCAACTAAGTTTTGATGAGTTATAACCTCTAAAGACTTTGACTTCAAATCATCTAGTTTTGAGGACATCTGTTGTTTTTTTTAGAAAATCAGCATGTGTGCCCACTACTATGACTGAGGACTTCTTGGGACATTTGTGGCACACACCATCTATCATTGCAGCCCAGTGGTATAGTTCTTTGGTGATGTCATCAGGATCTTTCCTAAGGTCCTGAAGGAGAAGAAAGATGGCTGGACTGTGGAAGGATATGGCCTCCAGATATGCAGAGTGGCTGGAGAAGAATTGCTGGTGTCCTGCCAAGTCATAGATAACCATACTGCTGTGGTCAACTTGATGGGGAATGATCCCAGCAGTGAGAGGCTCAACCTCATCTGCTCCAAATAGACGCTATAGAATTGTTTCACACTAATAAGGTTTACACAAACAGCCCTGAATGGTTTGAGGTGCACCACATGCACACCTCCCCCCCCCCTCCTAATTAATGCACTATGCTGGGTGATATCTGTGTATTTCTGCTACACCCATGCAAGTGAGTGAAGGAGGTTCATTTAGGCTTATGACGGGCTATGTACACATAAATGTTACCCCTTCCATAAAACTGTACACTACAGAAAAAGTTAATCTGATGTGCCATACATGTATTTGTTACCGTACCTATTTGTTACCAATTCTGTATATATGCAGTTGTCAGGTAAAAGAACTTCAGTCCAATGTACAAATAACGTTTTACATGTAGTACGATGTACTTGTAAATGTACGTGTGTATGAAAGTGCATATGTATAATTTTACCTTTAACTGAGTGAACATTGTTCTCGGCATTGGATGTTGAAGGATAACCTACAAGGTGAATGAAACAAAACAAAAACACATACAGTTAAAAGCATACACTGACATCATGACAGCATTGGTGCACTCAAATCTCACATTACTTGGGGCCAAGTAGACCGAAATACCCAACCCCCTGTATCTACCCCTGCATACAATAAGCCTACTGCAAGGTCTCCATACCATACCATAGGCCTACTGTGAGGCCTCCATACCATACAATAGGCCTACGGTGAGGTCTCCATACCATACAATAGGCCTACGATGAGGTCTCCATACCATACAATAGGCCTACTGTGAGGTCTCCATACCATACAATAGGCCTACTGTGAGGTCTCCATACCATACAATAGGCCTACTGTGAGGTCTCTAAACCATACAACAGGCCTGCTGTGAGGTCTGCATACCATACAATAGGCCTACCGTGAGGTCTCCATACCATACTATAGGCCTACTGTGAGGTCTCCATACCATACACTGTGAGGCTCACAGGCTTACCTCAGTTAGTGTACTCTTCCCCGCACCTGAATGTCCACACAACATCACCTTTCCATATGCACAAAGCTACACACTCATGGCTGTAAGTCCCTTCATGTTCGTAATGTTGGGGTCCATACCATGGTGGGATAAAAGTGTTCTTACACAGTCAGGACGTCCATAATGCATAGCAATATGAAGAGCTGTATCACCATGCTGTGGAAAGCATAGCGTAGAGATGGAGTACAAATCATTTAATACTTGCCTAGTGGATTATTCAACACAACTGATTACATTTTCAAGGTTCTCACCACACCACATACATGTACATGTAATATACACAACCCTGCACATATTTGGGTTGAATTGTGAGTTTTGTACAGTACAAGTACTTACATGTAATTGTTGTATGTGCTCTATTTGGAACTGTGAAGGTGGCACCCAGGCACACCTTTATCACACACGTGATGTACTGTAGATGCTATATGCCTCCTCCCCTTTCAAGGGTCCAAGGTTATACACCCTCCATCCGCTATATGCCTCCTTCCCTTTGAAGGGTTGAAGGTTATACACCCTCCACCGGCTATATGCCTCCTCCCCTTGGAATGGTCTAAGGTTATACACCCTCCACCTACTATATGCCTCTTCCCTGTGAAGGATCTAAGGTGTTACCCCCCCCACCCGCTATATGCCTCCACCCCTTTGAAGGGTCTAAGGTTATACACCCTCCACCTGTTATATGCCTCCTCCCCTTTGAAGGGTCTAAGGTTATACACCCTCCACCCACTATATGCCTCCTCCCCTTTGAAGGGTCTAAGGTTTTACACTGTCCACCCGCTATATACCTCCTCCCCTTTGAAGGGTCTAAGGGGCCATCCATAAATGACGTCACGCAAAAGGGGGGGGAGGGGTAGCCAAGTTTGTGACAGTCTGTGATGAGGGGGGGAGGGGGGATGAAAGGTTACATCACAAATTTAAATATTAACCCCCTCTATTCTTAGGCGTAGTGATGGCTGAAAGGACTGTGGATAAAGCTAAGCTTTATGCTACATTATATAATGCATATGTGGCGACCTAGCCAAAGAAATCAAAACAGATCTGTCAGCAGGAGTTCAATGTCAAATGGACTGAACTAAAGAAAGGGGAAGGCTTGGAGGATAAGGTAACGGCATTACTCCGGGAATTGAAAAGTGTAGAACTGAAAAGCAAGGGATCGCTGCTGACTTTTTGGTCAAAGCAAACAGCTGTAGAACCTCTAAGCGCTACTTTTCCAAACATTACTTCTGTTTGCCCCTCCGTTGCAATAAATGAGACGCACTGACACATTAATACAATCAAATTGGTTCATATAAGCTACAATGCTGGGAAGGGGGGGGGGGGGGGGGGAAATTCCGCCATTTTTGCATGACGTCATTTGTGGACGGCCCTAGGTGTATAAATTCTATATGCCTCCTCCCCTTTGAAGGGTTTAAGGGTATACACCCTCCACCAGTTAGCACAAGTATAAAGTGTTTGTTGATATACCACAAACCACAGCTAAGAACACTGGCCACAAATAGGTACATGCAGTACATGTAGATTGTATTTTTATTCAAAGGACACAAATTTAGAATGGGCATGCGTATCAGGTAAGCTCTGCAGTTAAGCTCGTCTACGATGCTCGAATAGAAAATTGCTTCATTTTTGTTGCAAGTAAAAAGCAACACCCAGCTGCAGGAACGGTCCCTCCCCCTCATGACAAACCAGTGGCTCGTCCTAGAGGTATTGACATAGCCACTTTTTTAGCACCGTGGGACAGGCTACATCAGTACCTTGAGGACGAGCAGCTGGTTCATCATAAGGGGGAGGGGCCATTGCCGGCATCAAAACGGCAGCTGGCAAATGAGGGGCTTCCTCTCTTGTTACAGCAGGAATGATCGCTGCAGGTGTGAGTGGCTCCAGCAGTGTGGACCGTGGCATCAGGGGCCACAGCTGGGGGGTCGACCGAACGCACCTGCCCCCCCCCCCCCCCCAGCCTTCAAATCCCACTACCTATATATCTCAATATCCACACATCTCACTATTCACACTTCTCACTATCCACACATCTCTCCTCATCATCCCAATACCCACTATTGACATATCACACTAACACATCCAGGCCTACACATCACCTGGCATCATCATTACATCATCCAACGTCACTTCCTCCTCCCATGGTTCATTTCACACAAACACACATGCCCTCGCACACCAATCATGCACTTCACCACATACATGTACTTCTGCCTCCATCTCTGAAGCCATACACATTCACACCATGCATCTCCACCTGGCCAGCATGTTCCAATGCACACAATATTCTACTCACAAATCACTGCCACAGCCCACACATATCACAAGGATACACATCACTAACAAGACATTGCACTGGTCTGTAACCACTCACAATGTCCTGCTGGTTGGCCTGGGCACCACCCTCAAGTAGCATCTTGATGCACTCCACATGTCCCCACTCTGATGCCCTCATTAGAGAGGTCCCACTGCCCTGTAACATATCATAGTGTACCAGGAAGGTCAGATACTACCAACCCATCTCTGCCATCACTGCACACAGACAACACATATGCTCTAACAACAGAACTGACCTACCACAGGTCACACACCTCTGCCATGGACTGTGAGCGTGTGCACCTCGTTCCCATTCCACTAAATCAGCTGCATGAGTACATTTATTACATATTAAAATCCAAGTATATAACCATTAACAGAGAAATGTTAGGATATTGTGAGGAGTAGAAGAAAAGAGGGAGAATGGACCTCAGAGTAGGGCCAACATAGTAAATGGTGGGCTCTATTGATAGACAACTATTGGATGTAGATGATGACAACCCTCACACCCAGCAGTTTAACTGTTCATTATATCAAACAATACATTCACCATTATGAGCTCCCCTGATCATGAATTATTCATGAAGGATGATATCATGAAAATTATCATGTGACATGGAATGTGGGTGTATATAAGGAGCTATTTAACTTAAAGCCTCATTGAAGCCACGCTAGCTATGGGGTATGGGGGAGCAATGTACACATTGGAGTTTTGGGGAGACGGGAAAATGGTTTGCTTTGTAATAAATATCCAATATCATCCCATTATTCACAAATCACACGATCCTATCATCAGGCCAATAGGCTGGTCGGGAGATGGGGGGGGCGTGTCCATCTCTGGCAGCAAATTGATCTACACACCCCCATCAGTGGAAACTTAGCTAATCAATAACTGGTAAACCTTTCTGCTATTCTAATTCCCCTATGAGAGAGCTTTCAATTAATACTAAGATAGTTGACTATATCAGCAAAATTATAGCCATTACATCATAAGTATATCATTACCACGTTTGTAATGGTAGTGGTTAATGCAAGCCTTGCCAATGAACACCAGCCCCCTCCCCCTGCCCACCTCACGAGCCTTGGACAGGGCTAAGAATCCGGCATTAAACTATCCACACATCCCACTTCACACCTTCACTCATGCTACACATAATCTGATTACATGACTCACCTCACTAGCACCATCCACATCAACACCATGCTTGAGGAGCTCAATGATGTCTTCCTTTCTTCCCATTGTTGCTGCCTCTATAAGCTGTGCCTGCATGGATGGAACGATTTTCAACTAACCAAGATAGAGACACTTGCCACAACTGGACATATATCACCAATATATCATACATGTAGCCTGGACATTGTGCTTTGGACAGAATGAAAGAAGACTTTTATTTTACTGTATTAAATCCACCCTTTGTTGCAAACTTGGCGGTAAATCCAAATACATCGGCACCAGAAGGAAGTTATAAGCTTCTGGTCAGGTGCTGTATCCTAACTTCAATGTGGCTTTCCTCCATCATTGTCCAAACAGCCTACGCTTACTAGGGAGTCATCCACAATGAGCTAGCACATGACAGGTAAGCAAACATCTGTAGCCAAAAAGGTTTCCAGACTACTACAGTTACCTGTACAATGGGCTATTCCATTATTTAATTATACACCCCCTACAGATGACAATAAATAGTGTCCAGGGGGGTATAGGGAATAAGTCCCGGGGGGGGAAGGGGGGGGGGAGGGTATCATTGAAAGGCCTGTCCCAGGGGTTTAGACTTCAGCCATACTAAATAAACGCTTGTCCAGGGTGGAGTGGAACATAATAGAAGGCCGGGGGGGCATTCACAAGTCTGTCCCGGGGTGGGGGGGGGGGGGGGGGGTCCGTCGATATATAATGTAAGCTTGTCTAGGGGTGCTTTTATACTGTATATTTGTCCCGGGGGGATACGTTTGCAATTATTGGGGTTACGGTTAGATAATGTAATAGTTCAATGAATGGCATGCTCCTACTATACAGACATGGTATGGACACATGGAAGAGCCCTATCATGCTCCTACAGACATGCACACACACGCACGCACACACACACGCACACACACACACACGCACACACACTCTAGGCTTTCTTAATGACAGCCACTCTGCCCACTCATCTTTTAATTTTATTTCCTCTCTAACTGGTTCTCGCACCATCGTTCATCACATATATGCATAGATATTAGAGTAGGCATACAGAGATAAATTACTTTATACACTACCCCCTACTTCAAATTCATCCCATTGATTCTATTTAATTAACGGATTTTTAACACATGCCACAGCTAATAGGTATCTTTAAAAATACATGTTTGTCGTCAGGGGAGTCTCAGAGAGATGATATATCCATAGGCTTACCTCGCGATCGCGATCCTCCCTGCTGCCCGACGCCATCATCAGATGGAACATGCAGTTATAACGCCACACCCTATAAAGTAACAATCAGTCACAATATTCACGGCTGTTTGCGGCTGGACACTAAGTGTAATGTTCGTAACCTCATTATACATGTTGTTTTTGGCGATCCATATACCACACGTGTTGTAAGCAATTCCGTTGAAACAAATAGCTCCCGCACACACCCTACCAGTCTAGTCAACAATATGATAAACGCGCAACAGCAGTTGATTTGATTAATAGTTATGCGCAGCCCGTTTTTAACCATAGAAGATCGAACGTGATGTGTTAACTTGGGTGTTGCACGTTGTTGACACTTAGCCCTGTTTACCAGCGCTAAGTACGGAAGAGAATGAATCTCATTAAAAGTATGCTATCATAACTGTTTATACATATCATGTACATGTCAGTGACAATAGTGTACATTCTACAATCATGCTATATTATCAACATTATCCACTGTAGTAATCATAGGTTGTTGCACTTGTAGATTTTTTTATCAGTTATTTCTTCAGTTCTAGTCTAGTCTACTGCAAGAAATAGTTTGCAAGGTCATTTTTTCACCCTGAAATGTAACAGAAATTTAAAGGGAACCTTTCTTTTTATAGATAGCACACCACAATAAATACATAAGATGAACGCTTGCAGTTGTTCATACATGAGGTGAACTGAATTACTTTGTAATAAAGAAGATATGTATTATGGAGTTCCCAGGCTCAACACGAATAGGCTGAAGAACAGATGTCACTTTGCATATCATCTTCAAATTCCGAGATAGTAGCCATCAGCCCCTTACAATTCACTCTTGTCACCAATATTGTACATGTACATTACGTATGCTAATACTTACAGTAAAGCTGAAGTAGCTATCTTCATCACAATTAGCACCACCTTCCACCTCCTGCAGTGAATGTTATCTACCGTTTGAAGCGTTAATTGCATATGCCTTCAACATGGAAGGAACAGGTGACCGCTCTTGGCTAACTACTAGTAACCTGCTCAATTGCCATCTACTTTATAAAAACTTAATAGGCAGTTCTCAAAACTGTATATCACTACTCCTGCATACAGCATCATTGCCATAAGGCTGTTGCAGTAAGCTAAAAAGGTCCTGGGCACTGCAAAACAAACTTTAAAATATCCTTTTTATAGTGGTGGCCACGGTGGTGAGATCCATCATCACAATGTCCAGCAGATATGCACATTTTTACGAGAATGTCAAATGCTGAGAGTTCATATACCAATCACCGCCAACTGTCCTCGTGCCCAGTGCCGTACGGTGGTAGACTCACTGTGCACATGCCCAGACCCGAGTGCAGTATAATCAAAATCAACCTGTGTCAGCAATGTACTTTACAAGTGCACTAGCTTCAAAGTTATGTTTTCGTCTACCAAGACCATAGTACATCTAGAGATTTGCAAATGTTGCATGTGTATATGCATCAGTTCTAGCTGCATTGATTACCCATGATACAGTATTTTGCAATCACCACATTTCACAGACTGCTGGTTCTGTGCTTGGGTAACGAACGTCCCCAAAGCAGTACCTGGGGAACAGGCATAACAAAATCACTACTCACATACCTGGGGACCAAGTATAACAACAAGGACGAGTCACGCAATGCACTAACTTTCTATACTCCTAACCAAGTATAAAGAATAGATTCTCATTGATCTCGCACGTGAGAAGTGCTGTGCAGCGCTACAAGTAATGCCAAACTATTTTGGAAAAGATAACATCTTGACGTTAGGGGGGACAAGGATCTCGTCGGAGATAACAATCTGGAGGGATACAGACCTCCACAACCTGTGCTGGAATGACGATAAAGGCATCGTTGATGAGGATGACAGAATCCTGGAGGGAGAGACCACTTCCTCCAATAATTTGGTGGTGGCGTCCCATATGAACTTCCAGAATGCCAAGGGTATGTCTGAGGTTTGGATATCACTGTATTACATTGAGGTCTTGGGATGACGCTGTGTACCCCATAATATATATAATAACCCTTACATTCCTAATTCTGTCCACTTCTCTAACAGATAGGACGGCCCACAGAGTCCTGCCTGCAGTGGGCATCAATGTTGGTTTGGAGACGCAGTGTTCATTGCAGGCCTATCTCAAGCTGTCCAAGCTCTGGCATTGCAGTGCGCAGTGGCATCCAGATTGAGCCTAGACTACAGAACTTGTGTACCGCACAATGCTGCACCCAAATACAATCTGAAAGCATCTTCCAAATGTTTCAACTGCAAGGAATGCTTGGATGTTTCATACTCGCTTTGCCATGAGATACCATTGCGGTGAATGAAGAGCAAATTAAGAATGTTCCAGAAGCACCTCCAGAATTAGAACAGGAAAAAGTTTCTGAAGAGAAGACGCCTTTCTTGCCACTGGGAATAGATCCGATCGAATCCAAGTCAAACTGAGATGGCAGCCATCGACCTTACGATGTGCAACAGATTGGATGCATGAAATGGTGTGTTATTTTTTATTGTCTAGAAGGAGGTATGCACAAACAACATGCCTACGTGTTAAACTGAAGTGATTTATAAACATTACACCTTTGATGCTTAGAATCATGGGCACAAATTAGGCAGGCAGATCTATGAACACTTGAACAAGTACACAAAGCGCACTGTATGTCATGTAGCCACTGGGAAGAAAAGATAACATCGCAGCTGCTCTTGTCTTCAATTTATCAGTTATGCCTGCGACGCTTTGAATCTGGGCGGTGCTGCTTCTTGTAACATGTCCTCTCGGATACAGGAGCCTGCCTTTGTTGTTATTTACCAATTAAATAGGCAATCAAATGTTCCACAGGATATCGATTGCAACCGATTTGTGAATACGGTGTTTAGTAGTAAATTTACATGTCTGCTGCCTTTTGAGTCATTACAGATCGCTATAAATGGAGTAATTTATCTGAAGCAGTTTTGAGGTGGAGCATGAATCCAACACCCACATCCATGATCTCATAATCCGCTGTGGGGTATGGAAGTGAACAGCAGATAACGTAGTAAATTATTCTTATTTTTATGAAGGTGAATGCGAGTTTTGATTTAAACCGTTTGAACATTTCAGATGAAATGTTTGTATTATGTCCCTCAACCTGGTATCTTAGGCCATTCTCAGAGTTTGGTTACTTTTTTCTAGCTCCTCCATACAGAATACATCATCAAACCAACATGTATGTTATTAAGTTGGCATGATGGGTAGTGTTCCTAGCTAAATGCTCTCTGTATATGCGATGGTTTTTATGGTTGTGCTCTAGGAGTCTTCTGATAATGTTCCCAATCCTTTAGAATCATTAGCACTAATTAACGCTGCAGAGTGACACTGTGGTCACAGAAGAAGCTCTGAGCTTCTCCTGAAGTGGAGTATAGTATCACTTACCTCGGATAATTATAATAACCGTGTGTAGAAGCTTGGAGTTCAGATATGTGCTTACTTAGGCACGAAGGCCATGCAACTTTTCTTTGATTTATTAATGTGGTAACAGTAAAATAGTAAGGCTGTACGAGTTACCGTACATCAGCGTTGTGACTGCAATGCCGGTATTGTTCTACCTTGGAGCCATTGTACGTCCACAGAAAGTAGTTAAGTTTGTGAATCCTTCGGTACATCACAATCACAATACCCCATCAGAACCCCATCACCCTCTGAATACCCCAGCAGAACCCCCCATCATCACTCTCTGCATACCCCATCAGAACCCCATCATCACCCTGTGAATACCCCATCAGAAAGAGGGAAGTGAAGAGGGAAGGAGAGGGAGGTACAAGGTACCAGCACACTCCCTGGGTCCATGTTAGTGGTTGTAATATCCCAGGACATAGAAGTTGTAACAGTGAGTCATCGCAGGAGAAGGACTGGGCAGTGGCTGAGGTCAATTGTGAAGCAGATAACTGCCATACAGTGTGTTAGCTTACGTTGCTGGTAGGTAAATACTGGTATACAAAAAAGTACGAGCATTATGGCAGGCTGAAGAAGAAATGCATAATGCCCCTAAAGTTAAAGGTGTTGTGTCTGTGTGTTTACACCTGTGAAGGCTGTGTTGAAAAGATGAACTGAATACTTTCCAATACTCTTTTAGCTGGAATAGCTCTATCTAGTACATGTACATTTGCTTTCCTACCGTCTTTGTTATTAGATCATGCTGGCTAGAGATACAACTTAGCAAAGCATCACAAGTAGCCCCTGTCCGTATTGACTGAAGCACAGAAGACATGTTCTCTGCCCTCAGCAAATAGGCAATCAAACGTTCCATAGGATATCGATTGCAACCAATTTGTGAATACGGTATTCAGTAGTAAATTTACATGTCTGCTGCCTTTTGAGTCATTACAGATTGCTATAAATGGAGTGAAAAATTTATTTGAAGCAGTTTTGAGGTGGAGCATGAATCCAACACCCACATCCATGATCTCATAATCCGCTGTGGGGTATGGAAGTGAACAGCAGATATCGTAGTAAATTATTCTTATTTTTATGAAGGTGAATGCGAGCTTTGATTTTAACGCTACTGAGCTTTCTAAGTTCATGTACATAGCAAGTGCCTCAGCTAGCAACTCTGCAGTGTTAGCATAGACAGCACAGCCTTATTCGACCGTTAGAACATTTCAGATGAAAAGTTTGTGTTATGTCCCTCAACCTGGTATCTTAGGCCATTCTCAGAGTTTGGTTATTTTTTTCTAGCTCCTCCATACAGTAGTCGACTTAAAATAGTGTATCATATACGACATTAGGTCCAACTTTTTTGCGCCAAATACGATGCCTACAGTATTTCGCGATGCCACGAACTGACTCAACATCCAGTACGAGGTTAACTGTAGCTGCAGTACATTTGACCCTGTGGCCAAGCAGATGGTAAATATACTTCAGAACTACAGTGACCTAGAGCGTTGCATCTACCTGCCCTTGCATTGTCCAATTGGTTCAGGATAAAGTGAGTGTCCCTAGCATAGCTGCCAGCAGGACCAGCCAACAAATGAGACCAGGTTTGGAAAGAGGAGGGATGGGTCCTACACTACCTGGTACCTGATAGGCATCCTTCTGCCGATTATACAAGGATATTGTATTTGATGTGTTTAAGTTTCTGTTATTACCATTATTTTTTTGACATGTTTGTAAATCACCTTTTTCTATATAGCCAATAGAAAGGGTGCAAGAGGTTAAGCCAAAGATCTGATTCAGCCGTTGATTGTGGTGATGACAGGGAGAAAGTCTGCAGGTATAATTGTAGACTGCAAATTCATACGCAAGGTTAAGATGGAAGATGCGGTGCCTGTCTTCATAGCAGTATTCTATGTTAAAAACATAAAATACACAGATAAATGTCACAATATGTGTTATGCTTTAGAATATGTATTTCATTAATAAGTCTTTGCAGGAACATAAAAGATACACCAAAGTTGGGTCCAGAGATGCAAAATAAGGGAATAACTCTCAGGCGGTTTCCACATAATAAATTTGCCAAACCGGATCCTCCCTCCTTTAAAACTAATGTATCAACCCCAAATCATTATGCAATGAACAAGAAATTGAAATTAAATATTTTGCCAATGACATACCATAGTTTGATGCAGCACTAGCGACAGCATAAATTATTAGTGTAACTATTGTCATGGTTACCTTTACCAAAGGGCAATGTTCAAACACCATTATTCCATGGAGTGGGTGTTTCTAATGTTTTACAAACCCCAAAATTTTCGTTTAATCTGTTGACCGTATCCACATCAATCATGGCCACCATGTCTGTTTCTAGCTCACTTGTGGCTACTTTTCACAAAATGCAACTCAAAAGTACACTAATAATACATTATTGTTTTATAAGCATCTGTCACAACGGGGCTCGAAAGATGAGCAGAATGAACTACACATGAGCACATCAGTCTTGTGAAAGTGTTGGCCATGGTGAGTTGTTTGTTTTGTATAATCTTTTTCACAAGGACATAAAAAATCTTACAACGAATGGTCTATAGAAGAGGCACATCTGGAAGACAAACCAATGGGATTAAGTCCATATTTCGTACCGGACAAGAGAAGGACAAGGACACTGTAGCTTTGCTAATGGCTAAAACATTCCACATACGGCGCTTCAAAATTCCCAACAGTTTTGAAGATGCTTCAGGAGCAATTGAAATGTTCCCTGGCTTGTGCCACACTGATAGTGTAAGTCTTACTTAAATATAGTGGATTATATACTACATATGTTTTTCTACAGATATTCAAAAAGGTGGACATGATGATGAAAAAAAAAAGTTGGTATGGTCCAAAAATGGAAGACGGTAGTGAAACAGGTATTTGAAACAGCTGCTAAGGAAAGAGAAGATTGCACAGCTCTTAGTGCAGTGTGGGATAAACTGCAAATTCAAGGTGAGATATAATATTTTACTAATTATTTCATGACGCTACAATGTGTACTTAATTCTTAGATCAAAACATACTTGGATTTGTTCTCTTACACCACCTGGTACCTGAGATGTTTTACTCTAGCCAATAGAAAGTGTGCAAAAGGTACAGTCCAAAGGTCTGATTCAGCCATTGATTGTGGTGATGACTAGGGGAAAGTCTGCAGGCATAATGGTAGACAGCAAATTCATATGCAAGGTGAAGACGGAAGATGCGGTGCCTGTCTTCATGGCAGTATTTTATGTTTTTAACATAAAATACACAGAGAAATGTCACAATACGTTTTATGTGTTGTTTTTTTTCTAAGCCTCCACCCAAACAAAAGTATCTAGGTAAACTTCCTAGAATTCTCCCACTGCTTACTAGTACCTCGTGATTTGTGTACATTATGTGTCATCCGTTTTGTATGATGTGCAATGAGTTTGGTTATAAAGGAGAGTGGATGTAGAAACGCCTGATAAAGGAGACACTGTTCTTTTTGAGGGAGACGTCGTAGCAACATAAGCATTCACCATAGCATATTACCTTTTACCAAGTGCATGCTCTAATAACGGCATGTTATATATAGGGCGTTGTAAGAAAAAGAGCAAAAACAGTCTCCAAGAAATCTGCATTAAGAAAAGCGAACGAAGAACGAAGTTGAATGCAAATTTTGGTTTTAACGCTACTGACAGGGTTCCTAACACTTTCATGAAATATTTTTTCCAAAACTTTTCCAAAACGTTTCATACATATTAAAAACACATTTCAAAACCAGGTTAAGTACATAGTTAAAAAAAAAAAAAACCACAAGTATATGATATGATAGGTGCGATTTGACATATACATGTATAAGCAGTAATAAGCTAGGCACTAAGCACTTTTCATCTCTTGTGCCTTGTCTTTTGAAGCGTGCCTTAGTGATTGAACTTGGCTGCTTAATCTTTCCTAGTCAGTGATTGCATATTTGTCTGATGAAGCAACAAATTCACTAATGGATACAACCCTCTTATGTGTCACTTTGAGTTCCTCTATCCTGTATCGTCGTCAATAAAATGGTGATCAATTTTGGGTCCTTTCTTTACGTTCTACCCCTTTATAGCATAGCTAAGGAGTGAAGCTTTACCCAATGTTTGGATTACGAAGGATTTATGGCACACCAAACACATGGCCCTATCGCATATTGCCACTCAGTCCTTCAATCCATCCTCATTGGTCCATTAACATTCATTATTGAAAGTGCAAACATCTGGCATGTTTGCTTACACTGTAAGTGAACGTGAGGAAGGCAGCAATGTTTTCAAGCTGATTGACGAAATAGACATTGGAAGCTATAACTATAATTATGTATTTTGTAAGCGTGATGGAGAACAAAAGTGAAGTTAAAACTAGTGTGTTGTGTGGGAATGCATGGGCGTAGTCTAAATAATTAAGTCGCGTGGATAAGTAGAAGTTGTTACGCGGGAGTTACGTGCTTTTCAACAAGTCAGTACTCGCGAGTACATTAGCACAGAACAGCGTGTGGGTACATGCGTGTGCTTTACGTCAGTATTAAACACTTTGCGCGTGCAAGAGACCACTGCATGGGACTCGTAATAACTCACATGCATGTCTGATGTGTATCACATATACCCCTGTCTATTGCCATTACATATGCACGTTAGTGCTTATAAAGAAGCGCAAGTGCACGCGCATACTAACAATGCTTTTTAAAAATCCAAAACTTTTCCAAAACCTTTCGTCACAGCAAAGTATTTCATAACTTTTCCAGGCCCTTGAAAATGCTAAATGAAATTCCAAAACAATTCCAGGATTCCAAAACCCGTAGGAACCCTGTACTGACATTTCTTCGTACATAGAAGTGCCTCAGCTAGCAACTCCGCAGTGCGTTAACCTGCTTTCACGACACGGGATCGCCAATCCAACACGGGTGCACTCGCCCTAAACCAGAGATGAGATCCAAGAGAGGGACAACCTCGCTGAATAGCTGCCCTAGAGGGACATCCACCGGCTCCAGCAGCTGTTAAGCCAGCCCGCCCACCCCTCCCCTCAACACCACCATGATCAAATGCTGCACTGGAGAGGGTTGCAGCCTTGGAGGCAGCCTACCTATCCAGAGGGGATGTGGAGGAGGTATTTAGGACGACATTTGTGGCTTACACCACGGGAACATTGCAAACTGTCTTGATTGTCAGAAATGACGCTGTATAGAAGAGTTTGTGCCAGCTCAATTTCAACATTAAGTCCTCAAGGTTTAATTCGTGTAAGAACATGTTTACTTTGCAAATAATATCCGTTAGCAACACGAAAAATTGGGCAACCCTTTCATATCAATTTAAAAAAATCCAGCTTAAATCCAAACTATGTCCTGTTTCTTTCAATCTCAAACTCTGCCTCTCATGTGTTAGACGTGCTTACAGTTGTGAGGCTCTGTTGATGGTCTGCTCAAGGCGACGGCAAATAGGCTTGCTCGTTCACCTCTGTCAGCTGCACCACAATCGTATTATATTTAATCACATTCAATGCCAGGTATTGGAGAGGTGTAACTTTACACAGTGTAGTCCTTAGATGCTGTAAGCTCTGGTGTTCAAGGCAACCTTCGATGTATATCATGTACCATGGAGATTCCCTGTGACTTCCAGTGTGTATGTATTTCGCAATGGAGTACAGGAAGGGTTTAATCCTTTCATAGCATTTTAAAGAAGTGCCTTGACCTTTACATTGGCTCTCTTAGTGTATATATATATATATATGCATTAAGAGAATTTATGGCTTCCTGTTCTTGCTTTACTGTTTCTTGATTTCATGTCGTATGAAAGCCAGTAAAGACACTGCTACTGATCAAATATATAATGCACAAAAAGCTTTAAAAGACATGTCTATATATTGAAAATGACAATACATTGATGACAATACATTGATGACACTTATTAGGGTTCATTGAAAGAATGGGCTTCAAAATATGATAAAGTAAGTGACAAAATGGTATCAAGATAGAATTTAGCCCTTGTATGTTGTGCTGTATTAGTGCATGTGTGTGTTTTGAAAACACTACAGTTCATATGCAGGCTAGGGATGGACATTTGAATGATGTAGCTGCTACGTTTTAAGCGCTTCTTTGCAGTCACCTATAATAAGCATTTTTGTCTTTTAACCAATTTCCAACATCACATAATTAAGTTGGATTGTAGAAAAAAACTTCTACTGGCAGAGATAAAAGTGCATGTTACTCAAAATTCAAGTAATCATTCCACATACACCCTTTGTGCATGTACATATCCCACCTGCACACATTCCACCCCTTCTGAGACAGTACATTGTCTCAGGTGTGGTACCGTCTACCCCTAACTTCACAAAGGCCTGGAGAGCCATAGAACTAAAGGCTGCCTTGAAGAACGTGTGCCTTCTGGAGGGGCACTGGGATGAAGAAGTAGCCCGCAGCGATTGGGTGAATACCCTTAAAGCCGACCTCACTTTGGGCAAGGAGGCCCTAAAAGGCCTCGCCGCCCTCCTTGGGATGGAAGATGATTCCCTGGCCCCCAAGATAAAATAAATGGAGGTCGAGCAGGAGAGGAATACCAAAGTATTCGTCAACAGGATCATCTCCAAAGTGGCTTGGGCAAAAGGTGTTGAACAAGCTCCATCCAAAACTGGAGAGCATAGGCCCACCTCTGTTAGAGTTGCTGACCCCACTGCAACGGGTAGAGCTGGTGCAGCTCTGACATATGCCCAGGTAGCCTCTGCTAAGGGGAAGGAGAGGGCTGGGTCAGTTGAACTAAGACCCAAAAAGTGTGCCCCGCCGCCCGCCTTGGCTGCAACTGCCTCGAGGCGGCAGTGGTGGACCTTCAGCTGGGGCTGGAGAAGATCATGAGGGAGCTAGTCATGCTGAAGGAAGGACCTTTCCCCCCAAACCAACAGAAGGGGCCGAAGTAGAGACCAGAGGCATTGGCAGGAGAGGTACTGAGACCAGGACCCTCGAATGCAGCAGGATCAGGGGTGGAGGGGTCGAGGTCGCCCTCGCCCGTATCCAGCCACACCCCCGAGAGAAGACTGGAGAAAAGATGGGGCGGAAGGCAGAAGTCGCTCCAGAGACACGAAAGAGAGGAGCTGAAGGCACTTAACAGTGCCCGATGTCGTCGTGCTCAAAGAGCTGCCGCATGACACCACCCTGGATGTAGAGCACGTTGTAGTAAACTTTGTCAATAAACTATACAAGGATGGCCTTATTAACAAAGAGATTGCCTCCCCAACAAAGGTGTAAGTCTTACTGAAATATCATTGATTATATACTATATATGGGAAAGTTTACGAGAAAAGGGACCTAGCGTTTATTATAAAAAAAGTATAATAAAAATGCATTACGTTTGATTTGCTATAACTTCCGAACTGTTAACGCTATCACCTTCCTATTTTCAACACTTCATACTGCACCATTTCTCTATGGTAAAATACATTTTGGAGTCTTGCACTTGCTCCGTGTCAGTATTGCAACGTTCGATACCCCACTGGGTTCAAACCCGCCATAACTTTCGGTAGGAGTAATCAATTCGCTTCAAATTCGGTTTGTAGGTAGAGAGGTCCTATACCTATCGATTTGTTCTGTTCGTTGATTTTTATGCCATCCATTACGGAGATAAAGTTGAACAAACTACGTGCCCATTTTCGCGCTCGATTCGCGCCAATGATTTGGGCAAATTGCGTTCCGCTCAATGTATGGGGAGGCGGGGATTATAACATTGGCGCGAATCAAGCGGGAAAACGTGCACGTAGTTTGTTCAACTTTATCTCCGTAATGGATGGCATAAAAATCAACGAACAAAACAAATCGATAGGTATAGGACCTCTCTACCTACAAACCGAATTTGAAGCGAATTGATTACTCCTACCGAAAGTTATGGCGGGTTTGAACCCAGTGGGGTATCGAACGTTGCAATACTGACACGGAGCAAGTGCAAGACTCCAAAATGTATTTTACCGTAGAGAAATGGTGCAGTATGAAGTGTTGAAAATAGAAAGTTGATAGCGTTAACTGTTCGGAAGTTATAGCAATTCAAACGTAATGCATTTTTATTGTACTTTTTTATAATACACGCTAGGTCCCTTTTCTCGTAAACTTTCCCATATGTTTTTCTATGTTCAAGTGTAAACAATGACATCCAGGATTAATGTTTGAAGTCAATAATTGGCCATTTTTTGCTTATAGGTCACATGTTAACTCCAAACACAGAATCTACCTTCGAGAAACAGAAGTTCAACACACATCTGCACCCACCAGTGCCGCCGCCTAAACATAGTTCTTCTCCTCCAAAGCCCACGCGGGCACGACGCGTAGGAGCGCGAATTTACTTCATTAACTGCCAGATAGAAAACTTTACCATACAAGAAGTGAATAACAATCCGCCTAGTTAAATTGTCTGTGTAATTGGTAATTGTCTGTGTAATTGGCAATTGTTGGACATTGACATTGCAGCTGCTAATATATATATATATATATCATTTGCGACCCGCGTATAACTCAATAACCGAGAAACTCTTCGTTGCTATCGAACCATTTTCAACATGAGGTCCTCAAGGTACTGTATTTAATTCGTGTAAGAATACTGTACATGATGTTTACTTTGCAAATAATATTATGTTCAACAGAACGCATGTTTATTTCCTGCCGAAAAAGGGTCACCTTACGCATCAGTCGACTTACATAGGATCATGGACTACATTAGGTAGAATTTCTTTGGGCCACATAGAGTGACCAAGGATTTTATCAACCTGCTATATCAAAATTTTACTGGTCAGCCGCTGAGCTCATTGAAAGTTCCCATAGAAGTTATCCCAGATGATAAAGCGGTGCAAAGAAAGTGTATTGAGGCAAGTCATTGTCACAATTGAGAACTTTTTGAAACCCATTCAGTTGCAAGATGCCGCACACCCAAAGCCTTATCAGGAATCCATGAAACAACTCCTAAGACACTATCATGGCAGGACGTTATCAACTGGGTGTCTGCAGCATGGGATAGCATAAAATCTGAAACCACAAAGGAGTCAATCTTACTCTGTGGCATCACAGCTGCCGTTGACGGTAGCGAGAATGGCAAAATGTTTAGCCTTGTTCCACAGGTAGCATTGGAAGAGATCAGTCACGAAGAGCCTTCAACCTGAAGTTGTTGATGATGTTGAAAGTTCAGACAAAAGAAAACGGAATGGTGTCAGGGGACGATATTGAAGGTTTTGATTCCAATGATTAAATTTGTAAACATGTGCATTAACATAGATTATATTTGTAATGTTATATTGTCGTCTACGCGTAGACACATATGCACCTATGCGTAGACGATTGTGTACTTTGAATATCATTTATTGAAATAGAACTATAATATGCTACCTACCCATGTGTTGTTTAACCTTTTTAGATGGCTCCTGAAAATTGCTCTGAAATAGCATTTACAAGTAGGTTAATGATTTTGACCAATTTCATCTACATCCGTCGATTTAACTTTAATGACATTCAATGTTAATTAACAACTGATAACGTATGCATGCATTTAATTCTCAGTCATTTCTCATCATGTTATTAATTCACTTAGCCCAAAGCATACGCAGTATGAGCATGCGTGGAAGGCCACCCTGCTGTGGTATTAAGAACTGAAGCCATCACAGCAGACCTTCACGTGGATCCCAGTCCTATTTCGAAGATTATTCAGTTCACATCACAGAGTTTCGGCAAAGGGAAACGCCGCTGCAATAAATTCAACCTTGGTGACAAAAAAGTATCGTTATTGCCTTGGGGTTTATTTGCAGTGCCTCACTCTGCTTCAACAAGCAGCCCTTCAAAGATTAATTGGTAAAGATGTTAATGTTGTTAATTAAAAACCTGCATATCGTTTTAGCCAACCCGCCAAATGAGTACTAATCACTCTGTCAAAATGCTTTGCAGCAGCATGAGCATTGTTCCCATTTGCAAGGTACCAATTTATGACTTGAAGCTTGTATTTGACATTTTGACATAAAGCGATCCAATGTGTTGGTTCAAAAGCTGGTTATGGAAATCAACGACTAAAAGAATGGCATGAACTGGTGGAGGTGGACAGCTACAAATTCTTTTTTGTTCCTCTGTAGAGTGCAAGGCCTTACACAAATACAAATGGACAGACTCCAGCAAGGGCACAGCACCTTTACGATAAAGTGAGAAAATATTTGCATCATCCATCAAATGCTGACAAGCATGTTGTAGGAAAGTATAGTACAGTAGCAGTTACATTGTCCTTGACCTTATGTACATGCTATGTCCTCCATTCACTGTGGGTTGGAGATAATGACTTATGATGTGAGATGACCACACAGATTTCAATTGATGCATTGCGTCATCTTATGGACGCATATTTTGCGGGACTGAAGCCACAACGGGAGGTCTGTTCAAAGGTAATGTTTGATATCTGGTGTGTATGTTAATATTTCCAAGTCTAGGCAGCCTATTTGTAACAGTGAGAAGTAGTTTAATGTTCATAAATAAATCACTACCAAAGAAAGGACCCGCTGTTCTGTAAGTATTGTAAATGAGCATACTATATTTGAAGCGTGGGTTGAGATGGACCAGTTTGTGGAAGGTTTACGAACATTAGACGTCTATGCAATGGTACAGAAGCACCCATCCCAACTTGAAGGCTTTTTTGTTTTCCATGATCATGTCTTGAAGGCAGATGACATCAGAGCATTATGGCAAGTACAGTTTTCCCATGACTCTGACTTGGGAGAAGAGCAGGCATACGTACATCTTGACGAATTCCTTGATGATTGTGAAGATGGTATTCAGATAGAAGGCAGTTGTCAGTGCACACTTGGAGTTTATTTACTGGGAGCTCTGCTATACCACCTCAGGGATTTCCAAAATCTCTTACCGTTTCGTTCCTCCACAGTGATGATTCAAAACTGCCCAAAGCAATGACTTGTTCATTGAACCTGCATGTACCGACCAGCCATGGCGCAAAGTAAAAGTATGCAGCCTTTAAAGAGAGCATGGTACTTGGTGTGAAGGGTAACGATGGATTTGGTTTATGCTAGTACATGTTATGGAATCTGCTTTAGTTTCTGGCTTCTGCTTTGCTTACACTTCCTCATGAAACCTTGAATACAAAGCATCACAAGAGCTGTGACATATTATCCCCCCACCATGAGCATTTTGATTAGCAGGGACACACTGGCACTGGAAAGAGTCATCCTTCAGACAAATCTGAACTAGATCAGTTGATTGAAAGTTTAGAATCATTTTACTTACGCTTGATGTTTCTCGATGTCAACTGCACCACGATCCAAGGCTTACTTGAACAGGTAAAGTAGTAAACATTGATGACATTAATCTATGCCAAATGGACAGACTCCAGCAAGGGCACAGTACCTTTATGATAAAGTAAGAAAACTATTTGCATCATCCATCAAATGCTGACAAGCATGTTGTAGGAGAGTATAGTACAGTAGCAGTTACATTGTCCTTGACCTTATGTACGTGTACATGCTATGTTCTCCAACCCATAGTGAATGGAGGACACACTCCTCCTGGAGGTGCTGCTCCTCCTCCTGGTGAGTGTGGTGTGCACTCACATTCAATAGAAAATATTACATTACAATCCCTGCAGCGACTTTAGACGGTGAACGAGGTAGGACAGTTACCTTTATTTAATCCTATTTTATCCAAAATCTAAAATGGACACCCAAACAGTGCCCAGAGAGGTGGAGTTGTATTTTACGGGACTAATTGCGGCCCTGCGATTGGTACAACATGTATGTATTCGTATTTCCCAGTTATTTCTCTCATCATGTTAGTTTTTCATTCACTAAGCCTGATGAATTTGCAGCCTTTGGTGTCACACTAGGCCACAGGGCCATCCTGGTATGCAGAGTATATTCGGGAACATTTAAACGTGGATGGCAGACCACTGAGCAGAATTGTACTTGGTATAGGTAAGGGGAAACGGAAAAAGTATTTCCCTACCTATGCCAGCTCCGAATACAAGGGACACAATTGTCTAGCAATTTGAACCTGTTGCATCTCAATAGCTTTTTTTGGGATTTTATATATTTTCGGCTATTCCCATATCTCCCTGCATCAAATTTTTAATCATTCTTTACTGTGCGATGTTATTATGTACTGGTATTTATATGTAATCTGAGCATTTCATGTGTTCTCGTGGCTGCTTGACCCCGGCCCAGGCGATGACGTTCAAGGAGAAGAGGCCATTTCTGGGTTGTCAATGAGTGACGCATTGTCTGCTCAAGAGAGAGGCAGAGGATTCTATTCCAGACCTTGCACGCCATCTCTCAGAACGTAACTGATTGGACAATGGATATGGGAAGACTGCATATCTTTGTGCAGAGAGACTCAAACTTTGCTGACACCCCCGAGGCCTTCATCCCCAAAGCAGTACCATATCAAGAGCATGTGACCGAGGAGTCTATAGGCCCAGCTAGACCACACTTTTTTTTTGCAATGCTAAGGACCACCACCTCCATAATCACTGCAGAGGACAGGATGATGGAAGTGGTTAAAGCAACACAGGACAAGTTGGAGACAATCCAAATGGTCTTGGACACAGAAGGGTTGACTGAAGAGAACAGAGAATGCATAAAGGGGTGTCTGGGAAGAGAACCAGATAAAAACCCAAAACCAGGTGAATACAATAATTTTCAACATATGTATGTACGCAATAACCCAAAACCATTTGGTTCCATGTAAATGTATATAGGCATCTTATAAATGTAATTAATTTGCCTTAAAAGTGAAGGTCAAGTCGGAACTGGATGTTGTGCTTAGAAAATTCAATTTAATTTACCATCCCGAATATAAACTTCTTCTGTGTCTGGCATGCAACAACTATGCACTTGGCAAAACGTTTGCAAAGCATGCGAGGAAGATCGCTTAGGAAATTCAATTTACCTTCCCAAATATAATCTTTTTCTGTGTCTGGTGTGCGACAACTATGCACTTGGCAAAAGGTTTGCGAAGCATGTGAAGAAGATTCACAATGTAACTACAGTGCAATGATACTAAACTACTTCTCATGCTGACATTGAAATGGTCTACGTGTGTGGAGCTCCAAGGATAATTCAGTACTCTATCACCACAAAATATGAAACAGATAAAGCTACACAAACTATTCCACAAAACAGGGTTAACCCATACCTAGAAACCCAAGTTTGCTGGTCACTCTTTCCTCACCCTCCCAGCAATTGACAGACAAAGAGAAAGAACTAGACACAAGTGGCATATCCTTGGAAACTGAAAGGAGGATGGTGCAGATTCTGGACCAGTTCCAACAAAGTAATTTTTCTCCCATTCAGTCTGGTTCTCCCCGATGGGAAACATTGCGCGGGACCCCATCCGCCATGCAAACCTGCCATGATGACATACAAGATGCGGCCAAGACTATAAAACAAAACCTGATAGACATAGCTCATGCTAGCCACCACATAGACTTCCTTAACCAAGCGGAGGCCACAGGTAGACTCCGTGGAGGCATGGAAAAGGAGATGCTCTGGAACGTAGACAAAGAGACTATACGAGAATGGAGAGAGCAGACCAGAATCAACACACTTGGGAGTGGCCAGATGACACCACAAAAAGACCATTAAGAAGAGCACAAAAGCCATTGCAGAGACCCAAGAGATATCCATTCAGAAGATATTAGATGCAGACTTGAATGACAGGCAGAAAAAGGCTATCAAGGGGACCTACGTTCAGCTGCTGAAGTCAGCAGCCAAGGAAGCCCATAAGGTGAAAAAAGAACAGGATGAGGCCTGAAGAGGAAAGTTAGAAGAACCACCAACAGAACATCAAAGAACAGAAATTCAAAGGTATGAAACAACACACCCAGACTCGCTCTCTCAATACAGCCCACATAGTCAAAACAGGCAGTACAGAAGCCAACCTCAGAGGATATTGCCTTCCCCCAGAAGAACTCAGAACTAACCTCATGTACTTCCTTATCAAACTACACAAGAATCCACATGCCTACAGACCAATACGCTCCTGTGTCAACAGTACTACCTCAAACATTGCTCTACTGGCTTAAACTAGCAGTTGTTCTCGTATCCGCATACATCAGTGATACCATCCACTTCATTAAAACCATTGAAAACAAAACCTAGGTACACCTAAGCCAAGTCAAGGATGGATATGACATAGGTTAACCTGGGTGTTGAGCTATAATTATTATGGGAAACTACCATCCAAGGGATGACTGCACTTTATCCACAAACAACTAGTGTGTTCTTGTGGTAAGAGCAGTGTTAAATAACTTCAACTGTGTTCATAAGATATATGATAACCATTCTTCTTTGAAATATGATAACCATTTTTCTTTGAAGTCATCACTTAATGTACAAAATTTTACGCACGAAATGTACTTACTGTGCAGAGATAGCTGCAATGTCTACATCCCTAATTCACCCCTCCATTCGACAGATGTGAACAAATGCAACTGAATCGAGCTTTAATAGATTTAGGAATAAATATAGCCATTTAAACTGCTACTTAAACTTCAGTTTCAATTCTGTGTCGCAGTAAAATCAATGTTTATTCGACAATAGGCTTCTATTAGACTTGTATTATATATATGTTAGGAGTCGAACAAATGGTGTACTGGCATCTGCAAGCTAGAGATAGGTAGTTCGAATCCTTGTGCAGGAAGGGAAGTTCTTTTCTTCCGTATATATCATTCATAGGTGTAGTAGATATTAGTTCAGTGTACATGTAGCTTAGTATTTAGTATCTTGCATTGTGTTCCTCATATTATGTATTTAAAGTGTTATTATATCATTCATAATCTGGTTTGATCGTCAAACCATGAATATGGATATGGTTTAAGGATTAAACCCCCAATAATTGGTTCACTTGTATAGTCAACACGTGCTTCATATGAGTACTCCCATCAATTTCAATTGTGACATCACTATGCAAATGCATCAGTGCAAAGCCAGCAAAACGCTAGGAACTCACTGTACTTTGTAAATAAGATTTAAAATGCTGAGAAAGACCTTTCTACTTTGATTTAAGCCAGCATTTGTCAATGATTCATGTCTTCATAGTAATGAAAGAAATATCATTTATGAAAAATTTACACTATGACTTATGTGTGCCTCCATCACAATAGGCCTCTTTCCTCCATGAGCACGCCAATTCCAAACGACGCATTAGGTCATCTTATGGACGCAATGGGTGCCTTCATGGCAGCAAGAAACTGTTCATTAGCAGTTACATTATCCTTGACCTTTTGTACGTGTACATGCTATGTTCGTTCACCAACCCACAGTGAATGGAGGACACGCTCCTCCTCCTGTACATGTATATCACTGTTTAATGATTAATGTTAGTATAATAAGTCACTACCAACCATACTGTCAGGATGAAACCTAGTGTTAAAGTTCTTGTTCCATGTGATCCAGGAATTAGAATTGCTAGATTAATTTTGCAATACACTTCAGGATCTGGATTTTCTGGACCTGTATTAGCCCTGTGTCTTTGTCTTCCAGTTAGATGCGGAACTGCAAGGACTATGCCTAACTCACTACCCATTCTGTTGGCATCCACAAACCAAGCATGAAATTTTTTTTTTCAATGTTCCCTTTGTTATATCATTGATGACACTGTATCAAGTTATCTTTTTTATGTTTTTAAGTGACGGTCCTGATGTGTGGGCATTTCTTTTAATCTATTCTGATTTCTTCTAATTGCAATCAGAGGTAAGTATACCATTCACAAGCAATTCGTTAACCTAAGCCCATCTAGCCTCTGCATTTCTTTTTCCGCACACGGCTTAGTGGGAGTTCAGAAATATAAGCTTTATGTTGTAGTTCTATATTTCTGAAAGGCGTATGGATGGGACCCAGGATTTTATCAACCTGCTATGTCAACATTTACCCAATAAAGATAATATTAAGAGTTACAGTACATGGGAAAGAGGAGACAAGGAAACGGTAATAGGGACGACTGAATTCAGATATAACTGAAGGGTTGAAAGATTCGATTCCTTCACAAATAAAGACTTCAGATGCTGACCTTACCAACGTTTCTGGGGGCATTTGACTGAATGTTATACATGCATCTTAGACTCCCAGCCGAACAAGGGAGCTTCTACAGGGTTGGTGCAACCCGCGTTGGGTAATGCGACTGATGCTAGGAACAGCCAGTCTGCCAGTACGTATGGCAACCCATTAGCCCCACCTTTGGCAGCTCGGGATCCCTCTGCCCTATACCCGTGGGACTTTAATGAGGATGATGACATCCTGGGTGTCGTGGGAGACGATGAGCTGCTCTACCGTCTACGATTTAACCAGGATCGTGGCGCCATCCTGGATGGGGATGATCAGATCCTCGGAGGAGGGGAACCACCCCCCCCCCCCCCTCATGATGAGGAGTTGCTGCCAGTAGACCCCCAAGCCATGGACTGTCAAAACTCCACTGGTATGTCCAAGTTTAAAATTAAATTGATGATTCCTTCTGTGTGTTGGCCTGTGGATGACGCTGTGAACCCCTTGAATGATTATATAACCCGCGTGGTATGTCTTGAGGATGAGGTTCTGCCTCTCTCATTTTCTGCCTTGAGTTGACGCGTTGTGTACCCCCTTCTCTCTCAAAAAAATCCTTTTCTTTCCACATGCGACACTCCGGATCTGTGCAATGACTTGCTCGGTTGGAAGAGCGGAGCCTGCCGGTGGAAGCCAGAGGTAGACAGTTCCTAACGGAGCTCCTCGACGGCTACGAAAAGGAGACCCTTGGGTCTTGCAGGGAACTTGATGAAGAAATACCTGGCCACCAACGTCGTTCCTTCGGGAATGGCACACCCGCAAGCAATCACGGTGAAGAAAAACCCTCCCTCATGGCTCGTGAACGGGTGGTTGGAGGTCGAGAGAAGAGCTGCACTTGAAAAGGTGCAGCTCCTATCTAGGTATTGGAGCGAGGAGGCCGTGTCGCACCAGGGAGCTGGCCTAAAAGCCAGAAACTCCCGAGTCCGTGCCATCAATGTCTGAAAGGACCTTGACAACGAGACCCGAAAGGGAATCTTGGCCGGGCTGGAGAAAGCCGACCGGGATATGGAGCCAAAGATACACCAGATGCAGACGGACCAGAGGCGTGCCACTGCCGAAGTCCTTAAAGCGAAATTTAAGGAAGGCCTGGTCAGGCCTACGCCCCCCGCCACAACTACCGGCACTTCAGCCCCGAAAGGAGCTGGTGTGTCGGGTACAAAGGCGGTAGACAGCAGAGGACAAAAAAGTGGGCAAAAAGACAGTGGTAGGATGGTTGACGAACATGCCCAAAAGCATGGCGTTCAACCACCCTCGTCGTATGCGGCAGTTGCAGCAGCAGCAGCAACAACAACAAATACAAGAAAGGGGAAACAGCCGGCTCATCCCAGTTCGAAAGAATGGAGGAAAACCACCGCCCACCCTGTTGTTGCCGGAGGAGCAGCTACGAAAGTAGTGGCCCCTCCCACCACCACTGCTACTGCAAAGGACGACGCCCCCACCGAACCGATGGAAATTTTGACCACCCCCCTCTTACTTCTCCGGGTCCAAAAAACCGGGTTGCCCCTCTCCTTCTCCCCCATCATACGGAAGAAGAAGCAGCAGAGGAGAGTACCTCCTCCCCCAAAAGGTTGTGCAGAAGCTGCAATTGGGGATGGAGAGGGTATTCAAGGAGTTGGAGGATCTGAAAAATCCTACCAGACGAGCGAGAGGGAGGGAAGGAAGGGGAGGTCGAGGAAGAGGAAGGAGGACGAGGAGGAGGAGGAGGACAAGGACAGAGAGAAGGGAATGCCAGATGCCCAAGGTCCTCATCCCCGGCCCACCACCATCATCACCAGGAGAGGGCACGCCCTCACCCTTACACGCCCCCACCACCACCGCCACCCCGTACCTCGAAAGAGAAGAAGAGAGGGGAAAGGCGACCCGGGCTAGGATGGCAGAAAAGGACGAGGGACCACCAGCAGCAAAGGAGGGACCACTCGCCGGTTGGACCGAGCGGCGGCGGCAGCAGCAGCAGCAGGAGATGATTACAATAACGAGGAGGAGGAAGGGACCTCTAGACCGCAGGAGAGAGAGGGACCTCAAAAGGTCCCCTCTCACATTTGCTGCGATGCGTGGGCGCGCCCAAAAGCGCGCTCACCTCAGGAGGCACCAAACGGTGCACTCGTCTGCAGAAGCGGCACTGTTAAAACCCTGCACCACAGGTTGTGAATTTAATATTATAAATTTATCCAGCCGTGTTCTGACAACCCAACAACTAAAGTTATTGGGTAGAGGTCTGTCTTTCGTCCCCAAGCCCAAACGTATCCTAAAAGATCGTTTGCTTTCCGAATTTAAACAATTCGTCAGAAAGTTGAGGCTCATGCAGGGGAGTACCCAAGAGGGATTCCAGATTCAGGCGCAAAGGTGCCTACACGCCGGGTCCAACGGGAAACAAAACGTTGGAATCCTTCATCGTCCAAGCGGAGGACCAACTGTCCTCCCTAGACTTTGAAGTTGATAATGCCGGTGGGCGTCGCCCAAGGGGGAGTAACCTCACCTTTGGCGAACGCAGAGCTCTGGAGGAGCTGGCCGCAGATAACACAATTGTTATCAACAAGGCGGACAAGGCGAACGTCATCGTGGTGAGAAATCACACCGATTACGCCGCGGAAGGATTCGTCCACCTCTCTGATGCGGCAGTCTACAGAGAACTGCCGTACGACACTACCTTAGAGGTGGAGCATCTCGTGACCGGGTTCGTGCAGAAGCTCTTCAAGCAGGGCCTCATCAACGAGGAGATGGCGAAATTCTGCCTCCCCAACAAAAACCTGAGGATGGCAAGGATCTACTTCCTGAAAAAGACCCACAAAACACCCATGGGGATAAGACCGATTAGTCAGTGGAATCAACTGTCCCACTGAAAATCTGTCTCAATTTGTGGACGTGTGGCTTCAACCCCTCATGAGAGCTGCCCTCCTACGTCAGAGACTCTACGCATTTTATCAACGTCCTGGAGACCATGACATTCCCAAAAGATTGTCTGCTCATCTCCATAGACGTCACCTCCCTGTACACAAACATACCACACGGGGAAGGAATAAATTGCTCAGTCTCTGCACTCCAGAAGTCTTACGACCTGGACCCGGACCAGCCGCCACCCCAAGTGATAGGAGAGATGATTAACGTCGTCCTCTCCAACAACGTCATAGAGTTCGAGGGACGCCATTACCTCCAGCTCATGGGGTGCGCCATGGGTACTCGCTGTGCCCCGTCATATGCCTCCATCTTCATGGGTCACGTGGAGGAAACTCTGCAGACCATGGCCGGAGAGGGCCTCGTGCTCTTCTGGCGGAGGTACATTGACGACATTTTCCTCGTCTACAGAGGGGAAAGAGAGCAGTTTGACAGTTACCTGGCTGACATCAACAAGATCCACCCCACCATCAAGTTTATGGCAGAGTGCAACTCTGACCAAGCCACCTTCCTGGACGTCACGGCATACAAAGGTGAGCGATTTAAGGAAACTGGGGTGCTTGATGTCAAGACCTATATAAAGCCCACCAACAAACAACTATACGTGCATGCAACCTCTTACCATCCGAAAGGAACCGGTAAAGGGATTGTTATTGGGGAAGCCCTCAGATACCTGAGAACCAACTCTGACGAGGCAAACTTCCGTCAGTGCATAGCAAATCACAAAAAAGTTCTCAAAAGTAGAGGGTATAAGCCCACCACCACCAACAAACTGTTGGAACCCATCACCTTTGGCATGCGGGAAACCGCTCTTGCCCCAAACCCCAAAAGGTTTAAACAAAAAGGTGACGACGCAGCCAAAAAAACAATGACTTATACACCTAACAGTGTTGTTAGTCTCAGCGGTGGCAGTGTCACTAAAATAAATGGTGGAGCGAGTGCATCTAGTGTGGGGGAGTGTGAGGGTGGGGAACCCCCTCTCACATTCGTCACCACCTTTAATGATGTCACACCCCAGGTCAGAAAGGTTGTAAAAGACCTCTGGCCAATGCTGCACGGGGATGCGGTGTTGGGAAATTTGTTTCCTAAACCACCCATCCTGGCACTAAAAAGGAACCCCACAATAGCAAACAGAGTGGTGAAATCCAAACCGATTCCCATTTTTGCTACTGCTGCTGAGATCCAAAGTGGCCAAAACACGGGCAAAAACAAAACAAAAACTAGATGGGACACTGTTCACTTGGCCTCACAAATGAACCCCTTAGCTAAGGTAAACCAGCCTGCCATACAACTAAGTCCTAATTCTAACCTAAGCCTAGAGACAACAACAACAACAAAAACAGGGAGGGAGATGGTAAAGAAAATGAAATGGCCTGTACCCGCTAACCTAAGCCTAACTAGACAAAGTCTAGGGTCTATAGGTAAAAATAGAAATCCCACTAAAAATCCAGAGGGTGGAGTTTTGGGACAGGAAACTGCTAAAAATGGGCCTGTGCTTGGGGCAGAGAAGTGCTAAAGCTAACCCAGAGGGCCTGTGCTTGGGGCAGGGAAGTGCTAAAGCTAACCCAGAGGGCCTGTGCTTGGGGCAGGGAAGTACTAAAGCTAACCCAGAGGGCCTGTGCTTGGGGCAGGGAAGGGCTAAAAATGCTAACCCAGAGGGCCTGTGCTTGGGGCAGGGAAGTGCTAAAGCTAACCCAGAGGGCCTGTGCTTGGGGCAGGGAAGTGCTAAAGCTAACCAAGAGGGCCTGTGCTTGGGGCAGGGAAGTGCTAAAAATGCTAACCCAGAAGGCCTGTGCTTGGGGCAGGGAAGTGCTAAAAATGCTAACCCAGAGGGCCTGTGCTTGGGGCAGGGAAGTGCTAAAGCTAACCCAGAGGGCCTGTGCTTGGGGCAGGGAAGTGCTAAAAATGCTAACCCAGAGGGCCTGTGCTTGGGGCATATTATTAATTTGGGTACAGAACCCCCAATAGATGCCACCCCCACCATGCCGTTGCACTTGGCCCAAAAGCCTTGTTGCTCCAAGTCCCTAAATGCACCACAGCAGATACAAACTAAAATTCCCCTGCCACTCATGGCCGAAACGGCCAGGATCAACAAATGTGGGAACCGTTCCTGTAAACTGTGCCCTTACTTGCTGACCGTTAACACGGCCATGAGCAAGCTAAGCAAGAGGAAACACCTCGTGTATGGTAACATGTCATGCCAAACCCAACGGTTGATATATCTGCTCCAATGTGCACGATGTGGCAGACAGTACGTCGGTCAAACGGTAAACACGTTGGCCGACAGGGCCACCAAGCACTTACAAGAGGTCCGACGTGGAGGCAGTTCCAAACTTCAACTCCACTACAACGGGGAAGGCCACACCCCCCATGACATGAGATTCCAACCGCTCGCGAAAGTGGGCGACGATCTCACGCCATCAGAGGCCGAGACCCAACTCAAAAAGTTGGAGACGATGTGGATAAAGCGTCTAGGCACGATGCAACCCGTCGGTCTCAACTACGTGCTTGAAGACACGCGCCAAAGGGTACTTTGAGATGTCTAACCACGAACTCTCGTACCCGGACCGGTTACCTCAAAATTGAATTGAAAAATTCAATTTTAAAACGCACCTTCCGACGAAATGACCTAACGGTCAAACTCGTCCCCAGCAGCTCCCTCCATACAGGAAATAGCCCCTCCCTCCCCTGGCGAAATATAAAGCGTGAGACATTAAAAAGGAATACAAAGTTGTCCACGCGTGAAAAAGTGAACCTACTAAAAAGAGAAGACAAAGGTGAGAGCGCCTCTCTGTGTGTAGGATACCATTGCAGAATAAAAAGAAATTTTTCCTGGCTACTGATGATCCCGAGTGGTTCGAAAGAACTGCACAAAGGGTGAAACTGCAGTATAGCCTAAAAAAAACGCCACAGCAAGTAGTGTTGACAAAGTAAAGAGTGTCGTGGAACCTGAAAGGGAACCCCTCCTCTTGAAACGCAACATAGGCGTTGTTTGCCGGAAAAATGGTTTGAAGTAAGGGGACTTGTACCGCAACCAGGTTGCCCCCGAAAAGAACTATAAAAATAGCAATGGCAGGAAGACGTATGTATACTGAGCGTCGCTCTCTGGAGAGTTTAAGACCCGAGACAAAAAAAAAGTCGTTGTGCAGTAGCGGTGGTGGTGGTGGTGGCCAAGAAAGAAATTTCTTGTTCATACACCCCCCACCTCTCTCCTTCTTCTTTCTTATCCCCATGTCTGTCGTGTGTGTCTCTCTCTGAATAAAAAAGCTGTAAGTGGCTATATGTATACAAGGCGAGAAAGAAATTTCTTTTGCCCATACAAAAAAAATATATGCCCAAGCTTATAAAGAAAGTGGAAGCTCAAGATAAGATTTGGAAGAACTGAGTGTGTGCATTCCCGTTGTCCATGCATTCTTTGGCGTATGCATGTGTCTGTGTATGTTTATATGCGTGTATGCATATACACAAGATGTGCGGTTCCCCTGCTACAGTCAAAGTTTGTTAGCAGAGAGAGAAAGAAAAAAAGAGGACTATCTGTATCTTAGCCATGTCGAAAGCCAGGGCGGGTACGATAGACCACTTCTTTAAGGATAAACCCGCCGTCATAACGGGAAATGTTGAGACCAGGAGTAAGTGATAAAGAATTAAGAGAAAGAAAAAAACACACATACAAAGAAAACCCCTCTATATGACACACATAAAAATCAACAAAAAGCACACAAATCTGAAAAGATTGGAGTGTGTGTATGTGTGTGCATGTTTCCCTTCCTTGCCCAAAAGCTTGGAGGATGTATAGTGGGTTGTGTTTCTTTCTTTTTTTCCCCCCATCCTTACCCTGGATATATATGTCTCACACATATACAATGCCACATTCATCATCTCAAGAAGCCTTTCATGTACATGTCAAAGTCTATCCCTGCTTGCTTGACCTGTCTGTTCACTATACATGTGTACCAAAAAATGTGTATAATACATGCATATGTATATACACATGATCTTCCTCTCACACTGTCCTCCCGAACACGTCTCTATATATGGAGAAAAAAAAAAAATTTCAACCACATACAGAAGTCCCCAACCAGCAGCTTCCACAAGCACAAGATGAAGGGGCATCTATGATCACAGGGCTCACCGACCTAACGGTTGGTGGTAAAACAGCCCCCTCTGTCACAGGTAGGAACCTAACGGTTCCCACTACTGCGCTCTCTGCCTTGTGTTTGTTGTCCTCTTGCCCCCACTGATGCCCAAAAGCAGCAAGTGGAGGTTGGCAATGACAACCTGGTAGAGATGCCAGATGAGACAGATGACTTCCTAGCCAGCAGTGGCGATGATGGGCTAGGAAGGTGGCTTGTGGAGTCAGTGAGCCAGTCCCCCAAAAGGGATTGGGCCACACAAGTCGAGGATGAGGAGAAAGCTCTGCTCGACTCCCTGGAGGAGAGTGGTGGGAAATCACCCCCTCCTGTTGGGAATCCCCCAGCAACAGCCTTTCCTGCAAGGATGCCTGAGGCACTCCCACGTGGTATGTCTTGAGGATGAGGTTCTGCCTCTCTCATTTTCTGCCTTGAGTTGACGCGTTGTGTACCCCCTTCTCTCTCAAAAAAATAACCCTAACCCTAGCCGAAACGTTGTGTTTGTATTCGTGATTGATTACAAGTTCATATGCCAGTACAGAGATATCTCGTACGAGCAAGCGCGGGCGCGAGTGCTGGGGGGAGCAACACCGTTGATGGCAAGACCTCCGGACACTGAAACAACATCAATATCAATGAATAAAAATGGCGGTGAGTCTTGTGTCAACACATCACACGGGACCGCGAATGCGGGTGGTGCGTGCGTAATTAACGGTGCGCACGTAACTGCGGACGTAGTTGACACTACACCCGTGAGAGGGAAGGAGATTGTGGAAGCTGCTGTTATTGAAAGAGAGGGTGTCACTATTGTTGATATGACAGAAGATGGGTCTGAGGACGAGGATAGAGGTAGAAAAAGAGGGTTGACACCTGAATTGGGGGAGGGGCACCAACCTGGGGCCAAGAGGCCTCTACTGATAACCCTAACCCCTAAAAAATGGAAGCATTTATAAACAAAAATATGGCACAGCTATGGGAACAAGTGTGGCTCCACCCTTTGCTATTATCTTTATGACAGCCCTTGAAGAGAAGTTCTTAATGCAAAGAGACCTTAGGTACATAGACGACATTTTCATGGTGTGGCCTCACTCTGCTTACGAACTGGATACCGTTATTGATGCTTTTAATGTTCAGAAAGACCGAATTAAATTTACAAAGCTCATGTCCCCCCAACATTTATTAGTAGTTAGGCTATGAAACTGTAGTAAAATGTCATTTTAGACATAAATTTCCCCATCCTTGGTCTTGGGATGACACATATATATATACAGATAACCCTTAACTTCCACGCGACTCCCCCGGTTCTTGCAGGTGCTCAGGCGGAAGGGCCCAGCATGCCGGCCTCTGCAGTGAGCAGAAAGCTTAAAAAGCTCCTTGGCAGCTACGGAGAGGAGGTCCTGAAAGAGCGCTACTCCTATCTCGGCATCAGGTGGCCCTACTCAAGCAATATCATGCTTCGGGAGTGATTCCAAGTGGGATGGGGCATGACCAATGCATTATGACCCTACCCCCAAGTTTGTCACGGCAAGGAGGTCTATTCAGCTGAAGGCAGCCATGGACAAGCTGTGCCTCCTTGAGATGTGTGATGGTCTTATGGTCTTACCACAGCTTTGCCAGGAATGACCTCCATCCAAACTTCCATGGTGTGCACCAACTCTCTGGTCCTCCAATGGACCCCAGCTACTAGAGGTACCAGCTATACCATTAGAGTTGGCCTTGCGCCATGAAGGAAAGACGCTGAAGGCCAGGAGTGACAAGGTAAAAGCCTTCCTAAATGACCCCAGAGTTGATAAAAATGCCTCATTGCACTTTTGGCCATTGAAGACAAGGTCCTCTCTAAAAAGGATTGGGCCACTCTCGTGAAGAGGAGAGAGCTCTGCTCGGCTCCCTGGAAGAGAGCGGTGAGAAATCACCCGCTCCCATACAGCAACCTTCCCCTGTAAAAAGACCTGCAGGATCCTCGTGTGGTATGTCTTGAGGATGAGGTTTTCCCTTTTTCTGCCTTGAGTTGACGTGCTGTGTACCCGGGCTGAGTCACCACTTGATCCAAGGGACCAGTGGTCTGGGGCCTATTCACTACTTGATCAAAAGACCCTCAGAAATCAAACTAGATTCTGAATAGTGGTCTGGGACCCAGTAATTGGATATGCAAATGTGGAGAATTAGCACAGATGCTAAGGAATGCATAGGTATCTAAAGGAGGCCCTCGAGTCTTGCAGGGAGATGCTGGGGGCCCAACACCAAGCAAACCTCATGAAAAAATACCTGGCCACCAGCGTCATTCCTATGGGAATGGCACACCCTCAAGCCATCACAGTCAAGAAAAATCCTCCCTCATGGCTCGTGAACGGGTGTGGCTGGAGGTCGAGAGAAGAGCTGCACTTGAAAAGGTGCAGCTCCTATCGAGGTATTGGAACGAGGAGGCCGTGTCGCGCCAGGGAGCTGGCCTAAAAGCCAGGAACTCCCGAGTCCGTGCTGTCAATGCCCGAAAGGACTTTGACGAAGAGACACAAAAGGGACTCTTAGCCGGACTGGAGAAGGCCGACGGGAACATGGAGCCCAAAATACAGCAACTGGAGGTGGATCAGATCAACCAGCACTTCAGCCCCGAAAGGAGCTGTTGTGTCGAGGAAAGATAAAAAGGCTGAAACATGTTTTCATTATATTTCTAAACATTCGAAATTTTATACACTTACAGGGAAAGGGGCGGGAACACTGGTAAGGGTCGGTGATGACCCAGATAAAACACCACCAACACAGTAAACAAAGACGTATCAACACTTCTACCTCTCACCTACTCTACTTTAATCCCGGTTGTAATACTCCTCTATACCTATAGAGAGAGTGGGCATAACTATTCCCTGAAGAGCAAGAGGGAAACCTCGCAAAACGCGTCGGGTTTTGGTGTAATAAATATATTTTATTTTCACCTTATAATCGTGTTTGCCATCTCATCTCTACCTTCCTGATACATTGCAGGAAATGGTTGAGAAAATTGTTCAATCAAGGAACAACAGGAGAAGGATGGTCCTATCCAATCTGTCTCCTGACCTTGGTGAGAGATCAATTGAAAGTAACCGCACTTTCAAATTTGTTTCTTCAACAGATGACCCCTGGAGCGACATCAATGAAGAACTATTGAGGCAGCAACCCAAGGATGTGCTCCCCCTAACCAAGGATGCGATCCCTCCACCCAAACCAGTGGTGGGAAACCCCTCCATCCCTCTCACCCCAGTCACCAAGGCAATCTTGGAGAAGCCAAAAAAAGGATCGCTTATAGGATGTGGTGTTGAGACGAGTACCCATGCGGGAAAGTCGAGCCCAGTGACATCACTTCAGCTGAACCCACTCCCGGGTCATTCAAAAGACGAAGTGGTCGTGGTTGATGGTAATAAACCTTTTGCTCATAACACAAACTCAGTTTCTCTTTCTGCAGAGACCCCTCCAGAAAGGAAGGAGGTCCCTCCTGCAGAGAGATCGAGCCAAAAAGCCAACAGTTGCCTCAGCTACAACTCCTACCCCTAAACCAGTTGCCAGACTAACTGGGGCTAAGGAGGTGAGTAGTAGCTTGGTTCTGCCAGGTGAGGCGGGTAATTTTACCTTAGAGGCTCCCAAACCCTCTCCACAGAACTCTAGTAGCATCATCTCGGGACTGTTGGCAAAAATGCTTGCCAATCGTTCTAGTTCTACCTCTCACCTACTCTACTCAAGAAACTCTTTTCACCGAGTTCTACCATTACCGCTTTTCACCAAGTTCTACCATTACCTTTTTTACCACTCATTACCTCACCAAGTTACATCATCAAGTTCTACCATTTATTTGTCATCTATTTCAAGTCCCCAGCTTCCCCTCTAAGGCGAAATGTGCAAAAGGACAGTGGCAGGGCTGTTGACAAACACGCCGAAAAGCGTGACGTTCAACCACTCCCGTCATATGCGGCAGTAGCAGCAGCAACAACCCAGAGAAAGGGGAAACAGCCGGCTAACCCCGAAGTCAAAAGACTGGTGGAAAACCACCGCTCCACCTGTTGCTGGAGCAGCTACGAAAGTAGCAGCCCCTCCCACTGCCAAAGACGACGCCCCCACCACCACACCTATGGAAATATCGACCACCCCCACCCCCCTACTTCTCCGGTTCCAAAAAACCGGAGTGCCCCTCTCCTTCCTAATCAGCAGAGGAGAGTAAAGGGAGAGGTCCCTTGCTACCGTGGTACAGAAGCTGCAACTGGGGATGGAGAGGGTTTTTTCATGCTCCGAAAGACTCGTACTGACTGATATCCGACCGACTTTGCTCTCTTAGAAACTCAAAATGGCTGCTCCTCCACTTGTTCGTGCAATACCTGGCCACCAGCGTCGTTCCTTTGGGAATGGCACACCCTCAAGCCATCACAGTCAAGAAAAATCCTCCCTCATGGTTCGTGAACAGGTGTGGCTGGAGGCCAAGAGAAGAGCTGCACACTTGAAAAGGTGCAGCTCCTATTGAGGTATTGGAGCGAGGAGGCCGTGTCGCGCCAGGGAGCTGGCCTAAAAGCCAGGAACTCCCGAGTCCATGCCGTTAATGCCCGATAGGACCTGGACGAAGAGACCCGAAAGATACTCGTGGCCGGGCTGGAGAAGGCCGACCAGAGCATGGAGCCCAAAATACAGCAACTGGAGGTGGATCAGAGGCATGCCACTGCAGAAGTCCTTAAAGCTAAATTTAAGGAAGGCGTCAGGCCTACGCCCCCCTGCCCCAACAACCAGCACTTCAGCCCCGAAAGGAGCTGTTGTGTCGAGGAAAGATAAAAAAAGGCGGTCGACAGCAGGCGCAATGTGCAAAAGAACAGTGGCAGGGCAGTTGACGAACACACCCAAAAGCGTGACGTTCGACCACTCCCGTCATATGCGGCAGTAGCAACAACCCAGAGAAAGGGGAAACAGCCGGCTAACCCCAAAGTCTAAAGATTGGTGGAAAACCACCGCCCCCCCTGTTGCTGGAGCAGCTACAAAAGTAGCAGCCCCTCCCACTGCCAAAGACGACGCCCCCACCACCTCACATATGGAAATACCAACCACCCCCCTACTTCTCCGGTTCCAAAAAGCTGGAGTGCCCCTCTCCTTCCTCATACAGAAGCAGCATCAGCAGAGGAGAGTACCTCCCCCAAAAGGGAGAGCTCTCTTGCTACCATGGTACAGAAGCTGCAACTAGGAGCTGGAGGACCTCACAAATTCTCCCAGACCCCCCAGACGGGCAAGGGGAGGAAGAAGGGGAAGAGGAGGTCGAGTAAGAGGAAGGCGAGGAGGAGGACAGAGAGACGGGAATGCCAGGCATCCCAGGTCCCCTTCTCCAGTCCACCACCACCAGGAGGAGAGGCCACGCCCTCACCCCTACACGCCCCCTCGTACATCGGGAGAGAAGAGAGGGAGGCAACCAGGGCTAGGGTGGCAAAAGGGACCGAGGGACGAGCAACAACAACAAAGAGGGACTACCCGCCGGCTGGACCGAGCAGCAGGAGCAGCAGACGACTAGAATGAGGAGAAAGAAACCAGACCGCAGGAAAGAGGGACCTTAAAAGGTCTCCTCTCACATTTGCTGCGAAACGTGGGCCACCCAAAAGCGCGCTCACCTCACTAGGAGGCACCTAACGGTGCACTCGTCTGTAGAAGCAGCAATGTTGAAACCCTGTAGTAATAATGATACTGAGCCTCATGTGACATCAGCTGATCATCAAACTTAGCAGCTACGTTATGTGAATGTTTTTATTTTTATCTAAAGGATTCACTCTCAACAAGATGTAGCTGAAGTTGTTAAAGGTACATCACGGAATGTGTCTCACCAAGTGTTACTTATGTTTACTTCATACCTCGCGGTATTAAATTCCTGCTGCTGGAGTACCAATCACTACAGGGCAAAATCCTGCCCTTATAGCAGCCCCTCCCACTGCAGATGACACTACTGCTACCACCATACCGATAGTTACATCATCAACAACACCTGTATCTCCGGTTCCAAAAAACTGGAATGCCCTCTCTCTCCTTCCCCTTGCAGCAGAGGAGAGCACATCCCACAAAAGGTAGAGCTCCCTCCCCGGGAATATAGGCATTCGAATTTGTGGGGCATTGCTACTTTAGCTAAAGAAGCAGTGAGGAACTATATTACTATATCTACATTATATTATTAAGGCATAATGATGTCTTTACAGTAGCTGAAGTGCAAGAACTGCAGTTGGGTGAGCTCGAGGACCTCAAAAATCCCAACCTCACAAGACCTTCCAGGCGCCAACGACGCAGTGCCTACAGAGGAAGAGGAGGAGAGGGAAGAGGAGGTCAAGGAAGAGGACAGAGAGGGTGAGATGGGAACAGGAGGTCAGATCCAAGATCCCCTTCCCCAGCCCACCAGCAGCAGCAACGGAAGAGTATGTCCTCGCCCCTACACGCCCCCACCACTAACCCCAGTGTACCTCCGCTGTGGCGACTTGCTTGCGGCACAAGTGTACTCCCCGGGTGGACATTAACAGTCAAGCAGAGTAACAGGCATGGGCAGTGTGCAGTATTTGGTAGCACTAATCGTCATTTAAAATGCATTGATTTATGCAATCCCTGCCTCTGTTCTTACAGTTGACAGCCTGTTACGTGAGAGAAAAATTAGTTGCGATATTTGAAAGAGGAGAAGAGAGTGGAGTACGATGTTGCAGATGTGAAGAGTGTTTCAGATGGCAAGGATGTAGAAAACAGCTTGGTGTTCATGCCGAAAAAAAGGATGTTTAATTACTTACTCGCGGGGACACAATCAGATCGAGCGCTGAATATCGCGAGCATAGCAGCACTAAACACAGTTTGGGGAATGTCAGGGAAGCCCCGCCCCTCGTGAAGGGGCGGAGGGGTGTGAAGGCGTGTACCGGGAAACGCCCCCTCCCAGACTAATCACATCCAGGAGCACGTAGTTGCTCGTGATGGAGAACGCCTTCGAAACGCCGTTCAGGGGGAAGGTGGGTGGGTATTTTCGCACTCACCACGATGCCAGAGTGACCTGGCTGTGCGCATGTGCATATCCTGATATAGGCGCAACAAGCCGTTAGCGGAAGGCACCACCTCGTAACATTAACCGCGTTTAACTAACATTAAACTTCATTGAGAAGAAATTGATAATTATGCACGTAACAGGACCCAGGACACCATTGTTCTAGTGTCACTTGTACCTCGCATTCCTACGAAATACTTGATATCTTAAACACCCACGTAATGACTTCAATAATTCCTTCCCCCCAAGACAGTGTGACCTTACCTGTCAACCGAATCGTCAGGTGCCTCTCTCGCCGTGTTGATGCTGTGGTGGGGCGTGGTCAGCTTGGTGGGCACCTGCAAACGGTAGCTCGCTCATTAGCTGCCTTGGTGGGTATGCATCTGCCTCAGCTTTAGAGCCGACACTACTACTACGTCCAGTGAATCACCTTTGGCTGCTCTATTCCAAGGAGTCCTGCAAAAGGCAGCTTCAAATATCTGCTTCTCATGAGGTGTATAGTATTGTCTGATTGCAGTGTTGATGCGCCTTCCCGGTAAGAATGACATTTACACACATAGCACCTCACTTGTTTGTTTCCTAATCCTTTGTTCCAACCTCCCTACAATTTTTGTTTTGATCTCCCATACATACTCCTTGGAGGACAGCAGACTAGAAGGACTGGACGAGATGGAAACTTGTTTTAAAGTTGATAACGTTCACAGTGGAACACACTCAGTGTGTGCCTGTATCTGTACTATCCATCAAAATGTAAAACTGATAATTGGCAGGTAGCAGGCTGGAATCACTCACGGATGGAGCATCATCACCAGTGTATCGATGCAATGCTATGCAATCCTAATGTGGAGTGCTTTCTTGGCAACTGCGACAAATGCCTTGGTACAGAGCTTATCTACTCAGCGTACTTAAGGCTGCCACTTAATGAATTTACGTCATAAAAAATGGCGACTATGTACAAAAAGTCAAATCCCACGCAAGAAGCGTCCCCTATGATAGAAACTTTAGACGAGTGTATTTTATACACTGTTCCAACTATTTGTAACGTTCTATGATTAGAAAACCACCCTGCGGTATGTAACCGCTTGGAATACGGCGATATATCCAATTACGGCTGTATGCCAGGATGTTGCGATCCGTGTCTTAGAAAACTAATGGGGTATTTAAAATCCCCATATGTTTGCACGTATTATGCCGACTGGGGAATTTAAATAATTGGCTTGCTGTACTCACAACAACCATGCACAAAGTTCAAAATGGCTGACCAGCTGCACAAAGACTAATGAATCTTCGATGCACGGTCCAGTTATTGAAAACCCCAATCATAAGCCATAAGTATCAACCTAGAGGAACCTGCCAAGCATTAAAAAGTTACCTTCGAGCTGCATTTTCACCCCGGCGTTTTAGAAGTTCGTTAATACGCGGGTCAAGTACAGTGGTTATTAACAAATAACCAGGCGGCTGATTAGTGTTGCTCGACAGCTGCTGTTAATTTTTTGGCAATCGTTAGTTTGGGAGCATATAACGCAAATGTTATGCTGTGGATCTATCTAGGGTCATAATAGGTATGAAAGTTGTACAAAAGTAGACGTCATACGCTAACGGGAGATCGATAAGTAATGATCCGCATAACGTCATAATGATGTAATACAAACATGAATGTTGACAATGTGTCAACAACACGAAAACAAGATTTTTAACATGAGGCAGCCTTAACTACCCTGAGCACGCTAAACTGCAAGCTGTAACAGATGATAATGAAGTCGACAGAGTTTAGATAAGACAATGGACCAAGTACTACAGATTGTGCCACACTTGAAATGAAAGTTTTTCCTGTGGATGAGTTTATTGAGACGTTTGTAGCTATGCTCAAAAAGCTAACGGTACATGATTTCATAGCCAAAATGCAGGCCCGTCTTCTTGCAGCAAAAGAAGATCTTAATGATGTAGTTCATTGTGCTTGCAGACTGATGAAAACGCGACGGCTTCACTAGCTTCACTACATCACCACACCTATCACCGCACATCAATACAATGTCATGTAGTGTTGTGGTGTTTATTATGTGGTAATATAAACCACCTATTCTGCTCCATTACACCTTTCACCCCTGATTTTTTTAATCACTTGCACTTAAAGACCCCAAGGAATGGGCGGATTACAGGCACGTATTGGATCAATCGACTGACTCACGTACATCGCACTTACTAACATTTGTACCACACAGTGTTATCGCACATTACACCTTTCTTTACTTTGCAATACATTCTCGAGTCCGCGCACGCCAGCGGATGGGTAACCCGTTAAGTGTAGTAGAAAAATAGTATATGGTTGTATCGTTGTGGTTCCAAGAAGCACTCTTGCAGAGCTCATGGAGATACGTTTTGGTTAATTCGCAACGTAACGCATTCACACCAGAGCAGTGTGCCTGGGCCTGCATTCACACCAGAGCAGTGTGCCTGGGCCCGCATTCACACCAGAGCAGTGTGCCTGGGCCCGCATTCACACCAGAGCAGTGTGCCTGGGCCTGCGCCCACACAAATTTTTTAACCACCAGTACCACTAACACTATACATGGCGAAAGAAATTTCGGTTCACTTACACTACCAGGATAACCCATGGAACAATGGCGTGTCGTGAATCGTGCTACTGCCCCTTTTGTCAAAGTGACATTAACTTAAATTTCAAAGTAACATTAACTTAATGCACCACCACCCATATTTTAACCCTCTTGCCACATCATCCTGTTAACCCTGCCTTCCCCACCACACTCCTGTCAGCATCTTCTCTAACACCACTTTCTTTCTTAAACCTTCCCAACCACACATGCATACACACAGATAAACTAACTTGTATTACACACACATGCATAACATTTATACATATGCGCATAACACATACATACATACATACATACATATATACATACATACATACATACATACATACATCATACATACATACCATACATACATACAACATACATATACGTGCATAACACATTCATACACAAACATTCATACACACGTAGATAAAACATTCATACACACGTCGATAAAACGATCATACACACATAGATAAAACATTCATACATACGTACGTACATACATCACATACGGGACCTGTACTATGTCCGGCCTAGCTGTGTGTAGTACACTGGCAGTCTGTCCTATATTGTCAAAGCAAGGAAGCAATTGTTTAAGGCAAGTGGCTTGAATGTTGCAAACCCTGTTAGTTATGGATCCACTTATAGAATAAATCATATTAACTATTACACAATTGATATTTTACCCATACCCAGACCCAAATGCACATAAGCATTACCACATAATTAATAGAGGGTCTAGGAAACAAGTCACAAATTGTTGTAGTAATTACAATGAAGTTTTCATGACGTCACATGCTACATTAATAATAAGTAACCAATCTTCACGAGAAAAACACTCCCACAAATCATTTGCCACCACCCAGACACCAGTTATAGCTTTCATATAGACAATGAAGAAATACAGCCACAATAATTCTTTATTTATATTATTATTGAAGGCATACATATACATCATATCACTATAACATGAATTATACTTCTTTAAAATAAAATAAAAACATCAGCTAAATATTCAGTACCTGAATGTGCGCAATTTAATGAATAAGTACCAAAAACACTAGGTTAACGTAGAGTTTTTTGAGGGCTAAAAGTGACACCGATAGTACCAGGGAGTAGAATTTTTTTTTTTTATCTTAATAATAATATACTAGATCATGTTTCGGAATTTGCAACATATATAATGAGAAACTACAGCAGAATTTACAGACCTTCACTATTTAGCAAATACACAGGGATACACTATATAAACTATGTGCTACATGCTGATTGTGGTGCCCTATAAGAGGCAGCATTGCCATGCTGGATTGCAATGGAGACTCTCTGGAGAAGGAATGAGAGTGACACTATAGTAGAATATGTGTTCCCATCAACCCGGACATACAATAAGGCATGTTTATCAGAACTAGGCATACCTAATAGCGCCTGATTGATGCAAAGTACACCCAAAGCTATATCCTAAGCTGTGCGCTGTGTATAAAGATAGCTGTGACATTGACATAGTTGCATAACCTCTTACATGCACATGAAAACTAAAGCAAAACGAAACAAAGTAAACGAAATAAGCCTGTCACTGTCTGCGCATCGTAGAAAGGATTCGATAGGATGCACCTTCGTCGCAAACGGCCCCGCGAAACGCTCAATAAACGGACGCACGGATCCACATATGCAATAATGCTTACATGCATTTTGGTCTGGGTAGGGGACTAATGTAATTTAATCTTGCTTAACGACGACGTCCAACGTAAATGCCCAGTTTCCACCTTTCCCGCAGAATGTATGGTATAACGTAAACTAATCTAACCTTGAGAAGAATAAGTGTTTGCCGCGCGCGTCTGACGTTCAGTGCCGGTAGACCAATGTATAGGTCCGTCCACTCCTTGGAAAGTCACTACCTGTAAAGAACGAATAAATCACTAGCAACCACCAACTGTGCTTAGTTACCCCAAGTCGCACGTCCGCGAAAAAACTTGCTTAGCAACTTCAGAATCACTTCTGCGCACGGCGCACGGTACCCTACGTACACAGTGGCAGGTCTGAAGTACTAGTAATCAGTTCGAAGCGGTTCGAATCTTCCATCGCAGTAGTTCGTACCTATCACCCATAAACAGTTACAATATCCTATTGCCTTTCCTCTTTTAAAATAAAGATTGGCTCACCAAATACACCAGATTTCCATTTTCGAGTTCAGAAGTGATAAAGGTTAGTCACGCTGACACACGCTGTATGAAAATATATATTACACGTGACCTCGAACGTGACACAACCCTATTTAACGCCTATAGCTTCGTGCCCAGACCCAAGAGATTAATCGAGATAATCCTTTTTTCTTTTTTTTTTTCTTTTCTTTTCCTGGTCTGCGTATTTGGCCAAATATCATACTGATAGGCCTATAGGCCTATGCAAAAGCTAGTTTACTTGCCACATAATTAGAATAAATGCCGCGTGAATGCCTGCAAAGGTAATCTGACCATGCAGCTATCCGGGACTACTAATAGTAATACTTTCGCTCTTGAAATAAAGCCCCTGCAAAATAATTATGACCCGACTGAGGATTACATGTAATATTCATGCGCGCGCGAGCAAATTTTTTTCGCGCATGCACACATTTGATTGCTTCATTACTCATGGATTCGCTACACACATAAATCCAGATGTAATAATAATTATTGCATCGTACACGTATAATATCACATGTACACAACGTAACGCACACTCATATATATATATATAAAAACACGTGAATGATTTTTTTTCTCTGCCAAATCTTGGATAAGGAGTGGTTAGCTTCGGCTAAGCTGAGGCGCATCCCCCCTTGATGGGAGCAGCCTACAGATCTCGGCTATATGGGAGCTGCACGTCCCTGAAGTATACGTGCATCAAACTGTTCATGGCGGAAATACGACGAGATGGCTCGTAGATCAACATTTGCTATGGAAGAAAGGGGTTAAATATGTCGTGTGATGCATCAGGCACTCAATTCAAGGATGCGCGCACCCTTCTAAGGGTTGTCTGAATGTGCAGACACAACCTGCTACTTTGAAGCGAGGATACACAACATCACAAGTAGTATGGGCTAAGCTTGTTATGCCATGGTGTGTGTGGTGTGGTCAGTAAATAATATGATGCCATAATGTGTGTGTGTGTGGTCAGTAAATAATATGATGCCATAATGTGTGTGTGTGTGGTCAGTAAATAATGTTATGCCATGGTGTGTGTGTGTGTGTTGGGGTCAGTACATAATATGATGCCATGGTGTGTGTGTGTGGTCAGTAAATAATGTTATGCCATGGTGTGTGTGTGTGTGTGGTGGTCAGTACATAATATGCCATGGTGTGTGTGTGTGTGTGTGTGTGTGTGTGTGTGTGTGTCTGTGTGTGTGTGTGGTCAGTAAATAATATGATGCAATGGTGTGTGTGTGGTCAGTACATAATGTTATGCCATGGTGTGTGTGTGTTGGGGTCAGTATGTCAAAACAGTACATGTACCTCACTTAGACCATTCCAAGGAGATTAAGAATTCCCCCCCCCCCCCCCCCCACCCTTAAAAACTAATGAAGTTAACATTGGTAAGACTTAGTGCTTAATGTGCAATTCTTTGTGGGGGAGCTTACATGTAGGGTGCTCCCATTACCCCCCCCCCCCCCCCCCCCCCCCCCCCCAGCTGTACATCAGTACATACCCCAGTCCCAGTATCAGAGTAATGCATGATTAGTATTGACACAAAGCAAATTATTACCTGCAGTAGATCTATGGCTTCAGGGTTATTAACTTTCACAACAGTGCCAATACTTTGGGAGGGCCACTTGGGAAAGGAGCTCTTGTAGTCGGGCATGGTGGTCACCCCAGGCCACATGTTCTCATCAGGCGTACCCAGTGTTCTGCAGTGTGATGTGTGGTGTGATGTGTACAGTGTGTGGTGTGATGTGTACAGTAAGTGTGTGGTGAGATGTGTACAGTAAGTGTGTGGTGAGATGTGTACAGTAAGTGTGTGGTGAGATGTGTACAGTGTGTGGTGTGATGTGTGTGATGTGTACAGTAAGTGTGTGGTGTGATGTGTACAGTAAGTGTGTGGTGTGATGGGTACAGTAAGTGTGTGGTGTGATGTGTAGTGTGTGTGGTGTGCAGTGAGTGATGTGCAGTGAGCATACAGTGTGATGTATACAGTGAGTGTATTGAGTGTACAGTGGGGTGTGATGTATACAGTGAGTGTAGTGTGATGTATACAGTGAGTGTATTGAGTGTACAGTGTGGTGTGATGTGTTCAGCAGTGATGTGTGAGGTGTATAGTGTGATGTGTACGCAGTGATTTTGCAGTGAGTGTATAGAGTGATGTAGTGAGGTGTGTACAGTGAGTGTATAGTGTGATGTGCGTGTGCAGTGTGATGTGCGTGTGCAGTGAGATGTGCGTGTGTAGTGAGATGTGTGCAGAGAGTGATATATGTAGTGTTAGCATGATGCATACATAGGAAAATATCATTTTCAAGACTTATAGACCTTGGGATAATTGTTCCATCAAACATATATTCACAATGTGGCATGGTTGCTGTCTGGGTCCACATTGAATACGTTTAATGAACAATGTAGCAAAGCACAATGTCAAGAAAATGATTTTGTCCCCAGATAGGAAGAGAACAAAGCAAACCTGAATATCCTGAATAGCTGGTCTATCTCAGAGTCTCCTGGGTATAATGGACGTCTAGTCAACTGGTGAGGGGGTGAGGGACAACAATAACTATAGTTGGAGAGTACCATACCAGTCCCCAGGTGGTTGGGATTTAGTTCCCAGACATGTGGTCATCATAGTAACCCCACCCTCCCCCAAAGGTGGTTGCCATAGTCCCCAGGTGGTCACCACCAGTCCCCAGGTGGTCACCACCAGTCCCCAGGTGGTCATGCATGGTGTAATTTTGCAATTTGTACAACATCCCATTTCTCCATACCCTCTCCACTTCTGCATCACAGGCATCAGTAAGCAAACCTCCGCCTCACACAATGCACACATATATACCACACAAATACATACAAATTATGCATGCCACATACGACAAATTCACATACATACACAAGCACACAATCCTCACATACACACACACACACACACACACACACACACACACACACACACACACACACACACACACACAATGGGCACCACCCTTGGTGACTAGCCCTCACCATTTCGGCAAAGATGCATCCAATGGCCCACACATCAACAGGAGTGGAGTAGTACTGGGAGCCGAGGAGTAGTTCTGGGGACCGGTACCAGAGAGTGACCACCTGGTGGAGTGAGTGAGTGAGTGAGTGAGTGAGTGAGTGAGTGAGTGAGTGAGTGAGTGAGTGAGTGAGTGAGTGAGGGAGGGAGGGAGGGAGGGAGGGAGGGAGGGAGGGAGGGAGGGAGGGAGGGAGGGAGGGAGGGAGGGAGGGAGGGAGGGAGGGAGATGAGTGCATGTTACATCATATATAATCATATCATGTACTGAGCATAGCATATAGTGAGCATAGCATATAGTCATGTTACATCATATCATGTACTGAGCATAGCATATAATCTACTTTATTTATAACTCCCTTCACCCACAACTTCAAATGCAAACTTAAGGAATTTAATGGTCACAGTTTTCATGTTACACATGTACAAAGGTCTGTTTAATTTGAGTTGCAGTTGAAGTATTTTTTTTGACAGCTTAATTACTAACAATCACTGCCTCATGTGTTCAATTGATTATAGATACATACATACATATATATTAGGAGACAAGTACTGGCATGCATACATGCACTTAAAAATTGCCTACAAACCTACAAGCCTATGAAAAGGGATACATATCTGCCACAAGGATGTAAGGTTAACACTACGGAGTCGAAAACTGAGGTAATAACATCCTGAGGTAATTGTAAGGATTTGTACACAGACCATGAACACTGCTGCTATATATAAATCAGATAAGCATGCAAGGAGATGCTTATCGAATCTGCACTCATATGTACCATCGCAATACAAGTATACTGATCTGTGTGTTGGAAATATACTGATCTGTGTGTTGGAAATATACTGATCTGTGTGCTGGAAATATACTGATCTGAGTGTTGGAAATATACTGATCTGTGTGCTGGAAATATACTGATCTGTGTGCTGGAAATATACTGATCTGTGTGCTGGAAATATACTGATCTGAGTGTTGGAAATATACTGATCTGTGTGCTGGAAATATACTGATCTGAGTGTTGGAAATATACTGATCTGTGTGCTGGAAATATACTGATCTGTGTGCTGGAAATATACTGATCTGAGTGTTGGAAATATACTGATCTGTGTGCTGGAAATATACTGATCTGTGTGTTGGAAATATACTGATCTGTGTGCTGGAAATATACTGATCTGTGTGATGGAAATATACTGATCTGTGTGTTGGAAATATACTGATCTGTGTGCTCAAATATACTGACCTGCATTGGGATGTGTACTGATTTATAAAATGATGTGCCGGGAATATACTAACTGATGTGCTAGGAATATACTAACTGATGTGTCAGGAATATACTAACTGATGTGCCTGGAATATAATATACACATGCACTGACGTGTGTGCCATCAAAACCTCAGCCATCTACCTCGTGAGTGTAGGTGCGCACAGGAACACCAAAGGCTCTGGCCAGACCAAAGTCAGCCACCTTCACCATCCCCTGAGCACTAATGAGAAGGTTCTGAGGCTTCAGATCTCTGTGGAGGACACGATGGGTGTGGCAGAAGGCAATCCCATCAAGAACCTGGTACAGGTAACTCTGAGGGAGGGAGGGAGGGAGGGAGGGAGGGAGGGAGGGAGGGAGGGAGGGAGGGAGGGAGGGAGGGAGGGAGGGAGGGAGGGGGGGGGGGAGGGAGGGAGGGAGGGAGGGAGGGAGGGAGGGAGGGAGGGAGGGAGGGAGGGAGGGAGGGAGGGAGGGAGGGAGGGAGGGAGGGAGGGAGGGAGGGAGGGAGGGAGGGAGGGAGGGAGGGAGGGAGGGAGGGAGGGAGGGAGGGAGGGAGGGAGGGAGGGAGGGAGGGAGGGAGGGAGGGAGGGAGGGAGGGAGGGAGGGAGGGAGGGAGGGAGGGAGGGAGGGAGGGAGGACGGTAAAAACTTTTTTTTTAATCAAATTGCACTGACCTTCACAAGATCATGAGGTATTCCACTTGAGACGTGCTTGTCCATGTACTTTTTGAGGTCATAGTCCAGGTACTCAAATACCAGGTACAGCTTTCTGTCACAGTGGAGCACCTCAAAGAGACTGAGGTGTGGGGATATAGGTCATACATGTATGTAGCCACATACGGAGTGTAGGTCTATACTATAGGCCCATATAAGGAGTGTAGGAAATAGTATATAGGCCCATATAAGGAGTGAAAGGATGTACGATTATATGCACATAAATGGGACGTAGGTAACATCTGGTGGTTGCCAATGGACTATGTGCATGTGTGTGTGTCGACACCATATGGGGTAATAAATTTGCACCATCCTGGGAACCTATAGCCCATTCACATATCCTCCTCGGAGGAGGGGGGGGGGGGGGGGTTCCACTTCACAATTAATTATACTTTAATATACTACTGCTGTGTTCAAGTACAATATAACAACCAAGCTCTTCTGCACAGCTTCACAATGAGTTAACAGAATTGTACATGTACCACAACACAATGTGAACTAAATGATAGATCAAACAAACGCCTACATGTAGGCGTTCAGCCTATGTGTAGGCGTTCAGCCTATGTGTAGGTGTTCTATTGTAACCTATGGTCATCGCATTCAATGGCGTTAAAAACTTCGAACTCAAATAATGTAACTGTTAAGCATAGGGCTTCGTCTTTAATTCGCTTTGGGGCTCATTCAGCCATCGGCTCTTTAGCAAGCCTTCATGTATGTTAACACGCATATGCGCAGGCGACGATCTATAAGGGGCTCGTACAATCTGCCCTATGGAATATGACAACATGCATGCCTGACCTGACAGTTGTGTGTACACACATTCAATCAACTCCAATTATTTTTAGATGTACATGTATGCCATAATACACCCCATACAATATTTGTACCTACATGCATGCGTACATTTATGTATGCATGTTATTCAAATAGATAAAACTGTCCCATACATATACATATATATAGCAGGCTCATGTTAGCAGCTTTGTACCACAAGCTCTATATACCAGCACAAGCACATGCACGCACACCTGACAATATTAGGGTGGTTTAGCTCCTTCAAGAGGGATATCTCTCTGATGGCTGTTGATGGCACACCCTCACACTCTCTGCGGATATTAGGGAGAAGAGAAGATAGTGAAAAAGGGAAGAAAGTAGTCTCAAACAAGCCACCACAAATTTTAGCACTGACAGTTACTGTTGCAACACTCACACGTCCAGGCGTATCTTCTTGAGGGCGACGGATCTTCCCGTATCCTTGACGCGCGCCTTGTACACTACGCCGTAGGTTCCTTCGCCAACCTTCTCCAGTCTCTCGAAACCATCCATTCGGTCCTCGAGTGACATCATTGCTGTCGCAAAACCGAGGTGAGTTTGAGTGGGTGAGGTGGGGAACAGAACACGGCAGTACGCACTGCAACTCTGCATGCCCAGACAAGCATTCTAAAACGTGACGCTGCGCAAGGTACCGTACAATGTAGGGTGTTTTCCAAGGCAATTTACACGTGTGAGAATTTGAATTTTCAATCCCACAACTTTGTCCTTTAATAGCATAACACGCGTACACCCAAGTACAGGCTAGCCGCAATACAACTTACCTAGCAGGAGCCTTTAGGGCAGCTTTGCAAATTGCAACGTTACAGGCTACCGGTATACTGTGTACACAGTAATATTAAATACGGCCTCTTCAATTCAAACAGCAGCAGCCGGCCCCGCGCAACGCACGTGCGCAAGATTCAAATCCTGACATGATATGTTTATATGTAGTATTGGCAAGTTAGTGCTATAATGCGATTTCGAGCCAAGCTGTTGGACATCACTTGTATAAACCACTTCTCGTGTAAGCTACATATATATTATTCGAAAACCGTTTAAAATGTCGCGCGCGTGCTGTTAAAAGCAATCAAATATAGTAGGCCTATAAATAAGGCACTAACATAGGCCTATAGAAATGAAACGGACCAAGAAATATGTACAAGTCCTCCGCCGTTGGCATTCCTAGCAATCGTTCAGTGTACCGTAATATAATATCGTCATTGTTTTCATCGTTCTATTTGGTGACCCCTTTCCCCTATCACGTCCCCTCTTCCAGCTGTGGTGGCCACTTTGGCCAGGAGCGTGAAGACGTGCGTCCTCCGGCTGACTCCCGACAAGGTCTGCTTCGTCATATCTTCGGAAAGGGGAGGACTCATGGGAGGGACAAACATATGGTGTGAACTTCAGCAGGTGCGATTCTTCCATCCTGCCTCTCCGCATATCCCTCCACATGCTATTATACCTCCTAGTACCCCACCATACACGTCCATACCACACCCCATGCTGAATCCTTAACCACACCCCATGCTTCATGCTTAGCCACACCCCATGCTGAGACACCCCATACTGGATGCTTAACCACACCCCATGCTGAATGCTTAACCACACCCCATGCTGAATGCTTAACCACACCCCATGCTGAATGCTTAACCACACCCCATGCTGAATGCTTAACCACACCCCATGCTGAATGCTTAACCACACCCCATGCTGAATGCTATCCTACATGCAAGCTTTACTTCTATTTTGCAGTGATCACAATAATGCACACACACATGGTGCCACATCATATGCTGATGTGTGGCCTACACACGTACATAAACTCACACCACCGGCTGGTCCAACGTACACACAGATCTACATGTGCACACACTTACTTTCTACGCACTCACAATTCACACCTGCAGAGCAATTTCTTTGACGAGTATCGGATAGAGGGCAAGGATGAGACCAACCAGATCTATCTGGATATTAGCGTGGAGCAGCTGTCCAGGGCACTCAAGTCCTCCATGGGGGCACAGGTGGTAAAGATCAAACTGACCAAGAAGCAGGGAGCCTTCATCACCGTGGAGATAGTGCAGGTACCTCCCTTCTTCCCAACTCTACTTCCTCCCATTTCTCTCGTCCACTCCCTACTCTCTCCCCTTCCTCATCTCCACCCCCTCCTTTCTCTCCTCTCCCCTCCCCCTCCCCTCCCACCCCTCCCTACTCCTCAGCTTTTATAATCTATTTAGGTCTGGGGAGGAGGATGTGTAGAGGAGGGGGATAGTGGCCAACCCCCCATCATGCAGATTTTATATTTTCCTTCCCTCCTCCCTTTCTCCTTTCCTCTTCTCCTCCTCCCCTTTCCTCTTCTCCTCCTCCCCTTTCCTCTTCTCCTCCTCCCCTTTCCTCTTCTCCTCCCCTCTCCTCTTCTCCTCCTCCCCTCTCCTCTTCTCCTCCTCCCCTCTCCTCTTCTCCTCCTCCCCTTTCCTCTTCTCCTCCTCCCCTTTCCTCTTCTCCTCCTCCCCTCTCCTCTTCTCCTCCTCCCCTCTCCTCTTCTCCTCCTACCCTTCCTTCCCCAGCCAACAGGTCTCTCTTCCACTCTTAGAACCATTCTACACGACATACCGGTGTCAGTGGTACCAGACAGGCTGTGGTGTGAGTACCAGGAGCCAGATATGCCTGAAGTTGATGTGAGTTATCACATCTGGGCATAACACAATGGGGGCGTTTCTCCAGCTCATGCAAATAGTTATTCTTAATGATTGCATTAGATACACGTATCAAGGGTCAATTATGTATGCCTTGGACTTGACTTCCCCTAACTGGGAGATACCTTCCATATATTCCTGCTTCTCAGGTGCCTAAGGCCCCCCCCCCCCCCCCCCCCCCCCCCCCACAGCGCTCCCCATACCATCTGGGCATAACATAATGGGGGGGGGGGTTGTGGGCAGGGGGGAATTCAACTTAGGGATTCATGAAATACTGCTGCATTCTAAGAACATTAAGTTTGACTACATGTACATGGCTTACTAGGCCCTACAGAGTTCATTGTACAACTCACATTTGAAATTGAGTATCCACCAATCAACATTTGGCGTGCAATATGCATCCTACATGTGTCTGAGAGTATTTTAATTGCTTTTATAAAAGTCATGTAAAGTGGCTTTCCTTGTGTGTTATTTACAACAAAAGTAACACTTTGTTGATAATGATATGGCATTCACACTTACACAAACACCTGCACACACACCCACACACACTTACACACACACGTGCACACACTTACACACACACACGTGCACACACTTACACACACACACACACTTACACACACACCCACACACACTTACACACACACCCACACACACTTCACTTCCTTCCCTCTAGGTGAGCATCTACCTCCCTCCTCTAAAACTTCTGAAGACCGTCGTGGACAGAATGAAGACACTCGGCAACTACATAGTGAGTATTGTGGTCTGGGGACCTGGGCAAACAGGAATGATGCAATGTGTGTGTGTTGGTAAGGAGCAAGTGTGGGAGGTACATGTATGCAACTGGAGATATGTACATGTACCAAGGACTATTAATAGTCATAATTAAGTAGTCCTTGGCCAAACTAACATTCCTGCTGCCCATACAGTCATGTGCCTAGTCCAGCCTTTGTGGCAAAGTAAACATACCAGAGTGTTTCAACCTACATTCCATTTTGCACTGAACCACAACCAGGGGCGGATACAGGGGGGGGGGTTGGGGGTTGCAACCCCCCCTTTTGTCCAAATTCCTTTTTTTTTTTCCACACAGTTTTAGGGGGTTTTAGGGTTTACAACCCCCTCTTTTGTCCAAAAACCTTGTGTTTCGCACGCACGCGGACAGCACCCCCCCCCCCCCCCCCCCCCCCCCCCCCCCCCTTGTCTGAAATCCTGTATCCACCCCTGACAACATCTATATGTATTTGCCTGTTGGAGTGCAGATCAGATCAGTGTGTGTATGTATGTGTGTTGTGTGTGTGTGTGTGTGTGTGTGTGTGTGTGTGTGTGTGTGTGTGTGTGTGTGTGTGTGTGTGTGTGTGTGTGTGTGTTTGTGTGTGTGTGTGTGTGTGTGTGTGTGTGTTTGTGTGTGTGTGTGTGTGTGTGTGTGTGTGTGTGTCTATGTTATCAACTTTCTAGTGGAATCCATAGCACTTGTACTTTGGACCGGTAAGGAAGCGGTGCACTGATCTTGGAGATACACACACACACACACACACACACACACACACACACACACACACACACACACACAAAGCTACCCATCCTTGGTATCGTGGTTAATTATGGCATGTGCAAAAATAGGAGGATCTAACCCTTTGTGTGTGTGTGTATGTGTGTGTATGTTTGTGTATGTGTGTGTATGTGTGTGTGTGTGTGTATGTGTGTGTATGTTTGTGTATGTGTGTGTGTACATGTATGTGTGTGTGTGTGTGTGTGTGTGTGTGTGTGTGTGTGTGTGTGTGTGTGTTTTGGTAAGGAGCAGCTGTAGGAGGTGTACCGGTTGTAGGAGCTTTGGAGGTCACATACATGTACTGTACAACCAAGGTCTATCAATATGTCATAATTAATAGCCTACCTTTGTGGCAAAGTAAACACACCACAGTATTTCAACCCTAAATTTCCTTATGCACTGAACCACAACATCTGAATGTAGAGTCAGATTTTGTTATTATTTTGGCAACGTCCTGAGCCTATGGAAAGATCTTCTTAAGAACTGATCAACTGTAGGGCCAATGCCTCACCTCCATCTTGCACCAAAGGCTCTCTGTGAAGCATCTCTGCATCGAGTGAGTTCCCCCTACCATGGGGGTACAAAACGGAGTGAGTTCCCATCCATCAGGACACAGAGTTCCCTGCCGACATGGCTGCACTACGCTTCTGGCCCTCCCCGCTGGGCTTACCGTATTGAGGCAGGTGTAGAGCCAGCCCTGTATCGAGGCAGGTGTAGAGCCAGCCCTGTATCGAGGCAGGTGTAGAGCCAGCCCTGTATCGAGGCAGGTGTAGAGCCAGCCCTGTATCGAGGCAGGTGTAGAGCCAGCCCTGTATCGAGGCAGGTGTAGAGCCAGCCCTGTATTGAGGCAGGTGTTAGAGTCAGCCCTGTATCGAAGCAGGTGTAGAGCCAGCCCTGTATCGAGGCAGGTGTAGAGCCAGCCTTATAGACCATGCAGCAAGTCTGGTGAAATCACGTCCGTTGAAGCCAGGTGCAACATTCATTGTCACCAGATACCAACCGGTGAAGCTGGAATGCACATCCCAGTTACTTCATAATGTGCCACTTTGACATTGCTCTTGCACCTGAAAAGATGTTTTGTTTAGAACCGGAGTGTTGGCATCAAAGACCGAACGGTGTGCATACCATTGGTCGGCTGTCAGAGGCTTGTGATGAGGGGGTGGGGGGGTTTTCTACGCTGGAACTCCTCCCAAATGTGCCAACACTGACACACCTAGAGCAACTTGATTATCCAGGGTGTGTGCATTGCATAAATCCTAAACTTCAATTCTTCAGGAGGTAAACATATGTATGCCATGGGTGGTCAACACAGAGCACTATTTAGCCTGCACACATAACCCTGCACACATAGCCCTGCACACATAACCTGCACACATAGCCCCTGCACACATAGCCCCTGCACACATAGCCCCTGCACACATAGCCCCTGCACACATAGCCCCTGCACACATAGCCTGCACATATAGCTCTGCACACATAGCCATGCACACATAGCCCTGCACACATAGCCCTGCACACATAGCCCTGCACACATAGCCCTGCACACATAGCCCTGCACACATAGCCCTGCACACATAACCTGCACACATAGCCCCTGCACACATAGCCCTGCACACATAACCTGCACACATAGCCCCTGCACACATATCCCTGCACACATAGCCTGCACACATAGCCCTGCACACATAGCCCCTGCACACATAACCCTGCACACATAGCCCCTGCACACATAGCCCTGCACACATAACCTGCACACATAGCCCCTGCACACATATCCCTGCACACATAGCCTGCACACATAGCCCTGCACACATGACCTGCACACATAGCCCCTGCACACATATCCCTGCACACATAGCCTGCACACATAGCCCTGCACACATAGCCCCTGCACACATAACCCTGCACACATAGCCCCTGCACACATAGCCCTGCACACATAACCTGCACACATAGCCCCTGCACACATAGCCCTGCACACATAACCTGCACACATAGCCCCTGCACACATATCCCTGCACACATAGCCTGCACACATAGCCCTGCACACATAGCCCCTGCACACATAACCCTGCACACATAGCCCCTGCACACATAGCCCTGCACACATAACCTGCACACATAGCCCCTGCACACATAGCCCTGCACACATAACCTGCACACATAGCCATGCACACACAGCCCTGCACACACAGCCCTGCACACATAGCCCTGCACACACAGCCCTGCACACACAGCCCTGCACACATAGCCCTGCACACATAGCCCCTGCACACATAGCCCCTGCACACATAGCCTGCACACATAGCTCTGCACACATAGCCATGCACACACAGCCCTGCACACACAGCCCTGCACACACAGCCCTGCACACACAGCCCTGCACACATAGCCTGCACACACAACCCTGCACACATATCCCTGCACACATAGCCCTGCACACATAGCCCCTGCACACATAGCCCTGCACACATAGCCCTGCACACATAGCCCCTGCACACATAGCCCTGCACACATATCCCTGCACACATAACCTGCACACATAGCCCCTGCACACATAGCCCTGCACACATAACCTGCACACATAGCCCCTGCACACATAGCCCTGCACACATAACCTGCACACATAGCCATGCACACACAGCCTTGCACACACAGCCCTGCACACATATATCCCTGCACACACAGCCCTGCACACACAGCCCTGCACACATAGCCCTGCACACATAGCCCCTGCACACATAGCCCCTGCACACATAGCCTGCACACATAGCTCTGCACACATAGCCATGCACACACAGCCCTGCACACACAGCCCTGCACACATAGCCCTGCACACACAGCCCTGCACACATAGCCCCTGCACACATAGCCCTGCACACATAGCCCTGCACACATAGCCCCTGCACACATAGCCCTGCACACATAGCCCTGCACACATAGCCCCTGCACACATAGCCCCTGCACACATAGCCCCTGCACACATAGCCCTGCACACATAACCTGCACACATATCCCTGCACACATAACCTGCACACATAGCCCCTGCACACATAGCCCCTGCACACATAGCTCTGCACACATAGCCCTGCACACATAACCTGCACACATAGCCCTGCACACATAGCCCTGCACACATAGCCCCTGCACACATAGCCCTGCACACATAGCCCTGCACACATAGCCCTGCACACATAGCCCTGCACACATAGCCCTGCACACATATCCCTGCACACACAGCCCTGCACACATAGCCCCTGCACACATAGCCTGCACACATAGCCCCTGCACACATAGCCCCTGCACACATAGCCTGCACACATAGCTCTGCACACATAGCCATGCACACACAGCCCTGCACACACAGCCCTGCACACACAGCCCTGCACACATAGCCCTGCACACATAGCCCTGCACACATAGCCCCTGCACACATAGCCCCTGCACACATAGCCCTGCACACATAACCTGCACACATATCCCTGCACACATAACCTGCACACATAGCCCCTGCACACATAGCCCCTGCACACATAGCTCTGCACACATAGCCCTGCACACATAACCTGCACACATAGCCCTGCACACATAGCCTTGCACACATAGCCCCTGCACACATAGCCCTGCACACATAGCCCTGCACACATAGCCCTGCACACATAGCCCTGCACACATAGCCCTGCACACATAACCTGCACACATAGCCCTGCACACATAGCTCTGCACACATAGCCATGCACACACAGCCCTGCACACACAGCCCTGCACACACAGCCCTGCACACATAGCCCTGCACACATAGCCCTGCACACATAGCCCCTGCACACATAGCCCCTGCACACATAGCCCCTGCACACATAGCCCTGCACACATAACCTGCACACATATCCCTGCACACATAACCTGCACACATAGCCCTGCACACATAGCCTTGCACACATAGCCCCTGCACACATAGCCCTGCACACATAGCCCTGCACACATAGCCCTGCACACATAGCCCTGCACACATAGCCTGCACACATATCCCTGCACACACAGCCCTGCACACATAGCCCTGCACACATAGCCCTGCACACATAGCCCTGCACACATAGCCCTGCACACATAGCCCTGCACACATATCCCTAGCCCTGCACACATAGCCCTGCACACATAACCTGCACACATAGCCCTTCACACATAGCCCTGCACACATAGCCCTGCACACATAGCCCTGCACACATAGCCCTGCACACATAGCCCTGCACACATAGCCCTGCACACATAGCCCTGCACACATAGCCCTGCACACATAGCCCTGCACACATAGCCCTGCACACATAGCCCTGCACACATAGCCCTGCACACATAGCCTGCACACATAGCCCATGCACACATATCCCTGCACACACAGCCCTGCACACATAACCTGCACACATAGCCATGCACACATAGCCCTGCACACATAGCCCTGCACACATATCCCTGCACACACAGCCCTGCACACATAGCCCTGCACACATAGCCCTGCACACATAACCGGCACACATAGCCCTTCACACATAGCCCTGCACACATAGCCCTGCACACTTAGCCTGCACACATAGCCCTGCACACATAGCCCTGCACACATAGCCCTGCACACATAGCCCCTGCACACATAGCCCTGCACACATAACCTGCACACATAGCCCTGCACACATAGCCCTGCACACATAACCTGCACACATAGCCCTTCACACATAGCCCTGCACACATAGCCCTGCACACATAGCCTGCACACATAGCCCTGCACACATAGCCCTGCACACATAACCTGCACACATAGCCCTTCACACATAGCCCTGCACACATAGCCCTGCACACATAGCCCTGCACACATAGCCTGCACACATAGCCCTGCACACATAGCCCTGCACACATAGCCCTGCACACATAGCCCTGCACACATAGCCCTGCACACATAGCCTGCACACATAGCCCTGCACACATAGCCCTGCACACATAGCCCTGCACACATAGCCTGCACACATAGCCCTGCACACATAGCCCTGCACACATAGCCCTGCACACATAGCCCTGCACACATAGCCTGCATACATAGCCCTGCACACATAGCCCTGCACACATAGCCCTGCACACATAGCTCTGCACACATAGCCCTTCACACATACTTACTGCCTATGAACCTATGAAGATATAGACATTGGACTGTGGTGTGGAGTAATAGTTGTGTGCATTGAAACATGAAGTACAGCTGGAGAAAGAGAACTGTGTGCATGTGTGTGTGCATGTGTGTGTGTGTGCATGTGTGTGTGCATGTGTGTGTGTGCATGTGTGTGTGTGCATGTGTGTGTGCATGTATGTGTGCGCATGTGTGTGCATGTGTGTGTGTGCATGTGTGTGTGTGCATGTGTATGTATGTATGTATGTATGTACTGAATGTATTTAAAGGCTCTGTAGCAACGAGAAGGACTTATCGCTTAAAAATGGGCAATATTGGTACAGTTCCAAACAGTTAAGGTCATTTTCAACTCTTCACATGCCTCACTGAAATGATCAGAGTTATGGTGGATTACTTTTTTTAGTTTGTCGTGGAGATGGTGTTAATAACCAGAATAACTAGCTAATGGTGTACTGAGGTCAGGAGGGAGGAGTGCAGGGGGGAGGGTTGGACACCTAGTCATTAATCGACTCCACTTTACAGCCTTTTGCTCCTGTTTCAGGCTTTTGTTTTAAAGCCTTCAATATGGATAGATAGTCTGTGTCACCAGGTGCGGGGTGGGTGGGGGGGGGGGGGGGGGACCCCTGTATCCATGTATCCACGCCCTTGGAATGTATGGGAAGATGTAAACAAGGGTGGGGTGGGTGGGATGATGGCTAATGTTTTATTTTAAATGGGCAGCCTTAAATGGGCAGCCTTCCCATATATAATACATCTATTTGAACATGCCACCTGGAACCCCCCCCCCCATAAGTCACAGGGCACAAGGCACAATGGTTTTGTAATTATTTATTTATCAATAGGGTTATGCTGCCGTATAGGAGGCAGTTGCAAGTTGTGCCTTTTATCTCTCCCTCCTCCCCTCCCTCCCCTCCCTCCTCCTCTCCCTCCTCTCCCTTCACTTCACTCTTTAGACCATCAGTGCCAACATGAATGGGGAACTGAGATTGACACTGGAGACTGATGCCGTCACAGCAACAACCTTCTTCAAAGATCTCCAAAACCACCACTTCTCAGGTAAGAACTCCCCTCCTCCTCCCTCCCTCCCTCCCTCCCTCCCTCCCTCCCTCCCTCCCTCCCTCCCTCCCTCCCTCCCTCCCTCCCTCCCTCCCTCCCTCCCTCCCTCCCTCCCTCCCTGCCCTCCCTCCCTCCCTCCCTCCCTCCTCCCTCCCTTCCTCCTATCTCTCACTGTGGTGTTAAGAACAATGAGTGTGACAAGAAAGTGAGATAGGTTACCATAGATACAATGTTACAAAGGTGGTTAAGAGCAATGTGATATGATGTAATCTAATGTATCACAGATGCGTCACTGACAGAGGAGTCCGCGTCATCTCTGCACGAGGCATGCGTGGACATCAGGAAGTTCAGCCAGTTCTTTCAGGGACAGTTCAACCCAACTAAAGTGATATGCAGTGAGTGATTGGGGAGTGGTTAGGGGTGGGGTACATATTGTACCTATGGACACATATTCATTTCAGTCATCATAAGGTGGTATACACCAGTGTATGCAGCCTTCAGGAAAGGAGAGGGCAGGTCAAATTATATTAAAAGGTGACCTTTCGTGATGTAAGGCAAAATAATATTATGTAATCATTACTAAAATGTACGTATACATGTACATTTTCATACGTACATGTATTTGCTAGAATGCGTACGCGTATGTATTAAATACGGATGGAGTGATAAAAAAAGTTGACCTTTTAAGGGTGATTGAAGACCTCGTTTTGGGGAGGAGGGGGGGCCTTCGAACCCATCTACCCTTCCCCCCCCCCTTCCTGCATACGCCCATGGTGTTAGTGATATAGATGTGAATAGTACTCTTCTGCCTCTCTCTGCAGACATAATCAATGCCAAAGGTCTTCAGCTCTTCCTCCTGCACGAAGATGTCTCTATGCAGTACTACATACCTGCAGTGGCCAGGTAGAAGACATATATACCCCCCCCCCCCCCCCCCCCCCCCCCCCCCCCAGTCAGTCCTCCTGTTATGAGGGGAACAGCCCATGGATCCCTTCCCTTCTTGCTGCCATGTCTGTCAGACTAATACTGTATTTATACATACATGTACTCTCTAACTCTCCCTCTCTCAATCATCACTCATGTACAAATGTATTACTTATCAAATCTCTTCTTGGATCAGGAGCATGTATAGTGTGTGTGTGTGTGTGTGTGTGTGTGTGTGTGTGTGTGTGTGTGTGTGTGTGTGTGTGTGTGCATGTGTGTGTGTGCATGTATAGTGTGTGTGTGTACGTGTGTGTGTGTGTGTACACGTGTGTGTGTGCATGTGTGTGTGTGTGTGTGCATGTATAGTGTGTGTGTGCATGTGTGTGTGCATGTGTGTGTTTGTGTGTACACGTGTGTGTGTGTGCATGTGTGTGTGTGTGTGTGTGTACACGTGTGTGTGCATGTATAGTGTGTGTGTGTGTGTGTGTGCATGTGTGTGTGTGTGTACACGTGTGTGTGTGTGCATGTGTGTGTGCATGTGTGTGTGTGTGTACACGTGTGTGTGTGTGCATGTGTGTGTGTGTGTGTGTGCCTGCAGCTAACTTAAAGGAGCATACATAAGAGTTAGAAATGCTGTTCCATCCACTGGATGTTATTATTTATGAATCGTTAGCAAGGTAATTTGCATGTGATATTCTTCACTTCACCCTCCACTATGGCTACATGTATATTTTAAAGGTTCATTATTGCGGGCTTTTTTTTTGTTTAACAATAAATAGTTTTAAGATCTGTAATGAATACATTGTCATGTTGATAACACAACAATGGACAGCAGCACTGATTTATGGACAGTGATGTCTGAAAGGGAAAAGAGAACTGTGGAAGGAGAGGGGAGGAGGAGAAGATCAGGATGATTCCTTTGATAGTTCGCTCCTTAATGTTTGCGTGAGGGCTTCCGATGCGTTCAGGGCGATCTTGAGGTACGAGTGGTGGAGCATTCTCATGTGCGCGGGGTTCTGGACGCCCTGGACCGTGAGTGCCCCCGAGGGCACGCTGTCACCCGGCGCCCCCGCGTCTACGAAGAGCTGCTCCGTCTGAGATGTGTGCACGTGCACAAAAACGACAATAACGATTACGTACACGCAAGGGTATAGCAAGTGTACACCGCACATGCATACACACACACAAAGCACATACAAGCACGCAAGTACACACACGCACGCAAGTACACACACACACTCACACACACGCACGCAAGTACACACACGCACAAGCCACAACGTACCGGCAACTCGTGATTCCACAAGCAACGGGCACCCAGCTTCCGTGATACGCACCGTTCCATGTCCGCTTCCCTCTCCAACGCCCACGACGCGGCCCCCTCCTCCTCCAGGCACTCTTCAACGACCGGTGCTACGTGCTTGAGCAGGCCCCTGCTGAACACAAGGCCCGTACTCGGCGCGCAGCTGCGGTCGCTCGAACCGGAGGGACTCTGTTTCTTCTGGGTCAACTTCAGCTTCACCATTCCGTCGCGACGCACGAACAGCGGGTCTTCGGGATTAAGGTTCGCCAGAACCTGTAACGCGGTGTTGACCCTGACGTAAGTGTCTTCCCCGACAACGATGAACCAGTTGTAGCGGTGGTCCGTGTACTTGTCGTACAGCAGGGCCAGGACGCGGTACACAAGCCTGGCATCGTCCCACTCCAACTCCAGCGTCTTTGCCGAGTCGCCAGCCAAACGCCGCACGGTGAACAGCTCCAAGTCATGTAGGCCGGACCCCCACGTGCTTTCGATGGCGGAAGCGGTGGTGGACGGTTCCCTGGGAACCACGACCGCCACGAAGAGCGGCCTTTTAAGCTCGAAGTTGTTCTCCTCCGGCGCGGGACCTGGTTGTGAGAGCAGCTGTGAGAAATTTGTTTCAGAAGAGAACAGCATTCGCTTCGTTAGGGCGATGCAGTTTTGAGGGGATGGTGAGATGAGAACGGACAAGAGAATCCCCGCGGTCACCCCCAGTGCCATTATCACGGCATCACGGCGCTTCAAACGTATCACAGCCATGTAAACAGCTAACAGCTTTGTCACGTGATGATCTTATGAATACAATGACTCATAAATATGGTTCAATGGTCCATACTAGTACTAGTAGGCTTGGGTCCGTGTTGCCACAACTGTTGGCTACCGTATCTAGCTCTTTCAATGATGTCATTAAGAACAGCATGGCGGTGATAGTGACCTTAGCTAGGTCACACGAGGTGTTGACAAGGTACCATCTAGGAGACCTGGAATTTGATATTGGCAAAGTTGTAGATTCCTTTGACTATATAGCTCATCTAGGACACAAGCTTTTAGACAAGGGTCCCTGATGAAATTATCTGGGTTATGCCCTATGATTGGAAGCAGCCTGGGGATTGGTCAACAGGTGGTGTTTGGTAGTAGCCTGGGGACTGGTTATACTCGCAGGTGGTGATTGGAAGCAGCCTGGGGACTGGTTATACTGGCAGGTGGTGATTGGAAGCAGCCTGGGGACTGGTTATACTGGCAGGTGGTGATTGGAAGCAGCCTGGGGACTGGTTATACTGGCAGGTGGTGATTGGAAGCAGCCTGGGGACTGGTTATACTGGCAGGTGGTGATTGGAAGCAGCCTGGGGACTGCAGCTGCCATACTACATATGAGCTGTGTACTACATATTTGTATTCTTTAACAACTGATTAGTTGATGAACCATAATTGGGCAAGGGACCTCACTACAGTCCCAGAACAAATAGCAGCACAAGGCAGAAGCCATAATCCACTTCTGTGATGGGTGCCTTGCAGACATAGCAAATTGAACCAGTAACATATAATACATGCAAGGAGGGGGAGGGAGGGAGGGGAGGGAGGGAGGGAGGGAGGGAGGGAGGTCTGTTCTCTGTGCATCATGATGATATTGCAGCCAAGCAACAGAGCACTGGCACACTGGTTTTTACATGGTGATATCTTGCATGTAAGTCCTACATAGCTGTACATGCCACATTCACAGGAGGCCCCAGTAGCTGTTTGAATGACGATACATGTGCGTGTGTGGTGTTGTATGGTGTGTGTGTGCCTGTGTGGTGTGACAGCCCAAGTGAACATTTATATGCACCAACCACATGTGTTACAAAAAGGACATAGCTGAAATTGGGCTTGTTTTTAAATGAAGATAATATTTGTGGTGTTCTAGCTAATGACAGGTGATTTCCATGGTAACTGTGGTGGAAGCTTGGTGGCAATCCTCCATGATGGGTGTGGCCTCGAGAGGTTCCTTTCAAACACCACGTAGTCAATGACATCCTTGGGTCTCTTGTCATCACCACGCAGCAACCTCCCTGCAGTGTCATATACCGCCAGGATCTGGAACCATGACAAGGATATGAACATATGCACACACACACACACACACACACACACACACACACACACACACACACATACACATACAATACCACACACACACACACACACACACACACACACACACACATACACATACACATACAATACCACACACACACACACACACACACACACATCAATACCAGTGTAAGCAAGGGGGTGAGGGGAATTTTCCTCTATCATGAAGTGCTTTGCCATGCAGCACTGGACAAAAAAAATATTTGACAGGCAAGCACTTGGGGAGAAGAATGAAATGGATTTTGTTCAGTGCTCTTTTTTTTGCCCTGTATGAAGCTGGTAAATGTATCAATTGTTGATGATTTTAACAATCAACCATCAACCATGAAGCCATGCAAGAAGAGAAACATTCAGATGACCAAAACACCATGTATGGACATAGTGCTCCACCTCAAACCCACCCCACATATCCCTACACCAGTGTACACACACACACACACACACACACACAACACACACACACACACACACACACACACACACACAGAGTAGCAAATGACAACATGAAAACCACACATCCTCATAGGAGGTCTGGTGAATGGTCGTATACTGAACTTGTGCACAATATTAAGATGCAGGAGGTTGGCAGTAGTCCGGTGAACCCGGAGTGATGCAGGACATGTACATAGCATACCAAGCCTGACCTTGGTGAGGGAGAATGCTTGGGCTATCCTGGCAAGATCCAAATGGCCTGCTAGCTGAGCCCCTGTGTGTGCTGTCTTATATATATCCTCCAGTGTGTTGTTTGTTATGAGTGTGTAATTAACAACAAAAAAACCCATATATATCGTGAAAAATAAAAACAGATTGAACTTGACCCTGATAAGAGGCAACTCCAGGGCCATTCTATCTAGAGTATGTGTTTGACATTGTGATGTGTGCTTAAATTATACATAATCTGTACATGATGAAATTTTGTGTTTTTCATTTTTTAAAAATTATTTTATAAATCCTTGCTGGAAGGTACTGCTGCTGCAGCCACACAGGTAGTCCAAGAACTTCACTTTAGGACCTCCAAGCTAAAAGTGATAGTCGACTTCCACAAGGTTGCAACGCATTTTGCAGTGGTGTCAAGTTTTATGGTATGCTTTGATCCACTATAAAATTGAAATCAACTTGTAAGGACGGCATCAATGGGGCAATTTGTCACTTGCAACTCAAAATGGATATCAGTAAACTAAAGAAATTATTTGAGTTGCATGTGACAAGTCGCCTCGTGTATGCCGCTGGGGCCTTTACCACACTATGCTGATTGCCCACAACAATGCCAACCAACATTGTATGTAAATGTGTGCGTGTATGTGTGTGTGTGTGCAGTGTGTGTGCGTGTACGTGAGTGTGTGTGCGTGTACGTGAGTGTGTACGTATGTGTAAATGTGAGTGTGTGTGTGTACGAGTGTGTGTGTGTGTGTGTAGACAGCTTCAAGAAACAATCCTCCAGTGCTTGGATTGTGTGCTACAATTAGTCTCCGCTGGTACAAACAATTGTACCTGTATGGACATGCATGTTTGGACTGCCCACCCACTCATGTTTGGTAACCACAACAAGTGGCAGGTCAAGGTACAGGAGGGCCTGGGGACGAGGGGCCTGCTGTGATGAGCGCCTGGGGACTAGTTGTGGTGCTACGTGATAACATAGCTGTTTGAGGGTGCCCATATGACTAATGACAACCTTGTCACCATAGAGATTACATGATGCCCCTGGAATCAGAGCATGGCATTAACTAAACATCATCTTGGATAACACATGCCACCCTCACATTTACACACTCCCACCACACAACACTCAGATGCATGCATGCAAACACACATACATAAGTAAATACATACGTACATACACATACATACATACATACATACACACATAAATATATACATACATACATACATACAGACATACATACATACAAACATACATACACATGTACACACATACATACATACATACATGCAATACATACATACACATACATACATGCACACATACATACATACACCCGCACACACACACATACATACATGTACATGCAATACACACACACACACACACACACACACACACACACACACACACACACACATGATCAGCCTGACCGCTACATAATTAAGTACAGCAAAGTCAGTGGTGCTACTTTTTAAAAACCCTTGAGCTAATTAAGCTGAGGCCAATAACTATTATTTAATAAATGAAGTAGTTTGGCTCAGGGCCTCTACCTGAAGGTGAACTATAACACAACCATAATAAGCTTGTTACATTCCAAAATCTATTCCATTCCATTTGCCGGACATGCACCTACCTCCTCTTTACCTGATCACAGCAAGACCATGGCACGGAGGTCAAGGTATGCTCTTGCACTGTTTGGATTGAGCTCTATACTATCACTAAGAATCTTTTTTTCCCAATAGTAGGTCTGCATACATGTAGTTGGTGCAAAGCAATTAAACTGCACATGGTAAATTGATGACATCACATATTTCAGTTTTATCATAATTTGAATGCTGGACTGAAAATAGATTTTTAAAACTTTTTTTTTTTACATGTACCAGTATATATTCAACATGCATTACAATGTAATTGGATTGCTCATTAAACAATGTAATAAAATCACGTGCACGGCTGAAGAGATCACATGCACCGCTGAAGAGATCACATGCACCGCTGAAGAGATCACATGCACCGCTGAAGAGATCACACGCACCGCTGAAGAGATCACATGCACCGCTGAAGAGATCACATGCACCGCTGAAGAGATCACATGCACCGCTGAAGAGATCACATGCACCGCTGAAGAGATCACATGCAACACTCAAGAGATCACATGGGCAAGGACCTTTTACAACTAAGGAGTAAGAAGGTAGTGAGATACTAGGGCTTCTGTTATGGGATACCTATCTAATGATACATATCAGCTACAAGTGGCCAGATTACCATATAGAAGCTCAGATCAATGTACCATATCGCAGGCGAGGTACTTACATTGCTGTCTGGGTCAAAAGTAAAACTGTAAAATGCCCAAACCACTTTTGCACAACACACTCACCGTTTGAAACTACACATTTTTGCTGTCACACACTAAACCATTTGAACCATTGCTCCTAGGTGTGACCTACCAGCCCTACAGCTCACATACAAATGTTTCACACACACACACACACACACACACACACACACACACACACACACACACACACACACACACACACACACGTGCACACACACACACACACACACACACACACACACACACACACACACACACACACACACACACACATGCTCACCTGCTTGGTATGTATCCTCACAACAACTTGGGCATACAAGTTCTCCTTATCCATGAGGGGGGCTATCTTGGCACACACCACCCGAGGCCTCTCCACATCCTCCACCATCTTCCACACAAACCTCTTGTTATCAAATTCCTCCTTCAAACTCTGCACACATCCACACGCGCACACAATGCAGAGGTCGACAAATTTGCATACAACGCATGCAGACTTGATGCATACACTTGTATGCTCTACCATTCCATGATCTGTCAATAATCTGGGTCATGCACATAAATATTATGTACAATACAACAACACTCCCTAGGGGGTACATAAGTGGCACAAAGGAACCCTCCAAGGGGTATAAAAGGACCCCCCCCCCCCAAAGGGGGTACACAAGCTCTTAACTGAAGTGTTTGTACGCTTGTATCCTGTATTTAGGAAAGGTCCCACAGACACCTTGCACGCAATGAAGTGCTATTAGCCCATGTATCGTGTTCCCTTGGTGATGTCCACGACATAACATTTAGTTTCACCTATAATGCCAAGTACAACAGATATTCCAGAATATCCCATAACAGCAGTACAAGTACATGTTATTGTGCCCCCAACATGTGCTCAGTTGCTCACACCATAGCCAAGGCTTCTACCACAAAGGAATGGTGTGCAATAATTAAAATATATGAATGCTTTAGGGATCCCTGCGTTATAATCAATACATTTCACACCATACTATTTTATCGGAATTTTGGTGGGCCTACATGTGGCGTCTTGAAAAACATGCAAATCTGGGACCTATCTTTCCACCCACTTTGACTTTTAAGAGCTCAAACTTAGCATACCACAAAGGGGTTATAAAATAGATTTGAACACTTAGCTTAGCTCGCATTTCGAAAAATGTGTTTTGAATCAAAGTCTGTTTACTTAACCACCCATTGTTTACATATAAAAATTGAACAATAACTAATTCTTTGTGTACTGAAATGATGGCTAAATGGGAAAATCTAATTCTGTTTCAGCTTCATGGGTTCAAAAGTTAAAGCAAAAAAGCCATTTTTATTGGACCAAACTGTACGTTTCTTTTGCTCACTCGAGAGGAATCATATCCATGACAATAATGTACGTGACATACCTTACAGTACCACAACTGATCTTACTTTTGTGGCACCTTCCGTTGTTAGCAGCAAAAGCTTATCTTTGTCCCTTCTGTAAGGTGGGGAGGGGGGGGGGTGGGGGGGGGGGGAACGGTCAGTAAAATGGTGGACACTTTGGGAGAGGGGGGTTTCCCTATAAAGGGTCTATTATTAACCTCATCAGCGCCTCGTTCACGTCGCTGAAGGCTTGCTGCGCCCAGCGGGCGAAAGGGATTGGCTGAAAGGGTTCGATCTTCTTTAGCTTGCGCCGGATCACGGCTCCCCTGCAAACACGAAGTAACATTGCACTCGATGCAACCGTTGGCTAGCTAAGCGAAACACGTACGAATAGATGACGGCAATGCTCTCTTTAAAAGCACTCCATTTAAGTTTCAGACCCTGTTTGAATAGGGGGTGGGGTAGGGGGATGCACATAAAACAAATCTATTAATTTTTACCTCCTTCGAAAACAAAGGCGGCTTTGCAAACTTTTCCAATGGTGCACTCACGATAGTCTGACCTGTGTTGCACAGTGCAGATAGTGAGGTAAGGGCACGAGGCCTTCACAGTAAAATAAGCGCGCAACTTAGCTCCGCGCACCTAAGCTCCAAATGTTTACTGGTAGCAGTAGCTCAGTCTGGCTCCGTTCCGACGATACGAGGGGCACTTTCGTGTTTCGATTGGCCTGCTTTCTCGCCAGCTTGCGCTGAAATGTTTTGAACGGATCACGTGTGAGGGCTCCATAGTTTTCGGCGAGCCCCCGAACTTGAATGAGTACTCCCCGCGCTGAATACTGTGGGACTAATAGCCTGCAGTGCGGATGTACGAGCAGAGTGCTGGATACCTGCACCACTAGCGGTACAAACCGCGACATGCTGCTTAATTACAGATAATTTAGTGTATACGGTACCGATATAAAGAGGAAATAAACAAATGTGAACACAAGGGTGGGAAAGAAAAAAAGTGATTTGAACGATGTCAAAATACTCCTCTTATATATCATTTCTTGATAAGTTCGTCGAAGCATTCGTGGAAAAGATCTACAGCGAGTCGCGACCATGTGGCCGGTGCAGCAGGAGAGGCGTGGCGAGAATCCTACCCCGCGGGGTGTCCCCTGGCTTCCACCTGTCCGACGAAGGTGTGATCGCGACCCAGATCGTCCGATGCATGCGGTGTGGGGGAGAGGACGAGGTGTCTTCGGTCCCCGGTTTTCCGCCGGACGGTCCCGCGGAAATGGTACTTCCCATCGGGCCGCACCAGGCTCTGAACTGCCTCCTCAAGGTGACCCACTTCGAGGTCCTTCACGACCTCATGGAGCTGTTGCAGGTGGCCGCCATCGACGACAAGCTTGAACGAAAAGAGCAGCACGCCGAGATAGCGCTGTTCATGTTCAACAATGTCCGGCGCGTGTGCGAGGAGTGGTGCCGAGACGAGTATGCGGAGCTCCGCCAGAAAAAGTACCTCCGCCTGTACAGGGAAACCCAGATGACGACTCGCAGGGAGAGCGAGTTGACGGCCTACAGGCCGAGCCTTGCGCACGACAGTTCGCTGGAGTACCGCGAGATGTACGACATGATGGGCAACAGTTTCCAAGGCAACCGCAACAAGATCCTCTGTCTCCTGGAGCTTATCAGGGACACGCTCATCGACAAGCCGACGCACGCCAGCTTCTGGACGTGGGTCGCCCTCGTCATGACGCACGTCGACCGCTGCGACGAGTTCGTCGCCGCTCACATGGGCCAGGTGAACAGGAGCAGCGAGGAGTACAAGGAGTTGGAGCGCCGCCTCGTCTCCCTCGAGCTGCCGCTCGGTATCCGGAAGATACCGGTGGCTTTCGTGCTCTGCGAAATACCGCGGTTCTACCATTATGTGGAACTCCTGTCGCGGCACCGGGCAAGCGACGCTAGCCCGAGCGCAGGCAGCAAGAGAGGCTTGATGATGTCGTTTCTCTCGCCGGCCGAAAAGTTAGCGCTGCGTACGGCGGCGCAAGACGTGTCCGCTGCCGTGGAAGAGAGGAAGAACTGCCCCTTCCCTCCCGTGGAATCCAGCGGGTACTGCCCCCAGGACGAACCCAAGGTCCCAGCAGCGGAGACCCACACCCCCAAGATGCTGACTGGGGACCAGTTCAGGTCGGAGCTGTACGAGCAGATCAAGGCCCGCCTCGAGCCCTCCGTTGCTGTGGCGGCGCTGCTCAAGGTGGAGCAGATTGGGCTGGAGAACCTGGTGAAGAGGTGCAACGAGCATTTGGACGAGAACGGGAAGCTGCGACTGCCCCCAACCGCCACCACCACCTCCTACACAAGCACCACCACCACCAGTGAAGCTGCAGGTGCCTGTGCAAAGGGTGGTGGTCATCCCTCCTCCTCCACCTCCACCACCACCACCAACACCACCACCAACACCACCCCCACTACCACCAGCAGCAGTAGTAGTGGGGCTACCACTGTCATCATCAAGCTTCCCTGCTCCTCATCCTCCTCGTCCATACTGCCCACCCCCGGTAAGTTCACCAACCTTACCTTCCCCCCTGACGCCAAACCCACTCCTCCCTTCAACACCTGGGTCACCAACCCCCCCGACAACCTCCCCGACAACATACGCGAGGCCCTGGCTTCCCTGCCACGCCCCACCGGCCCAGTGGACCAGATGAACTTCATCGTGGCCGAGGTGGACGTGGAGGTCCTCCGCAAATACAGGCAGCCGGTCCCCGAGGGGAGGAAGGGGACCGCCCTCCTGGTGGCCTCGGAGAAGGGCCTCGTGGAACACATCGTCACGGACTCGAAGGACATCACCTTCGTGCGGGAGTACATGTGCCACAAGTATCAGATCTTCGTGCCCCTCACGGGGGACGGGAGCAAGTTCTACATGGAGGAGCAGAAGAGGATCGAGAAGTTCATGGAGGACTGCAGCGAGGACGAGCTGCGCCTCCTCATGAAGAGCAACGACGAGATGACCCAGGAGGTTGCCGCCAAGAAGTACCGGGAGATGCTGGCAGCCAGGGCCCCACCCGAGATGGACAAGGCCGTCCTCAAGAAGAAGCTCAAGTCCTCCATCGAGAGCCGCAAGAACATGCTCTCCCCCCGGCAGTTGCCCGCGTACCAGAAGCCGAGGAGCGGAGGAGGTTACATCGTGCCCTTCGCCAACGGGGCCGACGACCTCTCCGGGATACCCTTCACCACGAACTGGACGGAGAAGATGATCGAGTACCTGGATGAGTACATCGCGAAAGGCGTGCAGGTGGCCCGGGAGCGCAACGAGAGGAAGGACTACGATAAGGACCTGGAGGGGGACCTCAAGACCATCACCTCCATCGGGTTCCCCATGGCCGTGGCCAGGCTGAGCATCATGGAGCTGTACCGGCATGCTCTGTGGACGGACACGGATGAGGTGTTTCAGAAGTACAACCAGGAGAAGAAGGAGAGGGAGGAGGAGCTGAGGATGAAGAGGGAGATAAAGAAGTTGAAGAAGGAGAAGAAATGGGGGCGTGGAAAGCAAGGTGTGTGTGTGTGTGTATGTATGTATATATTTTTTGTGTGGATATGTGTGTGTGTTTAATGCTCACGCATGATGGCATCCCAAATTGCAATGTATGTAATGTATGCGTGTATGTGTGTCTGTTAGTGTGTGTGGTAAGTTGCTCTTACGGATGTTCTTATTGGTTGCACATTTGCATTTTTTTTTTTTGTTGCTCTCATATTCATAGATCACCAGTGCATGGCTAGTTATAGACATGGGTTGATTGTTGTTGGCATCTGTTCATCTGTTCATAATGCTGCCATTTTGAAACCATATACATGTACACACCACACACACACCACACACACACACACATACCCACACACACATACACACACACACACACACACACACACCACACACACCACACACATACACGCACACACACCACACACATACACGCACACACACCACACAGGTGAGCTAACAGCCAGTGTAGAAGCCGCTCCCAGCACAAAGGCTGCCCAAACAAAGCCAAAGACTTCCAGCAAGCTTCATGAAGGAGGCGCTCAGCCTGTAGTGGCCCCCAACAGCCAACCTCCTGCCACCAGGCCGGGGGTCCAAGATAGTGCTCAGGTGGTCACCACCCCAAAGGGTGCAGACCTCAAAGGGGAGGGAGGAGGGGGAGGAGGAGGCATATCCCTTGAGACTGGGCAGAAGGGAAAGAAGAAGAAAAAGTCCAAGTCTACAGGAGGGCAGGGAGGGGGAGGAGGGGTTGAGGGTGGTGGTATTTCTGCTAATAAGGACGTTGACCTGTTGAATAAGGAATCAAAAGATGTTCAAACACCTACTGGTGGGGGTGGTGTGACCCCAGCCAAAGCAGATGAGGACCCAAAGGTCAGAGCTTCTGTTGACAGCAAGGACATACGAGCAGAGACACCAAGTGGATTATTGGATAAAGTGAACGCAAGGAAGCCTGAGGTGTCTGGGGACCCGAGGAATAGGGATGCTGACCAGGTCAAGAAGAATGACAAGTGTAACGAAACAGGCGGAATGAACATTAAGTTGAATGGGCTGGGCACCACACCTTTGAATCCGGTTGGTCACTCTACTGCTGCCGTCGTCCCTCCATCTCTGAAGACTGGTTGCCTCAAGGTTCAAGTCTGTCAAGAGAAGTTGACCACACCCATGGATGTACTGCCTGACGACACCATGTTGCTGCAGTGCGATGTCAGAGCTGGAGGTCACGTGACCAAAGCTGAGAATCATGTGACCGAGACCAACAATGCCAAGACACGAGTGACCGCTCGCGACAAGTTCAAGGTGTGCGAGAACTGCCGCGTGGAGATATCTGAGAGGATCAGGGTGTGCTCTGGCTGCAAGAGGGTGGCCTACTGCAACAGCACCTGCCAGAAGGACCATTGGAAGACACACAAGCAGGCATGCTCCTACTACCTCAAGAAGGACGTCACAGGGTAGTTGAGACGTACACGTGCATGTGCTGTGTAATGTACACGTATTCATGTATACGGTATTCGTTTAATAATAATGTGCCGATACAATGTATTTATCTGTTACTCATAAATATACGGTATTTTATTATTTCAAACATTACGTTATACATGTAAAAGGGGGGAAAAACATGGCCAATGCACGATCGGATCAGGGAGACGAAGACTTCAAGAGGCGAATGAACATTGCCCTCACCGATAGGATACTATCCAAAATATGTCGGAAGTGTGGTTCAAAGAGAGACAAGACTTCCCTCCTCTCGGAACGGCTGGACATCTACATGCTGGATATCGGGGTGATAGCGCTGGCCAAGGTTCAGTGCCGGCGCTGTTCCAACGTCGAGTTGGCGTCGTCGAACGGGAGTATCCTGGACGACCTCACCGACGACTTGAAGGTCAAGCCCTCCGTATCGGACATAGCCGCGACCCACGCGCTGATACAGCACCACGAGGTCCTTCACGACCTGCTGGAACTCATGCTGGTCGCGGCCACGGAGGACGAGCACCTCAGGCGCGAGCAGCACGGGGACGTGGCGTCGTTCATGTTCGAGAACGCGCGCCGCGTGTGCGCGGAGTGGTGCAAGGCGGAGTTCGCCGAGCTGAGGTACCTCAAGTTCCTCAGGCTGCGGACGGAGACCCTTCTCACCAGCCAGCAGATACCGACCAACATATCGCCCGAGTACGTGGAGATGTACGACATGATGGCGCGGACGTTCGCCACCAACCGCGACAAGATATTCATCCTCCTCGACCTGATGCGGGAGACGCTGTTCAACAACCCGACCGTCCAGTCTTTCATGATGTGGGTAACCATAGTGATGATGCACGTGGAGAAGTACAGGGCGTTCAAGGAGCGCTACCTCGGGGAAGGCGTCCTGGAGTTCGACAAGGGCGAATACGACGCTCTCCTTCAGAGGTACCTGATGCTGGACATGCCGATGGGGGTGAGGAAGATACCCATCGTCTTCGTGCTCTTTGAGCTCCCGCGCTACTACCACTACGTGACCCTCATGACCAAGATGTTCAAGCCGGAGGACATGCCCAAGGTGTTCCTCACCAAGGGGGAGAAGTACGCCTACGACGCCATCTGCAGTCGCCAGGAGATAAACCCGGCCATTGAGAGGGTCAAGAGGACGGGGGTCACGGTGTGGCCCCAGAAGGTGTTGGACGACCTCAACAGGAGGAGCGAGGAGGAACAGATGAGGTTCTACGAGCGTTGCCGATCCGGAAACGACGACGAGGAGGAAGAGGACTGGGGAGGAGGAGGCCCTCCCCGAATAAGGCCGCCCCCTTCCGCCAAGGCGAGCGACGACAGCCGCGCGGTCGCCACGGCACCGGCGATGACAGTTCCCAGATCGAAGATCTGGGAACCTCACTTCAAGAAGGACATCCTCGTCCCTCCACCGATCCTCACCCCCACCATACAGATGGACCCACTGACCACGGTGATTAGGCCGGCCTGCCCCCTCCCTTCCTTCGTGGACTCTCGCGGCAGGCCCAGGGAGAAGAGGACCATCATCGTGGCGCAGGTGGACACAGAGACCCTCAGGAGGCAGGGGTACCAGCTGGACAGCGCCTACGAGAAGGCCACCATCATATCCTCCGAGGACGGCACCACCATCTTGGAAGGGTGCGCCACCCCCGAGGACGTGCAGGCCTGCGTTTCCAAGGACTACGACGTCTTCGCCCACCAGGAAGGGACTGGGTACCTGACGTTTGAGCCCGAGTCGGTCAAGGGGCCGACACGCCTGGCGTTGGCCAAAGACGTCAAGGAGGAGAGTGCCAGCACCAGCACCAACACCAGCACCAGCACCAACACCAGCACCAGCACTCGTACATATAAGAGCTCGAGAGACCATTTGGAGGAGTACCTGATCGAACGCGGGGTGATAGGAAGGAAGGGGGGGAAGGGGGTGCACTACTCTCGCGTGAAGGAGGCGGAGCGACAGCAGGCCCCGCCCACTTCCCCCACCCCGCGGGTGTTGGACACCGAAGTGCTGCGGAAGAAGCTGAGGGAGAAGAAGAAGGTGCTGAGGTCTGGGGGCAAGCCCACACCCACACAGACCCTGCTGGACTACACGGGATTGGACAGCACCTCTGCCGGTTACCTCGCCATCCCCTTCACCCCCTCGGTGGACGGTCCTCTGGACGCCCACGTGATGGGGGCACTGGACCACATACGGGAGCAGACCAAACAGCACAGGAAGAAGAGGAGCGGCAAGGTGCCGTGTCCTCCTTCTCCTCCCCAGCCAGACCCCTATGACACCTCGGCGGTGAAGGCGTACGTCCTGAGCAGAGATTTGGATTTAATGGACGTCCTGGGAGACAGGAGGGTAATGATGCCGGTAGAGGAGGAGAGGGAGGAGGAGTGCAGGAACGGGTTCAACGATGAAGAGGGTATGAAGAAGAAGAAGAACAAAAAGAAGAAGGCTACGAAGGATAGCGTAGAAGGTAAGTGATGTCTGTATTTTTATTATTATTATTATTTTATTATTAAATTAACGGCACAGTCCTGTGACTTGGTGGGTAATAGTTATTTGCTTCTTCATGGTTCGTGTTTATTTGTACTTCCTGTTTTCATGTACTTCCTTCCGTAATAATGATTGACTCATCAAAGGTTTAACCCGTTCTACCTCTTACTTAAAATGTTACCGCCTCCTCCTCCCCCACCCTCTCTCCTCAGGGAAAGCTGGTAACGTTCCACCCCACAACAACAACGATAAGAAGGGGGAGGGGCAGAAGGAAGGAGGGTCGTCTTCACAGATCAACAGCAATGTGGGCATGCCATCTGACAGCATACCGCTCAATAAAGCAGGAGGTGGAGATGCAATCAAGCTGCCCTCTGAGGTAACATCTGCCAAGGGAGGTGGAGATACAATCAAGCTGCCCTCTGAGGTAACATCTACCAAGGGAGGTGGAGATGCAATCAAGCTGCCCTCTACTGAGGTAACATCTACCAAGGGAGGTGGAGATGCAATCAAGCTGTCCTCTACTGAGGTAACAGCTGCCAAGGGAGGTGGAGATGCAATCAAGCTGTCCTCTTCTGAGGTAACATCTGCCAAGGGAGGTGGAGATGCAATCAAGCTGCCCTCTACCGAGGTAACATCTGCCAAGGGAGGTGGAGATGCAATCAAGCAGCCCTCTGAGGTAACATCTGCCAAGGACAGCACTGCAGGGCGTGGGATAGGTACAGAGACTCCTCCCTCTGTGGCCGTTGACCCCCAACCAAAACTGTTCTGTCACAGTGCTGATGCCATGCAGATTTCATCTCACGAGAGAACAGGGGGAGATGTGAAGGAGGGTGAGAGTGGAGGGGTGAAGGAGGGGAAGAGTGGAGGGGTGAAGGAGGGGGAGAGTGGAGGGGTGAAGGAGGGGGAGAGTGGAGGGGTTAAAGAGGGTGGCAGTGGAGGAGTGAAGGAGGGGGAGAGTGAAGGGGTTAAGGAGGGTGACAAGGAAGGAGTGAAGGAGGGTGCAAAGAAGAAGAAAAAGAGAAGAAAGAATGCAGGTAGTGTGGTGTACATGATAGCACTTCAGTTTACACCAGATGCATGTGCCTTTGCTTCTCACCCTTTCCCATCTTTCATCCCTTCCCTCCATTCACCATTCCTCCCTCGTCCCTTCCCTCCATTCACCATCTCATCTCTTCCCTCCCCTCATCCCTCCTTTTTGTTCTGTGGTGAATGTGGTTCTCTGTTCCTATTGCTCTTGTCTATAAGTAGGTGATCCACTTAACCAACCTCAAACTGGACACTATGTGACTGGGGCTGGAGATCATGTGACTGAGGCTGGAGATCATGTGACTGGGGCCGGAGATCATGTGACTGGGGCCAGACAGAGCATCCATCATGCGACTGGAACCAAACAGCTCGAGGTTAAATCAAGTAACCAAGTAGCCAAAGGTCAGTCTACTATGGAGGAGTCACGCCCACCACGTTCAGTCGAGGCGGGGATCACTGTGACGGCAAACCTGTCTGATGGAGGAATGGTCCCGTGCTGTGAGGAAGGAGCAGCATTGGGTGGGGAGAGGGCCCCTGATGCAACCAGGCAAAGGGTGCCCACACAGGGTGACCTAGCTGTGGCCGAGACACAGATGCTCGATCCGCCATTGTTTTCATCAGAGCTCCCGGGTGGCCAGCCTTCCCCCGCCATGCAGACCTGCCCCCCACCTCAGCAGCGGGTGACGGCTCGCGACAAGTTCAAGGTGTGCGAGAACTGCCACGTGGAGATATCTGAGAGGATCAGGGTGTGCTCTGGCTGCAAGAGGGTCGCCTACTGCAACAGCACCTGTCAGAAGGACCATTGGAAGACACACAAGCAGGCATGCTCCTACTACCTCAAGAAGGACGTCACGGGGTAGTTGAGACATACACGTGGGGGAGGGGAGGGGTTGTTTGTATGGTGCCATTGTTCCTTGATGTATGTCGTGTTTTTGTGGTGCCAAGTAAGTTATAATTCCAAAGTATCCAAACCTATATATAGCTAGATGGGATGCATTCGGAAATAAGGCTCGTACCCAGACCCTGGTTGGTGCGGCTTTGGCCTGCAGAATGAAGCATCAGCACAAGATATCCTCAAGCAACCATCGAGAAAGCTCTTTGCTTGGTGGAGACAAAACCAGGCTACTAGCCATCTCTGCTCCCCAAACAATTAATCTGTTTAATCATGCAAGACAAGTTGTCTCTGGCCTGAGCTATTAGCCTCAATTCACTGCCCCCTGGGCATTACGCTGATGCGCCAAAATGCTAGCTAGGGCTTTGCTTGGAAGAACTGGGCGGTGAAGTAGTATTTAGTTTTCTGTAATCTTCCAGTATTTTTCTTTATTATGTAAGACTAGTATGTATCTTAATTGTAATTGGTCATAAACATTTGTTAATTCATATAGGCCCCCCCCCCCCTAATTAAAAATAACATCAACTACTTAATTAACATATTCTGATATTACCTTCACAAAGCATGAAACAGAAATTTGTGTAGTGCAAAGGTAAAAAAATTCCGCTATATTTTATAAAGTGAATTCTATTTTGTGGATATCCTCCAATGTACATGTACATTTCTGGATATGGGTAATCCTGACCAATTAACTTCGGAAGAATGCAGGTCTTGAACCCTAAACCTGTAGTTAGAGAAAGAGATTCATACCTTTATCCTACTAACTGATAAACACTGATTCAAGTTTTATCTCAAACACAACTTAGATTTTACAAATTCCAAAAAAGAGCTTACAAAGTATGCTTTTCTCATGGAATGGGTGTTAAAGTTGACATGGATGAAAAACACACGCCATAATCAGACAGATTCATTTGAAAAAAAAAAGCAAGATGTCCTTCAATGTATGGGCCACTTCTGGAATGCACGACCTTTACATGTAGGAAGCACATAAGCTGTAAATCACACACCTTCGTCGTTGGACTAGTTTGCTAATAGTACACCCATGCTTATAATGCCCTCTCACCTGAACTCTCACCACTCAATGTTTCCAGCAACCAGGTTTCCACAATTCACCTTCACCTCCATGTCCCTTTGAACAATTGCATAGAAATAACCTTTCTTGCCACCCAGCCGGCCTGGATCTCCAAACTGCATGATTGTGTCACATATGAGTCTGTAAGCATCTTTAAACTCCCCTGTGGTATTCATAGAAGCATAAATCCACCCACTCACACTCCGATCCTCATTATAAAACTGAAGGCAGGTATTTTTCTTGATGAAGTCATCCTCATTTCCTTGTATCTTGATGACCATTGGCACCGCATCACTCGACAACTGAAACATGCCCACCGGGTCTACAATCACCAGCCTGCCATGAGGATCCATATATGTATTAAGGAACATGCCTCTCTTGGATGTACACATAGCTTCCAATGGATGCTGAGTGGTGGCTTTCACAGACACAAGAGATGAAGACAGAGATACTGCCTTTTGCGTCTTCTTGCTACAAGATTCCATGGGTGCAATCTTACATACAGTCTTGTGGACAGGCCAGTGCTTTTTCTGGCATTCTTTTGAACAGTAGGCAACACTTTTGCAAGCAGCACACTTCTTGTTTGCCATGGCATCACAGTTGGCACACACCATGCCTGCATTCTCTCGCTCTGCTTGCATGTACTGCTGGTCATCAGCATCAAAAGTGATCACCTCTCCACCAATAGCATTGTAGAATGGCACTAGATGGCATGACTTCTGATGCTGATCGGCATCTGCTTTGAGGCATTGCACGGAACAGTACACCACTTCATTGCATTTGACACAAGGCATCATCTTCTTGCGAGGCCCGCCTTCAGCACCACACTTGACACACCGAAGTCGTCCAAACAGGTGAGGAGCCATTTGTTTGAACATTAAATTCGCATGGCTCCTCTGACGTACATGTGTTTTTTGATGGTATTCATTCAACTTGATAAAGTCTGTTGTGTTGACAAACTCTTTTTCTTTCTCTGGAGTAATCTGATTGTTACTGAACTTGTTATTGTTTGCCACTTTTGCCCTGCCAAGCATCATGATGCCAGTACTTTGCAACGAGTAATTGCCTTGGATTTGATTACCTACAATGCTCAACTTCTCCACACCCACACCTACCATGATGCCACACTGATTGTTCTTTTCTATGTGGCAGCCAGAGATGAGACCACACGTTCCCCCGCAGAATTGGACTCCACCCCAGCCATTCTGAGAGAGTTCACAGTCTTCTACTTTGACCATGACATCTTTGAAACCATGGGCGGGATCAGGCTCAACACTGACCCCAAAAAGCTTATTCCCAGTGACCTTGTTATGATGAAAGATGATGCCCCGTGCTTCCAGTATGGCTCCTGAGCCTTGATTATCTTGCATGACATTATCTGGCCCAATAACAGTCTTTGCACTTGCATGCTGCCATACTAAGAGGCCAGAATCCTTGTTGCAAGAAAATTGTGAACTTCTCGCAAAAGCTGTGGCTCCCATTCGCACCTCCAGCCCGTTCCTGGAGTGACTGGCATTGCACTGTTGCAGCTGCAGTTGGGTGTGTGAACCTGTGCAAATGATAGCATTGCCGACACTCGATCTTGCATTGCACATCACCATTGTGACCTCAATCTCACCAGAGCACACCCTGTCCCCTACACAGATCGCTGCACCTGTTGCGCTAGTAGCACTGCAGTTTTCCAGCACCACAGCTGTGCCAGCTCGTACATGGATGGCATGACCACATAGTTCGTGTACACCGTCATAACCCATTGGACTCAAAAGGTCTACTGATAACCCTGATAGGGTCACGTGATTGGCCACCACTTGGATCCCATAATACGACTGGATAATAACCTTTTCTTTACTGCTCTCTGCTTGTATGGTGAGGTGTTCGTGCTCAACGCAGAGACGTATCTTTTCCTTGTACATGCCTCCTTTCATTGTAATCACTGTGCCGGTGGCAACACGATCATTGCTGAGTGCTTCCCCCAAAGAAAGAAAATCACCATCTCCTTCACAGTCTACCACAATTTGCTGCATGCCCTTTGGCTTTTCCCTTTGCTCTTTGCTCACATCTTCTTCCCTCTCAACACTGCCATCACTATCTTCTCTCAGATTCTTTAGAATGTTAGCAGCAAATTCGGACTTTGATTTGTCGCCACTCCAAAACGATGTGGCTATTATCTGAGAGAAGTAATTCTTCTTGGTATGCAAACTTACACCTGACACATTCTTCAGTTGCTTTGCACAATCAACAGTAATCAGGAGTGGATTTTCACGCAGTTTTCGCAAAGTGTCAAAAAATAGATTCATCTCAGGATTGGCTTTTCGCATTCCTCCAGTCATCTTCGCTACCTGCTCCATTTCAGTTCCACCCACCAGCAGACACTTCTTAGCACCAGTATTGCTGGGTTCATTGTAGATCTGAGTGCGCCTGATATCTGCCTCAATAGCCATCTCCAATCTGCGATTTACCTCCTGAAAATTCGATGAATAGATAGCCACATTGGCCAACTCGTACATCGCATCACAACGTTTTTTGTCTTCTGGCACCCCTTGCTTGATGTACTGCCACAAGTACTTCTCTGCAGTCTTCATGATGTGCGACTTTTTCTTTGGGTTGGCTACAACTGTGGACTTTGCATGAATCATTGCACACCCGAGTGCCAAAAGGTTCATACGGAAGTTGGGATCTGCTGTGATCCCTCGTTTGTACCACAACATAGCTGCTTCATGATCTTGTGTCCAGTATAAGCTACTCCCAATAAAAAAACAAACATCAGCTCGATTCCGGAAGTCATCTCGTTTCATATAAGGCTTCAGAGCTTCTTTAGCCTTGGCCCATGCCTGCATTGCCACATGCGTCTGCACAAGGACAATGCTGGCTGCATCTTGCAGACTGAGGCCACAGTGAAGTAAGACCTGCGTCTCTGAAGAAACTTCTCTCTTCACTCGCTTAGCAGCAGTGAGAGCAAGATAAAGTAAATTAGGCTCCTTTATAGTTTGAGCTGTTGCCAAGATGGAAGCTGCCATACGGTCAAGGCCAATAACATCTTTACCCACACAAAGCGCATTATATGCCAACACAGACTGCAGACTAGCCCTAGTGTACATATCTCGCTGCTCTTTCGAAGGCATCTTGTCAGTCAGTTGTCGCAACACCAACCATGCATGGTACGATCCATTCTGAAAAGATGATTTCCAGAATGTACTGGTGATCAGTGGAGTGTAGAGCTCATCTTCACTGGGATCAGAAAACAGTGTCACCATCTGTGGGATGTCTTCCTCTTCTGAGGAGTTGCTATCAACCTCATCACTTGAATGCATGTAAGTCGAGAATGGCATGTCCCTCTCCTCGCATGCACCGATGTCCTTGGAGACGAAATTGGGTGCTTTTGCTGGTCGGGCAAACGTTTTCTTCACTTCCTCCCCGAATCTCGATACTCGTTCTGAGTCCACAACAGCATCTTTCAATCTTGAGAGCAACTCAGCTTCTGTTATTGGTGATTGCTTTGCCTTAGATTCTTCGAAAAACAACTGTGTGATGCAGTCGTGCCACAAGTATTTCAGTTTTATGTTCGAGCTGTCAATCCGGGATGCAGCTGCTAGGGCATCCAGTGCTTCCTCCAGATTGCCAACTCTCATAAACTGCTCTGCCTTGAGAATTAAGCACGAAAACCTATACTGGGGAGAGAAAGCAGGCATACTTGGCTCAGCAGTTGGTGTAATATGGATGACTCTCTGCATGAGTTTGCGATCTCTTACTGAAATGAGGGTCTGCGCAGCCAGGTGGCTCAAGGGATGCCAATCCTGAATCTGAAGCAGCCCAGCAACGTTGTTCGTGGGATCGAAGGGATCCATCACGATTGGCCCATCATAGTTCTCAAACTCGATGCTATATTCAGGGTATTTGTCAACCCAGTACAGCTTCAGATCACCACTGATAACTTGCAATAGCAACTCAAGTGAAGTGACAAAGCCATTGCAGACAGTTTCTTCAGTCATCTGCGAGGCATCCAATTTTTGAACTGCTGCTAATGCAATGAGCTCCAGTAAATAGGAACGTGGCTTGCAGCGACGAGGCCAGTTCTCTGCACTTGCTCGCCACTTCTTCAATAGCCGCACAACTGCACCAAATAGAGGGGGCTGTGCACGAAGGAAAGCACACTCTTGAACAGATAACGAGGGCCTACGAAAGTAGCGTGGCCGTGGTGGAAGGTAACACTGTGAAATGGGCTCAATGTTGGGACTAGCTAGTACCACATCAATCTCCACATCCTTGTATGTGAAGGATACAGCCAGTGGCTTATATTTTAATTCCACCTTGAGGTTGTCTTTCAGTAGAGTGGCTGCATGGTGCTGCAAGGACAGGTACATATCGCTCTCGAAGCTTTTCACAGTGATTGCCACCATGTCGAGGTCAGCACAACCACTTACAGCAGTGCCTTTCCCATATGAACCACATACTTCCACCGAGGCGATTACTCTGCTGCTGGTCAGAACATTTGTGATTTCCTGCACAATGCCCTGAAGCTGCAGCCGTTCATCTGATGTTAGGCCCAGACTCTCTGCTCTCTGAAGGAATGAATGATGCGGTGGAGTTGAGCCAAAGTCACATTTGCATCCTGCATTAGATGGTGTTAGATTCATTTCCAACATAAATCTCTCTGCTCCCTCTAAAGCAAACTTGAATGTGTCAAATGTGTTATCTGCTTTAGCACTCACTGCAACCTCAGACATGGTTCCTCCACTACTGAGTGGCACCAATTCAAACATTACTCTTAGAGACTTCCACCAGGCTGGAGTGGCATTTGTTGTCCCAAGTAAGTTCCGCAAGTGGTGTGTATAGATAAGCAGAGGATGCTTCTCTGATGAGAGGATGGCCTGCTTGTGCCAATGTGCTTGTTTATCTGGGTTCTTACGGAGCACATTCTCCCAGCCAGTACAATACCACTCACTCAAGGTAGTACATGCAGGGCCATAGCCTTTATCAGCAGCCTGCAGCAAGTACCTTCTTGCTTTCAGGACATCTTGTGTGCAGCCATGCCCATGACGGTAACAGCGATACAGCTCAAACAATGAAGGCCCATGCAACCCTGCCTTTTTCCACCACACAACTGCCTGTTTGAGATCTCCACGAGCTGCCAAGACATGTGCGATATTAAACATGGCAGCATGATTTCCGAGGCATGCAGACTCATAGTAGCAGGTCCATGCTTCCGAGCGAGTGTCAGTGGCATTTCTGTATGCACTGTCCATAGCCAAACCCCAGAAAAGGAGCCCGTTAGCATTCTTCATGTCTTTTGCTTGTTGCAGATGTGATAAGGCAATCAGTGCATTCTCAGAAGTAAACCAACACAGCTGACTCCAGCCATAGAGGGCGAGGCATTCAGGAATCAACAACTCCACACCTTTCTCCATCCACTTCATCTCACCAAGCTGGGCGAGATAGCAGACAGCAAGGATATCAGGAGGATCAAGGCTTGCTCGAATCTCTACGAACCTTCTCCACTCACTGCGTGCCTCATCGGGTTGTTGTTGTGTGGGTGGTGATGTTGTGTCAGCTGCAGAAACGTCCTTACCTGGATTGGATGGTGCAGCACATCCATGAATCAAGGCAGCACAAGCCACAAGATCACTCTTTACCTGGCATCCTTTAGATGGTAGGCCTGCACCCTGAATGGTCTCCTTCAGAGGCCCAGTTCTGAGGGCAGAGAGTTCCTGATTGCCTGAATGTGTAAACTGTAGTTGTGTAGCATCCACCCCTGAGATATAGTGCATTGCTGTCTTGGTCTGTTGGAGTCGATGCACGAGGGCATTTGGCTCACAGCAGGTGACAATGACGTGAAACCTCTGCTTGCTTAGCTTCTGGATGCATTCAGAGAGCTTGCGCCGAATAAGGAAGAACAATGCACCGTAAATATCATTGCTGGGTACCTGACACTCCTCCCCTGCTGCAATTATCTCAGTCCTCGACCAGCACTGTAGAGGATCAAGCTGACTTTCTGGCCTCCAGCAATGATTAACATTGAACAGGAATGGGTTCTGCACATTGTGGTGCGCATTGTATGCTCCTAGAGGGAGGAGCATGCCCAGCTGTGCGAAGTTGTCCCATGAGACTCTCTGGTGAGAGGACAGTGCAGTGAGCATCTCAACAGCATGCTGTTTGCCTTGAGGGCTGAACAAGTGCTTGCGCCGATCTTCCATGCACTTTCCGATGTGCCGTGGTGATTGCCCAGTAAGATTCTCGGTGACCATCTTGAACCAATGCTTTGACTCGAGGTCAATTGTTAGCGTCACTTGTGGCAGTTCGGGCAAAGATGCACAGTACAGACCTTTCATCACCTTTCCCTCAGAATCCTTAATAAGCTTTGTGCATATTTCAGAGATTATTTGCATTTGTTCGGCAGTCATAGCGACTGAATACCACAATTGTATCAGCATGTCGCAACTCAGCTCTCCCAGGGTGCCCATGGCTAGCAGTGACAGCAGGTTGCAGAATGCTGCATTAGGTGATGCATGGTTGAGATGCAGAGTGACCTCACCCTCATATCCATCTGGAACACTCAGGATCATATGCACTATGTCACTCAGGTCCCCACTCTCAGCTAAGCATGCACTGCATGGCATTGGGAGGCTTGCGGCACTTGATGGAAACTGGATCGCCTTTGAATTGAATCTTCTATCCACAATCAGGGGCATTCGTTCTGCATTGGCATCCTCTGCAGTCATATCGTACTCACTGCCCTCCAGCCAGGCCATTTTAGCATACATAGACTTGCAATCAACCTTATGTGCTGGCCAATGCTCCTTCTGACATCTCTGAGAGCAATATTTCACCAGGCGGCACCCTGAACAGACCATCGTCCCTCTCTTTTCACACACAGCGACACCATTCTTGATAGTTGGAGTGCTATTGGCACACATGATTTCATCCAGTGGTTGCATTCGGAGCCCTGAGCCTGGCTGCATCTTGTCTAACTGTGTCTGCAAGTGCTCCACCACGATGTACATGCATCCATGCTTGTTCGCTAAAGCGGACAGTACCACAGAATCCTGGTTACGGGAAGCTTCCCTCTTCTGACGCTCTCCTTCAGAACTGTGTATGAATTCACCCATGTTCTCGTCGAAAATGTTGTCAAGATACACGCGAAACACTTTCTCTTTCTCTGCTTGAGACGCTGCTGCATTCAGTGCCTTATTCAGCTGCTTCCAATTCTGCTCCGGGACGGATAGGTGGGTGGCGACTTTCCTTTCGTGCGTACGTCGTTCACAGTTATCGTCAACTTCGTCGTCTTGAGCACTTACCACGCATGCAGCCATATCGATGATTAATAAATCGTCACGGGTCTCGAAGCTAGCTATATAACTTGTATAATTTGGTAGTTACTTAGGCTTCAGTAACTACGAAATACCATTTGAGCCATACTGTTATTCGTGTCTGAAAGGACTCGTGACCAGAGGCGTAGGAAAGGTAGGGCTGAAAAGTAATAGCTAGTGTGCATGGACGCACCCTCAATCCGGATCGATCCGGATTGCGGTTGCTAGTAATGGGTGATAATTGTACCCATATACGGCGATAATTGTGACATGCATACTATGGAATGTTATTCGTGCCAAATTTATCGCTAAGAAAAAACTTACGTCCGGCCGTCATTGTCTTCAGTAAACACCGCAACACCGTCACACGACCACAGCGCTGTTGATCTTACCGCATATCCATATATACGAATGCTTTTTCTCCTCGTTCCCTAACATTCATCCCCATCGAATCGTGTATCTTGGTCTCGCAGGGCCCGCGGAGGGTAATATAAAGTGGGGGGGGGGGGGGGGGGGGGGGCAGATATCAGTAATACTCCGGCATATGTCAGCAATTAAGATTTATATATTCTTCGCACCTCCCTACATTGGAAGTTATTCATAGAAACGCACATATACACACCAAATCACAATAATATCGATCCTATAGTAAGGCTTTAATACCAAAATGTCGCTTTCGATTTCTACAGAGGCGAACTCACCGAGAGGCACCTTGGTCCAGGCCAATATTAGCTGTAGTAGCTAATCTAATTTGTTCATGCTTGAACGAAGCCCCGTTTTCTGGCGACGAGCGGTCAAAAAAGATCTTTCACTAATAAGTTAATAACTGCATTACTAGCATTAGTAGTAGCGCACTGCTGTTTCAATTCAGATAATTGGCTAATACGGTATGCCTTTTGAATGGTGCAAAATAATTTACCTTTCTAAAGAGCTCATTATAAATCGTACTTTTTGTGACCCACATTTCATGATTTGTTCAAGTCATACCTTCGAGAGAATTTGATCTTTCGTACCCCCCTACCATCGCACTAAATAAAATTATCAGCGCGCACGACCTACAATAATACTCGAATAGCCGCGCATCGTTTTTATACGTCCATGTGATAGAGGCGGTAACTGAGAGGGGGTACTTTGATCGTGTGTAGCAAAGACAGCGACAATAGGATTTAGGTCAGCAAGTTACAACATCAACAAGGCAGATCAAGAAGCATATTTACAAAAATTAGAACCAGCCACATTTTTTTTACCACTCTACGCGGCGTGTGTATTTTATGAATAATACGTGCGGTTCGAATGGAGCATTATCATATAAACAAAGGTCAGGAGCAATGCAGGGTGAGTGGTCGCTTACTTGTGGCACCTAGGGATAAGAAATCAAGGCGTTCATACCAAGCACAGAGATTCCAGCTAATTTACACTCAGTATTTAGTATTTGGCCACAATGATGCTGCACCCACTCAAATTTTGTGATCAATGCAACTGAACAAGTTAGTTACTGTGATGAGGCTGGTACAGGTGGCTGAGATGAGGTTGGTACAGGTGGCTGAGATGTGAGGCTAGTACTGGTGGCTGAGATGAGGCTGGTACAGGTGGCTGAGATGAGGCTGGTACAGGTGGCTGAGATGAGGCTGGTATAGGTGGCTGAGATGAGGCTGGTATAGGTGGCTGAGATGAGGCTGGTATAGGTGGCTGAGATGAGGCTGGTATAGGTGACTGAGATGAGACTGGTACTCTGGTACAGGTGGCTGAGATGAGGCTGGTACTCTGGTACAGGTGGCTGAGATATGAGGCTGGTACAGGTGGCTGAGATCAAGGGGGGGGGGGGGGGGGGGGTTGCAATCCCAACTTTGGTCTGAAAATTTATTTATTTTTAGATGCATCCCTATTTATTAATCTAGTGTAAGCTTAAAGCATACAGGAAGCAATGTGGTTTCCAATATAACCATGTAAGTAGAGGGCACCCTCCCCCTTTTTAAACATAGAGAGAGCTGTTAGTGGACAGCACCCCCTCCTCCCCACTGGTTGAATTGGCCTAAAGCGGACACCCCCCCCCCCCCCCACACACACACACTGGTTGAATCGACCTAAAGTGGACAACACCCCAGTTTTCATCCCCCCCCCCCCCCCCCCCCCCCTTTCTGAAATCCTGGATCTGCCCCTGGGCCCTGGCATGGTAGCTGAGATGAGGCTGGTACAGGTGGCCATGGCTGAGATGAGGCAGTGACTGGTGTCTGAGATGAGGCTGTGACTGGTGTCTGAGATGAGGCTGTGACTGGTGTCTGAGATGAGACTGGTACTTGTAGCTGAGATGAGGCTGGTACAGGTGGCTGAGATGAGGCTGGTTCTAGGGTTGGGAATGGGATTGATATGGAAGAGTATACCACATTAGTAGCTAACAGCACCAAAACAAACTTTGAGTAAGACATGAGTAAGGTCCAGCAGTTGCTCTCCATTGTGAAAGAACAACTGCTGTTCATTGGCCCACGTAACGTGGCGGCAATACCACAGTAGGCTAGTAACACACACCCGCGCCAACCGGTATAGATAGGCACTTTAATATCGCACGTAAAACAGGTGACCTTATTACATGACAAAAATTGTGACCGAAAATTTGAATTCAGGTATTGCATAGTGACAGATCGGAAGACAGCTCACGCCAGTGAAATAGTATTTTGGGTTACTTTTGGATACCTCTCAGAAGGTACTCATCTTACTAAGTTTTTTTGTTGTCAAATTTAATTAGACGTAATGCATCGAGTTGATGTTGGCGCATAGAAAAATAGTCACTTGGGTTTATTAGTGTATTTCCTTTTGGCATTAAAAGGCGCGATCAAAGAGATGAGGTGTTTGCTCTTTGGGTTTAACTAAACCTGTATGTTTAAAACCATAACTTCCCGCTGATTCCCAAGGGGGTATACGTATCCAATAGGGCGTGCGTTGTGGCTCAAAACACTTCGAAATCGCTACTCTAAAGCTTTAAATTAGTAACACTGTGTTGTGAAGTGCCCAATTTAGTGGAAATAGTCACGTCAAGTGAGAGCAGTGTGTTTTTGGTTTCATATTGATCAATCTTAAAGTATCTCTATATATAGCTCACTTTATTATTAGAGAGGCACAGATAAACAGAGTGGATATTAACACATCCTATGATAACCTGTCTTTGCATAAAATAGAGGTTAGGCTTGGGTGATTCCCAGAGCTTATTTTCAAAGGGGTCTCGTTCCCAGGCTGAACAGTACCCACTATATACATATGCATTATGACTTATTGCCCGATATGTGGGGAATCAGTTTCACATAGTATTTCATTCATCAGGCATGCATGCTGTACCATTTAAGATAGAATCTTTCTTTGAATTCGAATGCATTCTGTCATAATACAACCAGTTTACGGTCAGCCCTACAGAAAAATATCAAATATGACCATCTTTTCTTACAATTGCAAGCAATAAGTCTTATAGGTAAATTCAACATCTGTATGGCAATCAACAATTGTCCAATCTTGACAGCATTCCACATGTTCAATTATGTTTGAAAAAAATCTTTGCATGTTCAAGAATTCTTCTATGCAAATATTGGAGTCAAGAAGTGATGTATTTGGTACATGCCTATTGATGAAACGTCAGATGAGGTGCTAAGTAGCCTGAGAAGTATACTGCACTCAGTCCACCTTCCCGATAAAGAATACCTTGGTGATATTTTGTTGCAGCTTATAACTAGCACAATAGAAGTTATTAGGAGAAACAAATGGGAGAATATATTGATGGTGCATGGACCTGCTAGTGCAGAGAAGACTCTTGGATTGGCAGACCACCAACTAAGAAGATCCCAAAACGCCAAACTTGGATTTGTAGATGGAAAGGTTAAAACCAGAATTAACAGAACTTTAGCTAGGCTGTCTAATAAAACCAAGCAAGAACTGACAGGATAAAATAGTAAGACACACACAAAAACTGAAAAACAATGCTAGTTTTCGAGACAGGCTAGAGAAAAAAACTTGTAATGGTTTTAGAAGGCGAGACAAAAAAAAATTAATGCTTCAATACAAGCCTGAGCAAACATACATGTAATTAAATATATAATTATATATATAATAATTATAATTATAATTTTATTGATTAATGTCATAATTATATAAAACACATAAACACATTTATAATTTACTATAAATCGGTCTGATTGTGAATCTGAATTTTATTATTATTATTATTATTTTATTATTATTATTATTATTATTATTATTATTATTATTATTATTACACTGCATTATTATTATTATTGATTATTATTATTATTGAGAATACACGAATGGAAATTATTATTAAATATAATATGCTACTACCTACTGTACTTTACCTAACACGAACAGTTTACAGAGAGCGGGATAGGATGGCTCGGGAATTTGCTCTTACAAGGGCCAAACTGAATCTTCCAAAGATCTCATTGCTCACAAGTGACTTGGGACGTCCCTGCCTAGTGGACAAACGGGTGGCAAGCCTTGATAGTGCTTGTATAGCCTCAGTACCCCAACATCCATACGTCTCCACCACAAGAGGGATACATGCCCAGCCTAGTTCCCTGCACCTTTCATCATTTACTCGATGCTTGCGGATCTGGGCAGCCAAGGCAGCTGAACCTGCAGTCACACACGCTTCTTGAAAAATTTGTGCATTTAGCGTTGATGTGACAGACAGGTCAAAAGCTGCTGGCTTACCCAGGACCCAGTTTGGAACAAGAACATCAGCTGGACGAGTACGATCCCTAGACCATCCACCCATCTCTAGTTGTGGAGCAAGACACGCGGAGTGACAAAAATCATTGAAGATGTCTCTCAACCTGTTATGACGGGAGACAACATCACCCCCCAACTTGCAACACAGAGCATGATGGCCATAACCATCCAAGGCAGCTTTACATTGAGAGCAACTTTGACCTTGAGCAACTGGGATACCGAGCCACCATTTTATCGCCACCTGGAACTCGGAAGGCTCCAAGTGAAGGCCCATGCTAGGGGATGGAGTAACAGATAGCCAAGCTGAGGCATGGGGTGATGAAATCGATAATAGACGAGCCCTGTCGATTGGAGTGGAGTTATCAAAAAGTGTCTTGAACTGACAATCCTCAATTTTGTTTGACAGGAACTTCTGAGTGAATGTGGAACAGCTGTTGTCAATAGAATCAGGAGTAAGTGAATCAAGTGGATCAACAAGGTTGTTATAAAGGTCTATAGAGTGGTGCAAGTACCTACAAACCTCATAAGATAAGCCTGAATTGACAGCTGAGGCTAAATATGCAGCAGGAGAGTGGTAGGAGACACGACGCAAGCCTAGACCACCCCGACTTAGACTAAGTTGTGCCTGCTGCCATGTGAAGTCAGGAGTGTCTACTGCAGTGCACTCTGCAAAACACTGCCGCACCTCATCATCAAACAGACTGAGGGCATCACCAGCTAAAGAAGGTGGGATAGTTCTGGCCAGATGTATCAGCCTACAAAACCCTCCACATTGACGGAGTAGAAGCATAGCTATATGAGGATCTGAAGAACCTACCTGAGCTAAGTGCTGGAGCAACATGGAAGCGTCTGTACGCTTTTGAGCAATATACTTGGCACAAAACAAAAAATCTCCTATTGGAGCCCCAAGTATTTCGAAATGAGGCACATTGGATTTTCTCATTTCATCTGGGAACCTACTTAGGTCATTGACGCTGAATAATTCACATTTGGACAAATTGATATGAAGACCGAGAGGAGGTCCCAAGTCTTTTATGATAGAAAGCACACGTAAAACAGCAGAGATGGGACCAGCCACAACACCATCATCTATATACCACCTATGAAACAACAGAGAGGCACACTCACCGTCAGTAGCAATGGCACAAACTACTTGATGCAAAACCATACAGAAAAGCAGAGGGCCCAAGGGATCTCCCTGCTGGACACCAGACTCAGATGTAATGGAACCTAGAGTGTGCCATAGTACAGGGTATTGCCCATAACACCAAGTAGACCATGACAACAGTTCTGGGAAATGGAGATTAACAGCATTCAGCACTGCCTGTCTAGACACCAGATTAAATGCGTTACATAAGTCAATTTTCATAACAGCAAAATCTCCATCAAGCCAATGATCATCCACACAACTTCTCAGGCCATGAATGATTTTTTCTGCTCCTGAAGGGCATGCCACCCCCAGCTGGAAAGGGGAAAAGAATTCAGAAGCCTTGTTCTTGACAATAGCACAAATACACTTGCTAGCTAGTCGCCTTAAAGTTTCACCAACAGCAATTGGGCGAACATCGAGGGGACAATTTGGCTTGTTCTTCTCCAAGGCCACAAGACTACCACCAGCCATAAACTTTGCCACTGAAACAGGAACCTTACCTGAGAGGAGTAGATTTACTATATCCCTGAGGGCTATTATTATTATTATTATTATTATTATTATTATTATTATTATTATTATTATCAAAATTCACAAGTTACAAGATAAATGAACAAAACAAACAACATGATACTTATCCTAACACTCACTCACTCACACAATATACTATACAAAAAACTCTTCCTCCTGACTGCCCATCTTCATTGTTCCCAACACGGAAGCTGCATTGCCACGTTGGACGGCAACTGAGAGTCTCTGAGTGAGGTATGCAAAGGAGTTGGCTTCTCCAGACACCTGCCTCAACCGATGTCCCAAACCTTTCAGGAACTCCATTGTCTTTGGTCCAAAAACTCCACTTGTTTCTATTGCCACTGGAGTGAAAAAGTAGCAAGAGTCATATTATTATAATTATAATTATGTATATACCGGTACTTCATGATGATTATCTATAAGTGGGCACTACTTTCAACTTTACTTTTTTTGGTTTGTGAATGGACAAAACCGGCATGCTATATGAAGGCCACATAACCTCGCTAAAATGTTCATCAAAGTCCAAAATCACTAAATTTTACAGCTTTTTATTGGAAACCTGGAGAATCTGAAGAAGAAGGAGATGACGTTACAATGACACTTTTTGCATTCTTGGTAGATTTCATTACTGGAGATTTGTATGTAGATGAAATAGGGATTCAGTTTAGATGCATTCTATTCATTATGTGTGTCCCTTTTATGTGTCAAATGACTTTGGTTCAATAATTTGCAGAGTTACGTGAGATGCATGCGAGGTAAGCACAACCGTCACAATTTTTTTTACCGCTCCAATCATTCTGCGTACATTATCTACCGCGTAAAGATTGATGTTTGAGACGTTATAACTACTGATATTTACAACGCAGATTCGATCCAAATATGTCGTTTTGTAACACAAATTTTACTCTTTCTAATGATATTAATTTTGCTAAGTAAATCCCAATTTGAAAAAAATATTGAAGTACCTACTATAGTATAGAGTACTTACTTTTAGTAAGCTTGCTACATGCCAATGCTAATAGCTATTAGTACCTTTCGTTCCCTTTACGAACCAACCTTTTTTTTCTGATTTCCTATTGTCGCAGGCGTGGGGAATCGCTTCTGTATCGAAGAGGTACGCTAAGACTAACCCGCTTTAAAGGCCCGTAGCTTGCCGTAGCAACTTCACTACGCCTCGTGGTTTGCAACACAAATAGAAAAAAGGTGTTTCTTTCCTAGCCTAGTGTTAAAATGGCGATTAGCCCATCGTTGTTTTTGAGTGAGCTCACGTTCCAAAGGTCTTCGGTTGTCAAGGTCGTTGTCAAGGGCATGACATCATCATTTCAATTTTTCGGAAAACGAACCTAGTGTCCACAAAACATTGGGCCGCAAACACCTGTGAGCGGGATAGACTGAAATCATTTAAATATAGTAACAATCTCCTAAATTATGCCCTTTTCACATTGGTCAATGCTTTGAAAAGCACTGTGGAGTGATTAAAATTCTCCACTTAGCAAGCTGGATCTTTGTTTTGTTTTTTTCTTCAAATTCTGCTCGCATATATACGCATATTGCAAAACGCATTGTCATTAGTCTCATCGTAGAAGTTTCTGCCGATATCTTTCGGATTAAGCATGGTTGGAAGAACGTGGCTATGCTACACTGCTTCTTTCAAGGAGGTTCGCCCAGACCGGCCGGGGAATTAGAATTCGAATCCAATCGGCGGTTGGCTACATCTATTTAGACAAGCAAATATATTTATTTTTCGAAGTTTCATTCGTCAAGGAAACAATCAACAAAAGAACAAAAGTCTACGTATAAGATTCAGTGATGGAGCCGCCGCGCGCCTGCATGCGCGTGTACTTGTTTGTACACATAAGTTAAATAAATAATAATATCGGCCAAAAAAGTGGGGGGCAGCTGCTCCGCGGGCCCTGTCTCGTACCCAGACCCAAACGTACGTATGTAGGATTGGTGGTGCAAAAAGTAAGGAAACAAGGTACAGTATATATGTATGTTAAAGTGAGGTTTGGTAGGATCCTACAACTCACAGTCCTGAATTTGCAAATGATGTCTATCTGCAAATGTAGGGCTGTTACGTTCATAGTTGTAGGATCCTACCAAACCTCACTTTAACATACTGTACCATTCAAAGATGCAATCAAGCCGCCCTCTGAGGTAACATCTGCCAAGAACAGCACTGCAGGGCATGGGATAGGTACAGAGACTCCTCCCTCTGTGGCCGTTGACCCCCAACCAAAACTGTTCCATCACAGTGCTGATGCCATGCAGATTTCATTCATGACAGAACAGGGGAAGATGTGAAGGCGGGTGAAAGTGGAGGGGTGAAGGAGGGGGAGAGTGGAGGGGTTAAGGAGGGTGGCAGTAAAGGGGTTAAGTAGGGTGGCAGTGGAGGGGTTAAGGAGGGTGGCAGTAAAGGGGTGAAGGAGGGTGGTTAAGGAGTGTGGCAGTGGAAGGGTTAAGGAGGGTGGCAGTGGAGGGGTTAAGGAGGGTGACCTTGGAGGGGTTAAGGAGGTTGGCAGTGGAGGGGTTAAGGATGGTGGCAGTAAAGGGGTGGGGGAGGGTGGCAGTGGAGGGGTGTAGGGGTGATAGTGGGGGATTTAGGAGGGTGACAAGGAAGGAGTGAAGGAGAGTGCAAAGAAGAAAAGGAGAAGAATGCAAGTAGTGTAGTGTACATGATAGCACTTCAGTTCACACCAGATGCATGTGCCTTCACTTCTCACCCTTTCCCCTCCCTCATCCCTTCCCCTCCATTCACCATCCCCTCCCTCATCCCTTCCCTCCATTCACCATCCTCTCCCTCATCCCTTCCCTCCATTCACCATCCCCTCCCTCATCCCTTCCCTCCATTCACCATCCCCTCCCTCATCCCTTCCCTCCATTCACCATCCCCTCCCTCATCCCTTCCCTCCATTCACAATCCCTTCCCTCTTCCCTTCCCTCCATTCACCATCACCTTCCTTCCCCTCATCCCTCCTTTTTGTTTTGTGGTGAATGTGGTTCTCTGTTCCTATTGATCTTGTCTATATAAGTAGGTGATCCACTTAACCAACCTCAAACTGGACACCATGTGACTGGGGCCGGAGATCATGTGCCTGGGGCCAGACAGAGCATCCATCATGCGACTGGAACCATACAGCTCGAGGTTAAGTCAAGTAACCAAGTAGCCAAAGGTCAGTCTACTACTGAGGAGTCACGCCCACCACATTCAGTCGAGGCGGGGATCACTGTGACGGCAAACCTGTCTGATGAAGGAATGGTCCCGTGCTGTGGGGAACGAGCATCTTCGGGTGGGGAGCGGGCCCCTGATGCAACCAGGCCGAGGCACAAGTGCTTGATCCGCCATTGTCTTCATCAGAGCTCCCGGGTGGCCAGCCTTCCCCCACCATGCAGACCTGCCCCCCACCTCAGCAGCGGGTGACGGCTCGCGACAAGTTCAAGGTGTGCGAGAACTGCCGCGTGTAGATATCTGAGAGGATCAGGGTGTGTTCTGGCTGCAAGAGGGTAGCCTACTGCAACAGCACCTGCCAGAAGGACCATTGGAAGACACACAAGCAGGCATGCTCCTACTACCTCAAGAAGGACGTCACGGGGTAGAGATACACGTGGGGGAGGGGAGGGAATGTTTTGTATGGTGACATCATTGTTCCTTGATGTATGTCGTGTTTTTATGGTGCCAAGTAAGTTATAATTCCAAAGTATCCAGACCGCTAGTTCATAGATGGGTCGGATTTGGAGAATATTGAAATCGCTTCAAAAATTAGTCTCGTACCCAGACCCTGATTACCACAGCTGCAGATGGATTACATCATGGTATCAGGGTCTGGGTATGAGACCACCTCAAAATCAGTCCACATCGTCGTTGAACATATAGAGGCTGAGCTCTTGATCTGTCGCTCCCTAGCCTCGATCTGCAATTACACGTGTGTGGGCGGGGGGGGGGGGGGGGGGTCTATAGTCTCGTACCCAGATCCAAATGTAGGTAACAATGGTCATCGCTTACAGTATGTCATACTGTGTAAGCGATGATCATCTTTACGTACATTTGGGTCTGGGTACGAGACTAGGGTTTCTACGCCAAAAGCGTTGGCTTCTGGACATCCTGTGTTGCTCAACACTGGATTTTGAGATTCTTGGTGCTCCCATTGACAGCCCTGATTTCTGCAATGCCTTCGAATTCATAAAAATTTAAAAAAAAGCGGGACGAAGCCAACCAGGCTAACTAACCCTCAGTCTGCGATTGCTCTTCTTAGGGTATGTGCGATGGCAAGTAACTTGTACACCTTCTACAGAGAGCTGATCCCTGCATGACCATGATGGCATGCATCACAGAGGCGCTGCAAAGTCAGTTCTGATAGGCAGATGGGTGTTAATTAGGTAGACAAGGAGGTGTCATGTAGGCCGCTTGTGCATACATGCATTGTCAGGAAGAGCAATCCTAGCCTCCATACTTGAGATTGACTGCAAGCCTGTGGGGTTAGCCGCTCAATCTCCAGAGAGCACTCTAAGCAGTGAAGCACATCATCATCGAACCTGGCAAATGCTTCCAATGAAGCAGCAATGGGTGGGATGAAGCGAGCTCGGTGTGCCAGCCTGCAGAATGAAGCATCAGCCATAGAGGTATTTCAATATTAGTTGCCAATGCACCAAAACATGAAACCTTACCATGGCTCTAAGTGTTTTTGGCCAATGCACTTAGGCAGTTATTCACTCCTGTGCTGGTTTGACTGCAAGTTCACATCATAAACCATTCTCTTGACCTCACACATAAATTTCTACAACTGCTGTTGCATAACCCATTTTTAGCTAGTGGTAACTGGAAATCGTGCAATAGTGAAAGAGTTGACATGCATTTGTTTGCATAAACCAAGATGTTCCCATGCCACTCCTTGATCAATTTCAAAGTACTTTACGAACCCAACACAAGTTATCCTCAGCGATTGAGAAAGCTGGCTTCCTTTCTTTGCTTGATGGAGCATCAACAGTAGGCAAGGCCAGACTACTAGCCATCTCTGCTCCCCAAGCACATGCATGGCTGAGAGCACAACCATCTCCAAAATTGGGGTTACACCTGCTGCCCAATGAAGTCGAAGCCTTAGTGAAATGGTGGCTCGGGCTTCCAATTTTCATGGATGCAGATGTCTGCCCACACTGCTCCCAACCTCTGGACATTCATGGGCATCATTCTCTATAATGTCAATCAGATGGTGATGTAGTCACAAAGTACAACCGCCACTTTTGTCATAAGGCTTGTCTTGCCCCGAACTTGAAAGAGGTTGTATGCTCACCTAAACAAAGGACAGAACATGTCCGGCTGATGTGTTGTTGCCTAACTGGTCACTCTCTCTCACGTTCAGCAACATTTCATCTGATCAGCTCAACTCAAACTAGCAAGCATGACCTCAGGTCATACTGCTGAGCTGGGAGAGCAGGACAAACACTTCAAAAAGAATATTCCCTGTGCAGAGAGAGGTTGGGTATGTGTCCCAATGGTCGTGGGTGCGATCGAACAAGCTCAGCCTGCAGAACGAAGCATCAGCACAAGATATCCTCATGCAGGTATCGAGAAAGCTGGCTTACTTTCTTTGCTTGGTGGAGACAATACTAGCTATCTCTGCTCCCCAAGCCATCATGCAGGACAAGTCGTTTCTGGCCCTAGGGCTTTGCTTGGAAGAAGAACCGTACTTGGAAGAACCACTAGTGTAGTGTAGCTTAGTATTTAGTTTTCTGTAATCTTCTGGTATTTTCTTTATTATGTTAGACTAGTAAGTATCTTAATTTTAATTGCTCATAAACATTTGTTAATTCATATAGTTTTTATCGACCTCCCCACCCCCCCCCCCCTAAATAAAATTACATCAACTACTACTGATGTAGTACTTAATTAACATATCCTGATTTTACCTTCACAAAGCATAAAAATCTGAAACTGAAATTTGTGTAGTGAAAAGGTAAGAATATTCCGCTATTCTTCAAAAAGTGAATTCTATTTGGGATTTTTTTGTGGATATCCTCCAATGTACGTTTCTGGATACGGGTAATCCTGACCAATTAACTTCGGAAGAATGCAGGTCTTGAACCCTAAACCTGCAGTTCGAGAAAGAGATTCATACCTTTATCCAACTAACTGATAAACACTGATTCAAGTTTTATCTCAAACAAAATTTAGTTTTTACAAATTCCAAAAAATGAGCTTAGAAACTATGCTTTTCTCATGAAATGGGTGTTAAAGTTGACTTGGATGAAAAAGACACGTCATAATCAGACAGATTCATTTTTAAAAAAAGCAAGATGTCCTACAATGTATGGGCCATTTCTGGAATGCACGATCTTTAGGAAGCGCACAAGTTGTAAATCGCACACCTTCGTAGTTGGACCAGTTTGCTAATAGTACACCCATGCTTATAATGCCCTCTCACCTGAATTCTCACCACTCAATGTTTCCAGCAACCAGATTACCACAATTCACCTTCACTACCATGTCCCTTTGAACCACCGCATCGAAATAACCTTTCATGCCACCCAACCGGCCTGGATCTCCAAACTGCATGATTGTGTCACATATCAGTGTGAAAGCATCTTTAAACTCCCCTGTGATATTCATAGAAGCTTGAATCCACCCACTCACACTCCGATCCTCATTATAAAACTGAAGGAAGGTATTCTTCTTGATGAGGGCATCCTCATTTCCTTGTATCTTGATGACCATTGGCACTGCATCACTCGACAACTGAAACACGTTCACAGGGTCTACAATCACCACACTGCCACGAGGATCCATAAATGTATTAAGGAACATGTGTGTATCATTTGTGCCTCTCCTGGATGTATACTTAGCTTCCAATGAATGCTGAGTGGTGGCTTTCACTGACACAAAAGATGAAGATGGAGATACTGCCTTCTTCGTCTTTTTGCTACAAGATTCCATGGGTGCAATCTTACATACAGTCTTGTGGACAGGCCAATGCTTTTTCTGGCATTCTTTTGAACAGTAGACAACAAGCTTGCAAGAAGCACACTTCTTAGTTGCCATGGCATTGCAGTTGGCACACATCATGCCTGCATTCTCTCGCTCTGCTTGCATGTACTGCAGGTCATCAGCATCAAGCGTGATCGCCTTTCCATCAATACTGCTGTAGAATGGCACTGGATGGCATGACTTCTGATGGTGATCGGCATCTGCTTTGAGGCATTGAATAGAACAGTACACCACTTCATTGCATTTGACACAAGGCACCATCTTCTTGCGAGGCCCGCCTTCTTCACCACACTTGACACACCGAAGTCGTCCAAACAAGTGAGGAGCCATCTGTTTGAACATTAAATTCTCATGGCTCCTCTGGCGTATACGTACATGCGTTTTTTGATGGTGTTCGTACAACTTGGTAGAGTCTATGACAAACTCTTTTGCTTTTTCAAGAGTAATATGATTGTTGCTGAACTTGTTATTGTTTGCCACTTTTGCCCTGCCGTTCAACACTATGCCAGTATCTTGCAATGAGTAATTGCCTTGGATTTGATTACCTACAATGCTCAACTTTTCCACACCCATGCCCACCATGATACCACACTGATTGTTCTTTTCTATGTGGCATCCAGAGATGACGCCACACGTTCGCCCACAGAATTGGACTCCACCCAAGCCATTCTGAGAGAGTTCACAGTCTTCTATCTTGACCTCGACATCTTTGAAACCAGGGGCGGGGTCAGGCTCAACAGTTACCCCAAACAGCATATTCCCAGTGACCTTGTTATGATAAAAGACGATGCCCCGTGCTGCCAGCATGGCTCCTGAGCCTTGATTGGACTGCATGACATTATCTGGCCCAATAACTGTCTTTACACTCGCATGTTGCCATACAAGGAGGCCAGAATTCTTGTTGCAAGAAAATTGTGAGCTTCTCACAAAAGCTGTGGCTCCCATTCGCACCTCCAGCCCGTTGCTGGAGTGACTGGCATCGCACTGTTGCAGCTGCAGTTGGGTGTGTGAACCCGCGCAAAGGATAGCATTGCCGACACTCGATCTTGCATTGCACATCACCATTGTGACCTCAATCTCACCAGAGCGCACCCTGTCCCCTACACAGATCGCTGCACCTGTTGTGCTAGTAGCACTGCAGTTTTCCAGCACCACAGCTGTGCCAGCTCGTACATGAATGGCGTGACCACATATGGCATCTAGTTCTTCTACACTGTCATGATCCTTGGGACTCAAATGGTCTACTGATAACCATGATAGGGTCACGTGATTGGCCACCACTTGGATCCCATAATATGACTGGATAATAACCTTCTCTTTTCTGCTCTCTGCTCGTACGGTAAGGTGTTCGTGCTCAATGCAAAGACGTATCTTTTCCTTGTACATGCCTCCTTTCATTATAATCACTGTGCCGGTGGCAACACAATCACTCCTGAGTGCTTCCCCCAACGAAAGAAAATCACCATCCCCTTCACAGTCTACCACAATCTGCTGCATGGCCTTTGGCTTTTTCCCTTGCTCTTTGCTCACATCATCTTCTCTCTTTACACTGCCATCACTATCTTCTGGCAGATTCTTTAGAATGTTAGCAGCAAATTCGGACTTTGATTTTTCGCCACTCCAAAACGATGTGGCTATTTTCTGAGATAAGTAATTCCTCATGGTATTCAAGCCTACACTTGACACATTCTTCAGTTGCGTTGCAAAATCAACCGTAATCAGGAGTGGATTTTCACGCAGTTTTCGCAAAGTGTCAAAAAAAATAGATTCATCTCAGGATCGGCGTTTTGCATACTTCCAGACACCTTCGCTACCTGCTCTATTTGGGTTCCACACACCAGCAGACACTTCTTAGCACCAGTATTGCTGGGTTCGTTGTAGATCTGAGTGCGCCTGATATCTGCCTCAATAGCCATCTCCAATCTGCGATGACCCTCCTGAAAATTCAATGACAACATAGCCACTAAGACCAACTCGTACATTGCATCACAACGTTTTTTGTCTTCTGGCACCCCTTGCTTGATGTAATGCCACAAGTACATCTCTGCAGTCTTCATGATGTGCGACTTTTTCTCTGGGTCGGATTCAACTGTCGACTTTGCATGAATCATTGCACACCCGAGTGCCCAAAGGTTCATACGGAAGGTGGGATCTGCTGTGATCCCTTGTTTGAACCACAAAATAGCTGCTTCATAATCTTGTGTCCAGTACAAGCTACTCCCAATAAAATGACAAATATCAGCTCGATTCAGGAAGTCATCTTGTTTCATAAGAGGCTTCAGAGCCTCTCTAGCCTTGGCCCATGCTTGCATCATCACATGCATATGTACAAGGACAATGCTGGCTGCATCTTGCAGACTGAGGCCACAGTGAAGTAAGACCTGCGTCTCTGAAGAAACTTCTCTCTTCACTCGCTTAGCAGCAGTGATAGCGAGTGCAAGTAAATTAGGCTCCTGTATAGTTTGAGCTGTTGTCAAGATGGAAGCTGTCATACGGTCAAGGCCAATAACATCTTTACCCACACACAGTGCATTATATGCCAACACAGACTGCAGACTAGCCCTAGTGTACATATCTCGCTGCTCTTTCGAAGGCATCTTGTCAGTCAGTTGCCTCAACACCAACCATGCATGGTACGATCCATCCTTAAATGATGATTTCCAGACAGTACAGGTGATCAGTGGAGTGTAGAGCTCATCATCACTGGGATCCGGAAACAGTGGCATTATCTGTGGGATGTCTTCCTCTTCTGATGAGTTACTGTCAGCCTCATAACACGAATGCATGTAGGTCGAGAATGGTATGTCCATCTCCTCGCATGCACCGATGTCCTTGGAGACGAAATTGGGTGCTTTTGCTGGTCGGGCAAACGTTTTCTTCACTTCCTTCCCGAATCTCGATACTCGTTCTGAGTTCACAACCGCATCCTTCAATCTCGAGAGCAACTCAGCTTTAGTCAATGGTGAATGCTTTGCTTCAGAAAACAACTGTGTGATGCACTCGCGCCACATGTAGTTCAGTTTTATGTTTGAGCTGTCAATCAGTGATGCAGCTGCTAGGGCATCCAGTGCTTCCTCCAGATTGCCAACTCTCTTAAACTGCTCTGCCTTGAGAATGAAGCACGAAAACCTATACCAGGGAGAGATAGGAGACACACTTGGGTCAGCAGTTGGTGTAATATGGATGACTCTCTGCATGAGTTTGCGATCTCTTACTGAAATGAGGGTCTGCTCAGCCAGGTGGCTCAAGGGACGCCAATCCTGGATCTGAAGCAGCCCAGCCACGTTGTTCGTGGGATCGAAGGGATCCATCACGATTGGCCCATCATAGTTCTCAAACTCGATGCTATATTCAGGGTAGTTGTCAACCCAGTACAGCTTCAGATCACCACTGATTACTTGCAGTAGCAACTCAAGTGAAGTGACAAAGCCATTGCAGACAGTTTCTTCAGTCATCTGCGAGGCATCCAATTTTTGAACTGCTGCTAATGCAATGAGCTCCAGTAAATAGGAACGTGGCTTGCAGCGACGAGGCCAGTTCTCTGCACTTGCTCGCCACTTCTTCAATAGCCGCACAATAGCACCAAATAGAGGGGGCTGTGTACGAAGGAAAGCCCACTCTTGAACAGATAATGAGGGCCTACGAAAGAATCGTGGCCGTGGTGGAAGGTAACACTGCGAAATGGGCTCAATGTTGGGGCTAGCTAGTACCACATCAATCTCCACATGCTTGTACGTGAAGGATACAGCCAGTGGCCTATATTTTAAATCCACTTTGAGGTTGTCTTTCAGTAGAGTGGCTGCATGGTGCTGCAGAGACAGGTACATATTGCTCTCAAAGCATTTCACAGTGATTGCCACCATGTCGAGGTCAGCACAACCATTTACGGCAGTGCCTTTCCCATAAGAACCACATACTTCCACCGAGGCGATTACTCTGCTGCTGGTCAGAACATTTGTGATTTCCTGCACAATGCCCTGAAGCTGCAGCCGTTCATCTGATGTTAGACCCAATTTCTCTGCTGTCTGAAGAAATGAATGATGCGGTGGAGTTGAACCTAAGTCACATATGCATCCTGCATTAGATGGTGTTAGATTCATTTCCATCATAAATTTCTCTGCTCCCTCAAAAGCGAACTTCAATGTGTCGAACATTTTATCTGCTTTAGCACTCACTGCACCCTCAGACATGGTTCCTCCACTACTTAGTTCCATCAATTCCAACAATACTCTTAGAGACTCCCACCAGGTTGGAGTGGCATTTGGTGTCCCAAGTAAGTTCCGCAAGCGGTGTGTATGGATATGCAGAGGATGCTTCTCTGATGAGAGGATGGCCTGCTTGTGCCAATGTGCTTGTTTATCTGGGTTCTTACGGAGCACATTCTCCCAGCCAGTACAATACCACTCACTCAAGGTAGTACATGCAGGGCCATAGCCTTGATCAGCAGCCTGCAGCAAGTACTTTCTTGCTTTCAGGACATCTTGTGTGCAGCCATGCCCATTAAGGTAACAACGATACAGCTCAAACAACGAAGGCCCATGCGACACCGCTTTTTTCCACCACCGAACTGCCTGTGCCAAAACATGTGCAACATTAAACATGGCAGCATGATTTCCAAGGCATGCAGATTCATAGTAGCAGGTCCACGCTTCCGAGCGAGGTTCCGTGGCATCTCTGTATGCATTGTCCATAGCCAAACCCCAGAAAAGGAGCCCTTGAGCATTCTTCATGTCTTTTGCTTGCTGCAGATGTGATAAGGCACTCAGTGCATTCTCAGAACTAAACCAAGACAGCTGACTCCAGCCATAGTGGGCGAGGCATTCAGGAATCAACATCTCCACACCTTTCTCCATCCACTTCATCTCACCAAGCTGGGCGAGATAGCAGACAGCAAGGATATCAGGAGGATCAAGGCTTGCTCGAGTCTCTATGAACCTTCTCCACTCGCCACTTGCTTCATCAGGTTGCTGTTGTGTGGGTGGTGATGTTGTGTCAGATGCAGAAACATTCTTACCTGGATTGGATGATGCAGCACATCCATGAATCAAGGCAGTACAAGCCATGAGATCACTCTTTACCAGGCATCCTTCTGATGGTAGGCCTGCACCCTGAATGGTCTCCTTCAGAGCCCCAGCACTGAGAGTAGAGAGTTCCTGATTGCCTGAATGTGTAAACTGCAGCTGTGTAGCATCCACCCCTGAGATATAGTGCATTGCTGTCTTGGATTGTTGGAGTCGATGCACGAGGGCATCTGGCTCACAGCAGGTGACAATGACGTGAAATCTCTGCTTGCTTAGCTTCCAGATGCACTCAGAGAGCTTGCATCGAATGTGGAAAAACAATGCACCATAAATATCATTGCTGGGTACCAGACACGCCTCCCCTGCTGCAATTATCTCCGCCCTCGACCAGCACTGTAGAGGATCAAGCTGACTTTCTGGCCTCCAGCAATGATTAACATCAAACAGGAATGGGTTCTGCACATTGTGGTGTGCATTGTATGCTCCTAGAGGGAGGAGCATGCCCAGCTGTGCGAAGTTGTCCCACGAAACTCTCTGGTAAGGGGACAGTGCAGTGAGCATCTCAACAGCATATCGTTTGCCTTGAGGGCTGAACAAGTACTTACGCCGATCTTCCATGCACTTTTCGATGTGCCGTGGTGATTGCCAAGTAAGATTCTCGGTGAGCATCTTGAACCAATGCTTTGACTCGAGGTCAATTGTTAGCGTGACTTGTGGCAGTTTGGGCAAAGATGCACAGTATGGACCTTTCATCACCTTTCCCTCAGAGTCCTTAAGAAGCTTTGTGCACATTTCAGAGATTTTTGGCATTTGTTGGTCAGTCATTGCGACTGAATACCACAATTGTATCAGCATGTTGCAACTCAACTCTCCAAGGGTGCCCATGGCTAGCAGTGACAGCAGGTTGCAGAAAGCTACGTTAGGTGATGCATGGTTGAGATGCAGGGTGACCTCGCCCTCATATCCATCTGGAACACTCAGGATCGTATGCACTATGTCACTCAGGTCCCCACTCTCAGCCAAGCATGCACTGCATGGCATTGGGAGGCTCACGGCACTTGATGGAAACTGGATCGCCTTTGAATTGAATCTTCTATCCACAATCTGGGGCATTTGTTCCGCATTGGCATCCTCTGCAGTCGTATCGTACTTACTGCCCTCCAGCCAGGCCATCTTAGCATACCTCGACTTGCAATCAACCTTATGTGCTGGCCAATGCTCCTTCTGACATCTCTGAGAGCAATATTTCACCAGGCGGCACCCTGAACAGACCATCGTCCCTCTCTTCTCACACACAGCGACGCCATTCTTGATAGTTGGAGTGCTATTGGCACACATGATTTCATCCAGTGGTTGCATTCGTAACCCTGAGCCTGGCTGCATCTTGTCTATCTGTGTCTGAATGTGCCCCTCCACGATATGCATGCATCCATGCTTGTTCGCTAAAGCGGACAGTACCACAAAATCCTGGTTATGGGAAGCTTCCCACTTCTGACGCTCTCCTTCAGAACTGTGCATGAATTCGCCCATGTTCTCGTCGAAAATGCTGTCAAGATACACGCGAAACACTTCCTCCTTCTCTGCTCGAGACGCTGCTGCATTCAGCGCCTTGTTCAGCTGCTTCCAATTCTGCTCCGGGATGGATAGGTGGGTGGCGACTTTGCTTTCGTGCGTACGTTGTCCACATTTATCGTCAACATTGTCGTCTTGAGCACTTACAACGCATCCAGCCATATCGATGATTAATAAATCGTCGCGGCCTTCAGAACTGTCATGACTAAAGTGCTCACCTTTAGATTCCAATTCATGTGCAATGGTCTTGAATGTCAGCCGTTTCTGTGTATAAAATATGTAGTTTGTACAATCTCATATTTGCATCAGTTGCAAATTAAAGGTACATGTGCAAATGTATTAAAGTGCGTTAGGACATTGAATTCAATGGACCTAACTTGTTTCAATCATGATAATAATTTAGTACTTATTAATATGGTAGTTTAAAACGGTACATATTTTAACAAGTGAAGGAATGAAACTATAGATGTATGAATATATAACTCTAAGGCCATTTGAGGAGGCCCTAATGACCCCTAAACAGATACACAGATTGAAAAGCCATGCAGGATCACAGAGATGTACTGATGCAGATCCATGTGGGAGTTCAAATCTCATTCCAGCGCTAGTGTAAACTTTATATCTCTGACCGCAAGTCAACATGCATATTTTCTGAGGTACTCTACATACAATTTTAACATAAAGGTCCTTTGCTCCTTTATCAAAGGTGTTATCAGTATCCATAAAATATTGAAATGCATGGCCAGGTTTATAACATACATGGCACATTGGAGGCCAGGTGTACAGTCAGTTTAATGGTGATCAAACATAAAAGCCAATACATACTGAAGTATGATGTCTGCTTACATGTTCCTTCTTATAGTGGTAGTCCTTTGTGCTGATCTCTGCCACACCAAGTGTGATAAGATGTTTAAACTGTTCTTCATTCAAAGGAAACAGTACAGAGTATATACACAGTGGTACAGAATACACCAGCTCCACACATCCATCAGCAACAGTGCATAGCTTCAGTACATACTCTGGAACATTAAAATATTCTGTTAAAATTGCCTTAACCCGACCAATTTCCTCTGCAGCGAATTCTATTTCATCAAGTACCAGATGCCTTTCCAGTTTTAATATAAAGTAAGTAGTGCCCTTTGTTACTGACATATCCGACGGTGGGGGACATTCAAAGATGTTTCGTTTGCAGTATTTGTGCACCTCCTCTGTGTAGGACTGAAGGATTGACATGATCTCTGTTGGATCTTTTTTGGTTAAAGTGTTAACATTTTGTACCACTTTTTTCATAACAGAACAATCAAACCAAGTGCAGTAGTCGGCAAGTATTACTGAACAGTTTAAGTGATCAGCCATGTTGATCTCCTTCCATCTGTCTTTAAGCATGGGCACATCATTCCTCAAAGTACCTGGTATGGTTGAAAGGATATTCCTGTAATCCACAGTAAACACATTGTCCTTCATCCAATTTCGAAATTCAAGGACCACTTTGCAATATTTTTCATCTATCCAATCTGCATCAGCCTTAAGCTTTAGTCGTAAAATGTCTTTTTCATTCTGTGTAAGTGTACCACAGTCACAGTACAAAAATTGCTGTCTTAATGGATTAGGACATCCATTAGTAATGAGACCTCTGAAGTTACACTTTCCACAGCCACAGTTGACCTCTAAAAACCGCTTTTCTAAAAGGTTAAATATCACAAGTTAAATTTCAATACAGGCAGGTCATTACACCCATTGCCGAACCAAGATGTGACACTCATGTCTGATTTCTCGTTTCCCACAAGGCATATATACATCATTGACTTTTTAAAATAGACAATAACAACACCTATTTTAACAAATAAAATAAAAACAGAACGACAAATAGCATACTTGAACACAGGCAAACACATAATAAGTTCTATTCATAAGTGGGTGTGGGTAGTCCAGCCCCCATCATCTATGTGAACAGCACTCCTCCATTTGACTTCACACTAAGTATGACGAATGCCATTCTCTGGCCCTTACCCATCCAGTCACTTCACTTCATAACTCACACAAGAAAGCGTTTGTTATTGTAATATCTGCAGTAACAAATATATGGCTACACATATCACTACGAGCTTAAAGGGAAGGGTGGGGGCCCATAATGGCTGCCCGGATTCCAATTGTTGGTTCCAAAGACATTACTCATAAAATAAACTTGATGCATAAGTACATTGGTTACTTCATTATACACATATATTTTTATAATTCTTAACTAAGAATCCTCCACACAATGTTAGTTGACCTTTTCAACTATAATAAAACTGTTGGCCACATTTACAGTATGGGAGCTATGATGTAACTCTCCTGCTCCCCTAACAGGGAAGAAGGTAATATATGTTCGAAGCCTAAAAATTCAATTTTAGTGAGAAAATCAACTATACAGATGTCTGTTTAACAAAAAATACAAACACAAAAACGATAATAATATTGCAAACATCTGCAATAAGTGGATGTTCACCAAAACAGCAATCATTGTACAGTGTATGTAATAGGTGCTGTGCAATAAGGTTAGTAGTTGCATGCAACAACAAAGCCCCTTAATATCTAACAATGGTTTTTCTACAAGATAATAACAATCATAGAAAGATTTCATTACCGTTCACTAAATCTGTTGGTAGCGCTTGTGAGGTCATCATAGCCCGGACTTCTGCTGCAGCTTGTTGGCCCTCTGCTTGGACAAAGGAAGAACGGAGAGATAGTGAACATATAAAGGAAGGGGTGGGGACATAACTATACATTGCATAATCTTTATTTTAAATGATATATTCAGTATATGTATAATGTATACTTGGATTCCTACTGCCAACACATGTGAGCATGTAGTAGAGGCAATGGGACATGAGCACGTAGTGGAGGCCATGGGACATGAGCATGTAGTGGAGGCCATGGGACATGAGCATGTAGTGGAGGCCATGGGACATGAGTATGTACATGTAGTGGAGGCCATGGGACATGAGCATGTAGTGGAGGCCATGGGACATGAGCATGTACATGTAGTGGAGGCCATAAGACATGAGCATGTAGTGGAGGCCATGGGGCATGAGCATGTAGTGGAGGCCATGGGACATGAGCATGTACATGTAGTGGAGGCCATGGGACATGAGCATGTAGTGGAGGCCATGGGACATGAGCATGTAGTGGAGGCCATAGGACATGTACATGTAGTGGAGGCAATGGGACATGAGCACGTAGTGGAGGCCATGGGACATGAGCATGTACATGTAGCGGAGGCCATGGGACATGAGCATGTAGTGGAGGCCATGGGACATGAGCATGTAGTGGAGGCCATGGGACATGAGCATGTACATGTAGTGGAGGCCATGGGACATGAGCATGTACATGTAGCGGAGGCCATGGGACATGAGCATGTAGTGGAGGCCATGGGACATGAGCATGTAGTGGAGGCCATGGGACATGAGCATGTACATGTAGTGGAGGCCATGGGACATGAGCATGTACATGTAGTGGAGGCCATGGGGCATGAGCATGTAGTGGAGGCCATGGGGCATGAGCATGTAGTGGAGGCCATGGGGCATGAGCATGTAGTGGAGGCCATGGGACATGAGCATGCACATGTAGTGGAGGCCATGGGGCATGAGTATGTAGTGGAGGCCATGGGACATGAGCATGTACATGTAGTGGAGGCCATGGGACATGAGCATGTAGTGGAGGCCATGGGACATGAGCATGTAGTGGAGGCCATGGGACATGAGCATGTACATGTAGTGGAGGCCATGGGGCATGAGCATGTAGTGGAGGCCATGGGACATGAGCATGTACATGTAGTGGAGGCCATGGGGCATGAGTATGTAGTGGAGGCCATGGGACATGAGCATGTACATGTAGTGGAGGCCATGGGGCATGAGCATGTAGTGGAGGCCATGGGACATGAGCATGTACATGTAGTGGAGGCCATGGGGCATGAGTATGTAGTGGAGGCCATGGGGCATGAGTATGTAGTGGAGGCCATGGGACATGAGCATGTATATGTAGTGGAGGCCATGGGACATGAGCATATGTACATGTAGTGGAGGCCATAAGACATGAGCATGTAGTGGAGGCCATGGGACATGAGCATGTACATGTAGTGGAGGCCATGGGGCATGAGCATGTAGTGGAGGCCATGGGACATGAGCATGTACATGTAGTGGAGGCCATGGGGCATGAGTATGTAGTGGAGGCCATGGGGCATGAGTATGTAGTGGAGGCCATGGGACATGAGCATGTACATGTAGTGGAGGCCATGGGGCAAGAGCATGTAGTGGAGGTCATGGGACATGAGCATGTAGTGGAGGCCATGGGGCAAGAGGATGTAGTGGATGGAGGCCATGGGGCATGAGCATGTAGTGTAGGCCATGGGGCATGAGCATGTAGTGTAGGCCATGGGACATGAGCATGTACATGTAGTGGAGGCCATGGGGCATGATCATCTATGAAGGCCTGAGCATGCATGTAGTGGTTGATGGTTCTATGTATCAATTGTGATTTGTCTCCAGTAACCTCATTCTGCGTTGGGGTATCTGGTGGCATGTATTATTTATATAAAATAATAATGATGTAGAAATAATACATACATCATATATGATCATGAAAGGATTTGTAATATTATTCATTATTAGCATTCATACATATACTGACGCCTTGATGAGGGTGACTTTAAGTGTATTATAGTTAATACCTGAAATCACTTATTTATCTATTGTTGTTTCCCTTTAAAAAAAAAATCTCGATACATGTAAATAAATAATTCCAAATATAGTATGCAAGACACACCAGCAAAGTTACATCTCTCCTACCTTCAATAACTATTGATGATGCCAATTTCTGCACATCCTCAGCAGCCTGAGTGTTTTGTACGTCTTTTAATACTTCAATCAATACTCTATATGTGGCTTTAGACCCGTCAATTTCCAACCACTTCTCCAACATTTTATCTCTTTTATTCTGCTCACTGTGTTCTTCACGATCAATGTCTCTAATAGCCTGGAGACCAATCAAACGTTTCCCTACCATCTTCCAGTCAAAGTTAAAAGTGGCTATTTTATACAAGTGTTCCTCGCTGCACTGCATATCCAGTCGGTCTAACCACGAGAGTACATTAGTTTACAGATATAGCAGTGATATGTTCCTCTCACCTTTGGTGTGCTGACCCAGAGGTCCGGGATTCTCCTCCACATCTCCAGACATTACTAACAGCAAGCGCACTATCGATAGCGTAGCGGCCACCACTTCCCCAGCCTGTCTCCTGTTAGATCTACCATTCCACTGAAAAGTAATTGTCTAATAATAATCAGGGTACGAGGTACACGTACCTGTGGTGGTTTCAATGGATACAGACCACTTTCTATCGCCACTCTATAGTTCTGTTCAGAGCACAAGGGGGCGTTTGCGGTAATTAAATACGAGCACTTGTCGGACACTTCCTTAACATCCACGTCTCTTTCAGTTTGGCTAATGTTCTGATTTAGCATTATCGCTTCGCCCCACAGGTTTACCTCATACGGTTGTTTAAGAGTGGATCACGTGAACATTGGGGTTTATGAAATTGTTAGTTGTTGCGCATTCGATTTAAGTTCGTTACCTAGTATCGCGCTTACGTACGTTTGGGTCTGGGTACGAAATTAGCTATATAGATTTCGAAATCACGGTGATTTCGAAATCGTCTTATAGATTTCTGTTCGATTTCCGGACTTCGGACTGATTTCGAAGTTACTGTTGGATTTCCAGATTTCTGTGTGATTTCTACATTACATTCTGATAGAAAAGTGGGGAGGGGGGTGCGTAAAGACAGATGCAAGAACAATTATGTACAACAGTGCACGCTTACAGGATTGCAATATCATACAATTAATTGTTTAGTAAGCTACATGTACATTTACATACACCATACGACATACATATAAGTATATAACAACACGCAAAAAATCCATTAAAAACCACCCCTCCTAAAAGTCAGTACTGGAAGGAGAAAAAAGTGTTCCTATTATGGCGGCAGCATTGTCCCTTTGTACAGCCACTGAAAGACGTTGGAACAGGTAGCTGTAACTTTTTTGTGTCACCAGTTGTGGTTGAGAGCCTGTAACCTAGCTCCTTCAGGAAGATCAGGGAAAGAGGGCCAACTACACCTGATTTTTCATAGCCAATAGGGGTGAAACATATGCCTGGGTGTCCCTCCAGGTACGAGTATTTGACCTTTTTCCGGTCCTCTGCCTGACTGGTGACAGCACCTGCTGCCATAGTGGACTGTGCCAGGTGAGATGGAGCATAGGTGTCAGAACAGGTGGCATCCCAAACCAAAAGGTTCCCGTTCTTCCATGGGACCATTGTGATGCCATCAGGACATTTTCCCGTCAGAGCGGTCTAGGCCTGTGGGTTCTAGTTTGGATTGGATGTGGGAGGTGGTCAGGGCTTGATGGATGATTTCATTTAGAGCAGCTGATGACCAGTACTAAACCGACAGCGAAGACCATGAAGATCAGACTGGTCAACTACTGCAGCATAGAGCTACTCTAAGGCGGAGACCAACTGCCGCTCTAATTGTACCATTGTCCATTCTTAGGCCCAGTGAAGAGTTAGGGACTGCATGAAGCCAGGCACCTCACTCCTTCCTGGAGAGAGCCAGTAGGCGAGTCCTAGCGATGGCATCAGGGGCTTGGTCTAATAAAGCTGAAGAGACTGCCTCTACCCTTGGAGTGTCCCATGCCTTTTGGGAATAAGATGATTTGTCCTGAGGAGATTGTTGGACCACACAGAGATAGCTTTGTCCTTGTAAAACAGGTCTGCTGAAAGGAGACGTGGTGGTAGTATCTTGTGGACAAGGTTCTGAGAGCTGTGTACAGCAGCAAGGAAAGCTGATGGTGTTAGCTGTAAAGCACTCTAAATGCCAAGGCCCCTAAGTCGAACTGGAAGTGTGGCCTGAGTCCAGGCTGCTAGCCTAAGGCAGATGTTCGTGATGGAACAAAGAATTTTCCGAAGTTCATCATTATAGCATTGAAGTGTGGTTGAGAGAAAACAGGATGATGATGTCTGCAGTAGGTGCAAAAGCTTTGGGATGGCAAAAGCATTGTGGAGTAGGAGGATTGCATCATGTGATAAAATGTGCTGCAATCTCTCGCCCATTAAACTTAGTAGCCCTGTCTTCTTGGAGATTGAGGCATTGACAGAATTTATATCACCAACAATTGGGATCCCAGCAAGGTGGCATCACAAGGGTCTATGAACTGCACATTGGGTAAAAGCAGCAGCATGTCAGAACAGGTAGATGGGTCATTGGGGATTACTTCAGTCTTTGCATGGTTCAGCTTTAGGCCAAGCTGCTTTGATGCTTGCTCAAAAAGCTGAACATGACGGGAGACATCCGCAAGGCTACCCCCAAAGGTGATGTCATCCAAATAGCCTGGTATGAGGGGTATAGCTACGGAAGTAGCTTTTTCACAGCCAACAACATCTTATCACGTCTGATAGAATTGAAGGCATTGCTAAAGCCTAGCTTTAGAAGCAGCATATCAGGTGGTAGAGAGTGCAGGTACTGTCTGGCAGCATGAACTGCAGCTTCTGCTCCACCCTTTGCCGAAACCTAGCTGTCATGGGGCAAGTGACTTTCAGTTTGTTGCCAGCAATCTTTGCAACAAGGCTGCGTAAAGTACAGCCAACAGCAATAAGTCTTATGCCACCATCTTTCTTTTCCAAAGCAATCAGGTTTGCTCCAAAGAAAAAGGGACGAATATAGGTAGGAACCTTTCCCTGGATTACTAGGCTGGAAAAAAGAGATAAGGCTGTGAGCAGTGATTTACCTCCATTGCCAGCTGAAGGTCCAGTCAGATCTTTTTTAAGATGTTGTGGTCTAAGACCATCTGGACCACCTGCAGAGCCGTTGGGGAAAGACCTGATTGCTCGAGATCTTGCTACTTCCTCTTCAGAGATAGTAAGCAAGGTGGATTCATTGTCAGGCAAAGGTGGAATGCAATTATCAGGAGGCGGTGCTGGATGCTTTTGGAGGAAGGCGTTGTAGGTGGTGTCATTGAAAGGAGCAAAAGTGTCCTCAGACACACAAAACCGAACAGCACCAATGAAATCACCTTCCTCAATCTTGGCTGACACATGAGAGCCAAGTTACATCAGTGGATCACGTGTCTTCCGTTCATTATTAGTTTACTGAGTTCATTTGATCAGAAAGTTGTGGTGCATTATTGATGCAGTGTTGTCACTGTTGTGTGCATAGCCAGGAACCATCCTTACAATATGGGTCGTCAACACAAGCTTTGTGGTGCCATTCATCACACTGATTACAGCAAACCATTTCATATCCATCATCAGGCAACCTACAGTAGCAATGCAGAATGCATTCCTCTATTTTGGCAACTTTGTTTGCTGGTCTGTGGTGCTTTAGGACTGGAAAGGGCATAATCTTGTTTGTTTCAAAACATGTGTTCAAATGAGGATGCATCAGTAGCTTCTTGGTCATAAACTACTGTAGTAGGATCCTTATCAAATGCTAGACTCGTTAAACACTGTAACAGCATATAGACCACAATCTACAGCACCACTCTGTTTGGAAATATTCATCACTTCAATATAATTATGAGTCTGTACATTGCACTGGCCTTGAAATTACCTGAAAGGTATCAGTAGACACCGATGTGTAAGCACTGTCATACAAAAACACTCTGTTTTCATTTTAAAAGAATGAATGCCCAGTGGCATTTTCTGATGAAAATGACTTGCATAATTTTTGAGCATTTGGATGCCTTTCTGAATGGTTTGCTTTGCTCTAGGGTGTTTCTGAAGCCATCTATATCAGGAAACTGTGATTTCAGTAAAAGCTGAGTATCTCATCATTCACATCACTTTTTGATGATTCATCATTTTTCTCTTCATCGTCACTGTCTTCATCACCTTCAACTTGCACATTTACAATCGGATGAAAGCTCCATGCAAAGCATGTCTGTATCTTTCAAAGCTTCCTGCCTTCCATGTTTAACAGCTTCTGCAATGGCAGTATCAGATGCACAGTCAAGAGAAAATACTACCTGTTTGTTAGATCCATCTTTGTTCTTATGTTTTTCACAGTGTGGATATTTTATGCCATTCTCTACTGATTCTGCTTCAATTCTGTAGTCGATGTAGCCTTCCAAGCATTCCTACATTGATAACTGTGGGAAATGTACTGGCCATGCTGTGAACAGCCCTAAAGGTTTTTTCACATGACTGTGACCCAAGCTTCCAAGGATTGAAAAGGGCAGCACCCCCTGGATATGCATCATGCAATGTTATCATGAACATTATTAAGGCATGTGCATTAAGCTCTATGAATAAATAAGCGTTACGAGTTATAAAGTTGTACAACTTGGAACTGACAAAAGCCATTGACGCCAGTGCCGAAAAAGAAAAAGAGCATACCATATGTTGTATATTCTATCCAGTGGATGAAGCTCTTAATTTAAATAGCTATCTAAAGATAGGTGGGGAAAGGCTACTTCTAAGCACACCCCCTCCTACTTCTTTTGAGCAGGAGGGGGCATTTTAAAAACCTGTTTATTAGTTTGGCTGTTATGCGTTGTTGATCGCAGATTGGTGGACAGAGTGACAGCTGGAGATGACTGGTGATGACAATGATGCAGATATGGTTGGTGAGAGAAGTTCAAAACACATTGCTGAGGGTTGCTTGTTAGCCAGAGCTGATCATTGTTGTCTAGGGTGTGTAACCTTATTTATAAATCAAAATCGATTATTTCGACTATGAAAAAAAGTCCAATCGATTTTTCAGGTTAATAGCAACTTGAAAATTGGTTATTAGAAACATTAAATCGATTTTGGCGATTAGTGCACCATTAATTTGCCAACGATTACCTAGGTTTTTCCGATTTGTGTTATTAAATCACAGTTTCTCAAGTCTATACACGGATAACTACTTATCAGCTGGTTATGCCAACATTAGATAGCATCCGCAGGGACTGGGAACGAGGTGCATTCCAATGTGATGCATTCAATGGATTCAATGGCGGTGGATGGGAATTATCACCTAATAACACATTCTTGCATGTTGGGTGGATGGGTGGAACACCTTTCCACGCATATGACAAGGCCGCCAATCAAGACATGTACGATTTCATAATATTAATGTTATGGCCGAACGTCTGGAAAAGAGCCAGTGTACCGAAGTATTTGGACACCTGTCACCTGTACTGCTGTGCAAAAGAGTACATAGTAGCACGTTCGATTAACGCACATGTACTATACGGCAGAGAGCGCGAACGTATTTAAATCGCCGTGCCCAATGAATATTTACGTTGATTAGACTGATGGTTATCTTTAATACTAATTCAGCCGGGTCCCCAGACTAATGTTCATTACATCATGTCAACTGTTTATCGATCAATTAACCCTTTGTACTGCAGGCAGGAAAGGGCATATAAAAAGGGTAATCGATTTCCTACCGATTTCTGTGCGAAGGAAACGAATATCGACTAATCGCGACTAAGAAAAACAGAATCGGTTATTTCGACTAAAGAAAATTCTGAAATCGGTAACCTGCTATTCTACTATATGCATAGTCGACCGAATAGGTAATCGCGAATAATCGGTTAACCTACAAAACCTGAAAATCGGTTACACACCCTATTGTTGTCTTGGATTGTTGGAGTCACTGCATGGAAGCTGGCACCACATTCCTCAGCACCACATTCCACACAAATTATCACATTATACGGCGCGCGCTCGTCATACAAAACCACAAGTGCATCGCGTAAACTCCCGCCCCGCCCCTCAGACATGGCGCCTGACATATATAGACGGCATTAGCCTCTAGCTTCAGTTCTACAGGAACTAGTTTTGTGTTAACATTACGGGGGTGGAAAATAGGGCATGGTGTCCATTGGCAAGGTCCTAGCGCGCTAGCCATTATCAAGAAACTCGTAATACTCGTATACTTTGAAGAAAAAAAAAGAATAACTGACGGACGACACTGGTACACGGCTGTTTGCTCTCATTGAAATCGTGGAAATTAAGCCCTACGCCCAGAAATTTTGAAATGAACGTAAGTCCCCATGGCAACACCCGGACAACCGATCACCTGTGGAATTTGCTATACAACAAAGGACATGAAGAGAATAAACACATCAATACTCTATTATGATTTGGCACACCTCTGAACTTTGTAAAACAGTTTAAATCACGTGATTTTAGTGTGTTACTGCGTACCTGTTGCCACCCGAATGCAGCCACCTCGGATCGGATATTGGGGATATACCGAGAACAAATCGTTAGCTTCAGTCTTTGGAACGTAGAATTGCTGAAATAGACCTTTCGTGGTAAGCTGCACAGATTGTGCTACCAATTTATGCCTAGAGCTAAGCTTAACGCATTTTCTGAAGTGGTTTTTAAGCTATGGCAAATCGGCCATTTTGATCGAATTTGTTATGGTAGCGTGTGTTCTTACTTAGATGTGTGGACGTGTAAAAACGATACTATTGTAGTCTAGCAGTAGGTATCATCAAGTGACTACTTCTGCCTCTTGGGAAAGGTTATAGCTGCTACCATGTCAGGAGTTAACTTATATATGCAGACTAAATGTTCCTTCATGAGTACACCTCAGCCTTTCTACTGGTACCATGTCTGGTATTGCAGTGTATAGTTGAACAATGCACATGTTAGCAGCCTGAGGAAAGGGTTAGGACCCCACATCACCCCCGACTGGAGAGGGCTGCACTGCAGGCAGAAGCATACTCTCCAGCTGGCCTAAAGCCATGCGGGATACTACTGTCTCTGCCTTCTGGTACTGGGGAGGAGGAGATCACAATGCAGCAGAGCAAATCAGTGGTGACAGATCAGTCCAAGCTTGTCAGGCAAGCCGGGTGTCACCCTTTCCCTCTTCTCACCCCTCTTCCCCCTTCCCTCCCCCCTTTTAAAAAACTTTCCTTTGTGTATATCAGTTAGATGCAGCCCATTTACCCCTATGCCACCTGTATGTGTCCATTTCTTCCTGACTTTCATTCTTGAGACTTTGTATTGAGGTATATACATGTAGATCTGTCCTTGATCACACACACACACACACACACACACACATGCACACACACACACACACACACACACACACACACACACACACACACACACACACACACACACATACACACACATGGTTGTAAATATTTTCAGGTCACATATCCACACACACACACACACACACACACACACACACACACACACACACACATACACACACATGGTTGTAAATATTTTCAGGTCACATATCTCTGAGGCGGCAAATTGGAGGCCGCAAAGATCTCTATCCATAATGTGCAGGAGTCACTGGCCGCCCACACCAGGCTCTTAAGTCTTAAGGCTGCAGTCCTCACTATTTGCTATACTGGTTTGTACCCCCACCCCCTCCCCCTGTTGTCTCTCACTCCAACGTTATGCTGTTATTTTAATAAGCTGGACCTTGCTCAAGTGGGTGCAGTCCACCGGAACATGCTTCCTTCTCCCTTGTTCAGCAGAATGTGCGGACTGGTGACACTGCCTCCTGGAACTGTAAATGAGGTAGTGTATATGTGTGAGAGGAAGGAGGTTGGATCTGACTCAGTATAGGAAAGGGGGTTGGGCCTGGGAGTTAGGCCTGTGTGGAGAACAGCTTTAGGCTTGTGTGGAGAAGGGCTTTAGGCCTGTGTGGAGAAGGGCTTTAGGCATGTGTGGAGAAGGGCTTTAGGCGTGTGTGGAGAACGGCTTTAGGCCTGTGTGGAGAAGGGCTTTAGGCCTGTGAGAGAAGGGCTTTAGGCATGTGTGGAGAACGGCTTTAGGCTTGTGTGGAGTAGGGCGTTTTGCAAGGGCTCATGTGAAGTCACCTACCTTTCATTCCAGATCTCAATGCATCTCCACTGAAAGGAAACAGCGCCACATTTGTAGTGAATTTTCTTCTGCATGACTAATACAAATTTGCAAGATGGACAGAAGTGTTCAGCACTAGTCATCATTGTTGGCATCAATACCAAAAGAGTTTTGCAGCATAGCTTTACAGTCATTTGGTCTTTACCTTTAACAACCTTTTGGCACCATCCTGCAGTGTAGTTGTACTTGTGTCATGTGATAATCTGTTAACAAACGCACGTAAACATATAGTAAAACAACCGCAACGCGTGTTGTTTATTCATATAAAAAACAGAACAATTTGGGGTCTACAGAAAATGCGTTAAGGATTAAGGACTGTGCTTTCTTGTTGCTCCATGTTTGATGGTGAAGGTGTAGGATGCCTACCTTAATCTGTCGTTCCCGAAGTCCGCTCGAACGAGTTTTGTAAAGCTACTTTCATTTTCGCTCCCGCGTGACCGTATATAAAGTACTTGCGCAGTATTGTTACGTTTTATTTGGTGAGTGCGTACCGAGTGTTTAGAAGAAAGAATGCGTAGGCATTTAAAAAAAAATGGTTTATATATGATTTATCTATATATTTAAGGGTACCGACAACGTTGGAACATATGCCTTCCTTAATGAGGTAGTTTCGATTACTGACGTGGTATTTACCGTAATGTTCTAATTACAAACCTAGTTTCCAGCCGCAAACAGCCGTGGGTAATGGCTAGCGCACGCGCGCTACGACATTACCAATGGACACTAGGCTTTATTTTTTATACCCTAGGAAGTTAATATAAAACCCCAAATGTATATGTAAGTAGTTTAGTTACTTGTAATTTGTTGCATCAGAACATTACACGACTGTGAAAATCAAAACATGTGTACGTGTAAATACTACTTGGGCAGTGTTTGGTTCAAAAAGTATGTTTTCGCCTCATCCCAGGTTATTGCATACCTATCCTTAATAATAGCTGTGATTATCTACATAGTGAAAGAGAAATCACTTGAAAGAAAATAAATACATTTTAAATCACTTACTTCTGGCCACACGATAAATTTACTGAGTTGGGAAAGTGTCATTGATGCCAGTTTTCCCACATTATCCTGAACGCCTACAAGGTAGAGCTCTATCTCGTGTACCTAACAGTACATATCAGTGAGGCGTAGCATTAAAGTATATAATACACACCATATCACTGCATTTTTCTAGAGGCCAATACGGATTTTCTTTTCTGAATGCTTTGATACTGGAGATGTTTATTGCAAATTTTGATGTATGCCTTCCAGTTAAAATCTGTCGTATTAGTGGCTGTGAGCAAATGTGTTATTTTACGTGCATTCAAAATTCCTGCATGCATGCATGCATGCATGCATGTTTCAAGTACCTCCGTCTTCTTCACCGGCCCCTTGTCTAATAAATCTTCTGGTAAATGGTGATTGGCTTCATGCGTAATGGTGATAAAGCTGAAGTTACATGTGTTGCACACATTTTTTGTGTTACCTGTCTGCTTTCCTCTTCAAAAGATTAGATGAGAAATATCTGATGTAATGTTCTCTTCCCCACTTCAGGGCACCAAGGTCATCAGGGTCAGGACCAGGATTTTCATACTCAGGCACCAAGAAGTCATTTGAATCAGTATCAGAATTCAAAGAACTAGTGCTTCCACTTTCTATGTCATCTTCATTCACACTATGATGTTCCATCACATCTATGTCATCATCTTCTTCATTCACACTATGATGTTCCATCACATCTGAAAAAGTTGATATAAAAGATAATATCAAATACCTTGCAATTAATATTAATTCATTCGACTCAGAAATGACAACTTGTAATTAATTACAAGATTTAATAGCCGTGAAAAAAGTTTGAGAAAGTATGATATTTAATAGGCGTTTTACTAGTTAATATTTAAAACAAAAAATTCAAACTCGAATATGCTAAAGGCCACTACAGTTGTAATTAACTTATAGTAACTCACTTACATGATCTAATTTAATCATGGAGTAATTAGTGTTGGTTATTAAAATTAGTAACCTCATAACAGCTTCAGTTTTAAGCAAATTACAGTTTTAAATGTTAATAATATTGAACTCAGTAACTTGAAATCAATGCTGATCCACTGCAGACTCAGATCTTGCGTTACGTCTTAGTAGTTATTAAAATCAATTATTTTTAACCGTGATCTTGAATAATGTTGACAATAGAGGGCTTTGAATATTTTGAAGGCTTTCATACAATTACCTGCTTGCAATAAATTAAATCTAATTGGATTCTTAGTATTTGCCTAACTTCTGCAACATATGTTAAAGAAATCAAGCAGTTAATTAATTTCAATCCTAAGTTATAGTGATGTAAAAGCGTTGCGTTCTTTCGTGAAGACTTTGTATATGCATGTACATACATACATGTCTTTACATAATCTCGCAAGTTACATAACATTTTGGTACCTGGATTAGATCAGGATGTGTGTCTTAGACCTTGATTATTCCTGTTTGTGTACACACAGTCAGTGTAACTTGCATTCCAAAATATTAATGCTAACCTTCCGTATAAAAAGGACATTGTACTCTCACAGCTAGACACACAGGACACTTATAAGTTTCCATCAGAGAAGCTGCATCTTCATTAACTCCAACACATGATCCATGGTACCAGCCTCCACAAAAATTACAAGCAATCATGAATCTAAGTATATTCAATGCAATTAGTGTGCAAACATCAACACCCTACATGTACACGTACCTCAAAGGATCATAAGGTTGATGACAGACACAGTAATTATGCGTGTCAGTAGTGTGATCAGCATCATTATCTGCATCCTTCTGGTGGTTCTTGTGGTCATCCTCATCATGATCACCTTCACCATTGTGGTCATCCTCATCATGATCACCTTCACCATTGTGGTCGTCCTCATCCTCATCATGATCACCTTCACCATTGTGGTCATCCTCATCATGATCACCTTCACCATTGTGGTCATCCTCACCATGATCACCTTCACCATTGTGGTCATCCTCATCATGATCACCTTCACCATTGTGGTCATCCTCATCATGATCACCTTCACCATTGTAGTCGTCCTCATCCTCATCATGTTCACCTTCACCATTGTGGTCATCCTCATCATGATCACCTTCACCATTGTGGTCATCCTCACCATGATCACCTTCACCATTGTGGTCATCCTCATCATGATCACCTTCACCATTGTGGTCATCCTCATCCTCATCATGATCACCTTCACCATTGTGGTCATCCTCATCATAATCATCTTCACCATTGTGGTCATCCTCATCATGATCATCTTCACCATTTTGGTCATCCTCATCATGATCATCTTCACCATTGTGGTCATCCTCATCATGATCACCTTCACCATTGTGGTCATCCTCATCATGATCATCTTCACCATTGTGGTCATCCTCATCATGATCATCTTCACCATTTTGGTCATCCTCATCCAATGTAAAATCATTAATACAACCCTCTCCTTCACAGTGGTCGTTTGCTTCTTCCTCCTTGCATTCCTCCTGGTACACTTTACTACCACCTCGGGATAACTCATCTGCTTTAATCTGCTGCAATTCATGAATTAAACCAATCACATTTTAAGGTACAGTACTAAATGTAGGGGCTATTATTCAAACCTTATGTGAAGTCCTCAAGCTTTTGTCTTCTAGAAATGACACCACCTCCCCTTCTCCCTCCAGTTCATCCCCCTGATTACTCAAATCCTTTCTTGACTCCAACTTCACTTCAATTTGTAGATACAGTTGCTGATCTTTAGTAAAATACTGTTGTAGAAACCAAATTATCATACATACAACAGATGTGACTTACCAAAGGATTTGCACACATCATCTTTTTGGTAGTTCCAACATCTATATACAGCCAAAATATAATTGTCAGATGGCTTGTCCCTGTTTGATAAGGCAGCAGCAACCAAGAACCAATATCCATAAGGACCACGTCGTGATGATTTGGGAGGAGGCAGGTCTTTCTCTTTGACAATACCTATGAGCTTCTCAACATCAATGTTATATTTCTTCTTCACCTGTAAGGATAAAAGTTTGATACATACTTACCGTGAACACATACACACATTTAACTAACCATGCCATCAACAATTCACAGACAAGAATAAAAAATTTTTTGCTGCCAATACTAAAGAACTTTATAGATGTAAGTGTCAGGGTGGTAGGTCGTGAACCCTGACACTTAACGAAGGAGACAGTGTGCTAGTACTACTGCCTACGTCAACCAATGCGCTGATGGCTCAATGGCAGGGACCGTACAAGGTGCTCAAGCAGGTTGGCAAAGTCACGTATTGCATCGACATGCATGACCGACGTAAACGACAGAGGGTGTTTCACGTAAATATGTTACGCGAGTTCTTTCAGGATAGCAGTACACAGGTTGCTGGATGGGCAGAAGATATTGAGGTGGATGTGCAGGACGAGATTCCAGTCTGGAGGGAAGCTGGACCAGGAACGTTCTCGGCCAAGGATATCCGTTTTGGAGAACAGCTTACAGCCGAGCAGCGAGGAACGCTACGGGCTCTGCTAAGCGAGTTCTCGTCCGTGATGAGCAATACACCTGGAAAGACTACCTTGACTGAACATTGTATCGAGACGGGAAATGCTGGACCAGTTAAGCTATCACCATATCGCATTCCACATGCATATAGAGGGGCGGTGGAGAAAGAAATACGGGAGATGCTGGAGGAAGGGATCATCGAACCGTCGATGAGTGAGTGGTGCTCCCCGATCGTTCCTGTTAAAAAGAAAGATGGCTCTCTTCGCCTGTGCGTGGACTACAGACGACTGAACAGCGTTTCACAGTCTGACGCCTACCCTATGCCCCGTGTGGATGATCTTATTGATCAGCTGGGAGGGGCATACTACATCACTACCATGGACTTGACCCGTGGTTACTGGCAGGTGCCAGTCTCAGAAGATGCCAAGCAGAAGACGGCATTTGCGACGCCCTTTGGACTCTACCAGTTTAATCGGATGCCGTTTGGACTGAAGGGGGCGCCGGCTACTTTCCAGAGACTGGTAGACCGAGTTATACGCAATTTGGAGAGTGTTTGTGGAGCATACATTGACGACCTGATCATATACAGTAAGTCGTGGGAGGAGCACGTTAGCCATATCAGGGCTGTGTTGAAAAGACTGAATAGCGGGAGCCTCCAGGTCTAGAATGACGTTAATGCGGACCTTAATGCTATATATAATGTGTATTGTGCACGTATTCCTTGGTCTGGTGCGGTGATGGAAATCTAGCAGTCGGGAGGAAGGAGCGGCGCGCAGGCTGCGGCTCAATTGATCCTTCACATATGGTGGCAGCGGTGGGATCCATCCCTGACAGTTGTGCAGGGAGACCCATGGATCCAGAAGAGTGAGTCACTGTCGTGATGGGACTGATAGAGGTGGACCTAAGAAGGAAGGCTGGCATGCAGCGTATCCAAAAGCGGTAGACCTGAGGGTAGCCGGCTAGATAAAGAAGGCTAGCGATACTCAAGAGTGGAGAACCTGAGGATGCATGGTGCAGCTGTTCCCGAACGTGGGAAGACCTTCGGTTGCCATCATGCATGGAACGGGCGGAGTGACTGTGCGGCGCGATGTGCGGTAGGAATACGCAATCGACAAACGGCGGTGTTTGTCGCAGGAGAAAGAATATAGACTAAGGAATGTGATAGACTGGAGGTCTCCGATGATATCGGAAGCAGTAGGCCGGTGTGAGCGTTCGACAAATGATATTTGTCGCAGGAGAAGAAGTGGGAAGTGTCAGGGTTCACGACCTACCACCCTGACAAAGGATGAAAAGACTGAATAGCGGGAGCCTCCAGGTCTAGAATGACGTTAATGCGGACCTTAATGCTATATATAATGTGTATTGTGCACGTATTCCTTGGTCTGGTGCGGTGATGGAAATCTAGCAGTCGGGAGGAAGGAGCGGCGCGCAGGCTGCGGCTCAATTGATCCTTCACAGTAAGTACAAGTACCTCATCACTCAACACCAGGTCATGCAGTCTATCACTTAACTTAAGGTGATAACGAAGCAATACTAAGAAGAACATATGACAGCCTATGAACTATTATTTTCTGCAAGTCAACTGCACCAGTGGCATGCCTAAGTACTGTACAGGATTACTAGAACATCCCTTACCTGGGTCATCACTCTCACAGGTGTAACATAGCCACGGTCCTCAGAGGGGGTGGGTCACAACCATGGCACATGCACAGATGTGTGACACAGACCTCAGGTGATGCTAGTGTGGTGCAGGATTCCCAGAACATCGCTTAGTTTGGTCACAAGGTAGCACTTGTTACTCTCACAGGTGGGACCTAGCCACGGTCCTCAGAAGGGGCGCGTCACAACCATGGCACATGCACAGATGTGTGACAGAGACCTCAGGTGATGCTAGTGTGGTGCAGGATTCCCAGAACATCGCTTTGTTTGGTCACAAGGTAGCACTTGTCACTCTCACAGGTGGGACCTAGCCACGGTCCTCAGAGGGGGCGGGTCACAACCATGGCACATGCACAGATGTGTAACACAGACCACAGGAGATGCCATTGTGGTGCAGGATTCCCAGAACATCGCTTTGTTTGGTCACAAGGTAGCACTTGTCACTCTCACAGGTGGGACCTAGCCACGGTCCTCAGAGGGGGCGGGTCACAACCATGGCACATGCACAGATGTGTGACAGAGACCTCTGGTGATGCTAGTGTGGTGCAGGATTCCCAGAACATCACTTAGTTTGGTCACAAGGTAGCACTTGTCACTCTCACAGGTGGGACCTAGCCACGGTCCTCAGAGGGGGCGGGTCACAATCATGGCACATGCACAGATGTGTGACAGAGACCTCAGGTGATGCTACTGTAGTGCAGGATTCCCAGAACATTGCTTAGTTTGGTCACAAGGTAGCACTTGTCACTCTCACAGGTGGGACCTAGCCACGGTCCTCAGAGGGGGCGGGTCACAACCATGGCACATGCACAGATGTGTGACACAGACCTCTGGTGATGCTACTGTGGTGCAGGATTCCCAGAACATCGCTTAGTTTGGTCACAAGGTAGCACTTGTCACTCTCACAGGTGGGACCTAGCCACGGTCCTCAGAGAGAACAAGTCACAACCATGGCACATGCACAGATGTGTGACACAGACCACAGGTGATGCCATTGTGGTGCAGGATTCCCAGAACATCGCTTAGTTTGGTCACAAGGTAGCACTTGTCACTCTCACAGGTGGGACCTAGCCACGGTCCTCAGAGGGGGCAGGTCACAACCATGGCACATGCACAGATGTGTGACAGAGACCTCTGGTGATGCTAGTGTGGTGCAGGATTCCCAGAACATCGCTTAGTTTGGTCACAAGGTAGCACTTGTCACTCTCACAGGTGGGACCTAGCCACGGTCCTCAGAGTGGGCGGGTCACAACCATGGCACATGCACAGATGTGTGACAGAGACCTCAGGTGATGCTAGTGTGGTGCAGGATTCCCAGAACATCGCTTTATTTGGTCACAAGGTAGCACTTGTCACTCTCACAGGTGGGACCTAGCCACGGTCCTCAGAGGGGGCGGGTCACAACCATGGCACATGCACAGATGTGTGACAGAGACCTCGGGTGATGCTAGTGTGGTGCAGGATTCCCAGAACATCGCTTAGTTTGGTCACAAGGTAGCACTTGTCACTCTCACAGGTGGGACCTAGCCACGGTCCTCAGAGGGGGCGGGTCACAACCATGGCACATGCACAGATGTGTGACACAGACCTCAGGTGATGCTAGTGTGGTGCAGGATTCCCAGAACATCGCTTTGTTTGGTCACAAGGTAGCACTTGTCACTCTCACAGGTGGGACCTAGCCACGGTCCTCAGAGGGGGTGGGTCAAGACTATAACACATGTGACACAGACCTATGGAGATGCTATTGCAGCGCAGGATTACTAGAATATCGCTTATTTGGTTCAGGTTAGAAGACGGATTACTAGACCATCGCATCGTTCAAATGAGATCAATAAATGATATTCATTGCGATCCGAGCCGCACGGGATGTTTATGCGATAATTTGTGTGGAATGTGGTGCTGGGGAATGTGGTGCCAGCTTCCATGCAGTGTTGGAGTCAATGCATGAGGGTATTTAGCTCACAGCAGGTGACATTGACATGAAGCCTTTGTATACTTAGCGTCTGGATGCACAGCTGGGCATCGTCTCGGAGCAGAATTGGAAGCAGCTGAACAAGGCGCTGAATGCAGCAGCGTCTGCGTCTCTAGCAGAGAAGGAGGAAGTGTTTCGCGTGTATCTTGACAGCCATTTCGACGAGAACATGGGCGAATGTTCTGAAGGAGAGCGTCAGAAGTGGGAAGCTTCCCGTAACCAGGATTCTGTGGTACTGTCCGCTTTAGCAAATTATACGTCTCGACGCTAGCTATATATACATGCATAATTTGGTAGTTAGACTTTAGTAACTACGAAATACGATTTGAGCCATACTGAGTGTTATTCGTGTCTGACAGGACTCCTGACCAGAGGCGTAGGAAAGGTAGGGTTGAAAAGTAATAGCTAGTTTGGACGCACCCTCGATCCGGATTGCGGTTGCTAGTGATGGAATTTTTGGTGATAATTGTACCAATATACGGCGATAATTGATTGTGACATGTATACGGTCTACTATGGAATGTTATTATCACTAAGAAAAACTTACGTCCGGCCATCATTGTCTTCAGTAAACACCGCAACACCGTACATGTGCTACAAGACCACACGGCACAGCGCTGTGGAGTCATAGTCTATTATCTATGGTGGAGTTTACTGATCTTACCGCATATCCATATATACGAAAGCTCTTTCTCCTCGTTCCCAAACGTTCATCCCCGATATTATATTTCTCTTAGTCTCGTACCCAGACCCAAACGTACGTAAGCATTTATCGCTAACTTCTCTATCGAGAAAGTGATTGGTGGTACAGTGTATGTAGGATTGGTGGTGCAAAAAGCAAGGATTAAAGTGAGATTTGGTAGGATCCTACAACTCACAGTCCTGAATTTGCAAATGAAGATGTCTATTTGCAAATGTAGGACTGTTCATAGTTGTAGGATCCTACCAAACCTCACTTTAACATACTGTACCATCTGCCAATTCAAAGATGCAATCAAGCTGCCCTCTACCAGGAGGGGCCAAGCACACTGCACACAAGGGGCGCCAAAAAGGGGCGTGGCTTACGCTACTTCAGATACAGATACGCCATCATACGCGCGTAACCATTTGACTCTGGATTGTTGCTAATAATGCATGCGAGCGAGCGCTAGAAGCTAAATTATGCTCCGCACGTTGTAGCCTCTTTGGATTGTAGTAATTGACAATAGTTTTAGGGATTGGAGGTGGGTGGAAGGGGACGCCATAGCCTGTGGAGGGGGAGCCAAGGATGGTAGCAGTGGAGGGGTTTAGGAGGGTGACAAGGAAGGAGTAAAGGAGGGTACAAAGAAGAATAGGAGAAGAAAGAATGCAGGTAGTGTAGTGTACATGATAGCACTTCAGTTCACACCAGATGCATGTGCCTTCGCTTCTCCCCCTTTCCCAACTCTAATCCCTTCCCTCCAATCACCATCCCCTCCCTTCCCTCATCCCTCCATTCACCATCCCCTCCCTCCCCTCATCCCTCCTTTTTGTTTTGTGGTGAATATGGTTCTCTGTTCCTATTACTCTTGTCTATAAGTAGGTGATCCACTTAACCAACCTCAAATTGGACACCATATGACTGGGGCTGGAGATCATGTGACTGAGGCTGGAGATCATGTGCCTGGGGCCGGAGATAATGTGACTGGGGCCGGACAGAGCATCCATCATGCGACTGGAACCATACAGCTCGAGGTTAAGTCAAGTAACCAAGTAGCCAAAGGTCAGTCTACTTCTACTGAGGAGTCACTCCCACCACGTTCAGTCGAGGTGGGGATCACTGTGACGGCAAACCTGTCTGATGGAGGAATGGTCCCGTGCTGTGGGGAAGGAGTATCATCGGGTGGGGAGCAGGCCCCTGATGTAACCAGGCAAAGGGTGCCCACACAGGGTGACCTAGCTTTGGCCGAGGCACAAGTGCTCGATCCACCATTGTTTTCATCAGAGCTCCAGGGTGGCCAACCTTTCCCCGCCATGCAGACCTGCCCCCCACCTCAGCAGCGGGTGACCACTCGCGACAAGTTCAAGGTGTGCGAGAACTGCCGCGTGGAGATATCTGAGAGGATCAGGGTGTGCTCTGGCTGCAAGAGGGTGGCCTACTGCAACAGCACCTGCCAGATGGACCATTGGAAGACACACAAGCAGGCATGCTCCTACTACCTCAAGAAGGACGTCACGGGGTAGTTGAGACATATACGTGGGGGAGGGGAGGGGCTGTTTTGTATGGTGACATCATTGTTCCTTGAGGTGACATCATTGTTCCTTAATGTATGTCGTGTTTTTATGGTGCCAAGTAAGTTATAATTCCAAAGTATCCAGACCGCTAGTTCATCGATGGGACGGATTTGGAGAATATTGAAATCGTTTCAAAATTAGTCTCATACCCAGACCCTGATTACCACAGCTGCAGATGGATTACATCATGGTATCAGGGTCTAGGTACTAGACCACCTCAAAATCAGTCCACGTCGTCGTTGAAGATATAGTGGCTGAGCTCTTGATCTGTTGCTCCCCAGCCTCGATCTGCAATTACATTTTTAGTGTGGGGGAGAGGGGAGGGGGTCTATAGTCTCGTACCTTACCCAAATATAGGTAACGATGGTCATCGCTTACAGTATGACATCACATATGTCATACTGTGTAAGCGATGATCATCTTTACGTACATCTGGGTCTGGGTACGAGACTAGGGTTTTTACGCCAAAAGCGTTGACTTCTGGACTGAGATCCTGCGTTGCTCAACACTGGATTTTGAGATTCTTGGTGCTCCCATTGACAGCCCTGATTTCTGCACTGCCTTCATAAAAATTAAAAAAAAAGCGGGATGAAGCCAACCAGGCTAACTAACCCTCAGTCTGCGATTGCTCTTCTTAGGGTACGTGCGATGGCAAGTAACTTGTACACCTTCTACAGAGAGCTGATCCCTGCATGCTACCATCCCATTGAACACCATGATGGCATGCATCGCTGCATAGTCAGTTCTGATAGGCAGATAGGTGTTAATTAGGTAGACAAGGAGGTATCATGTAGGCTGCTTGTGCATGCATGGTCAGGGTTAGTAGCTATTTAGTTTTCTGTAATCTTCCAGTATTTTTCTTTATTATATTAGACTAGTATGTACCTTAATTTTAAATTGGTCATAAACATTTATTAATTCAAATAGTTTTACCCACCCCCCCCCCTAAATAAAAATTACATCAACTACTGAATTAAAAATTATTTAATTAACATATCCTGATTTTACCTTCACAAAGCATAAAAAAAATTGTACAGTGCAAAGGTAAAAAAATTCCGCTATATTAAAAAAAGTGAATTCTATTTAGAAATTTTTTGTGGATATCCTCCAATGTACATTTCTGGATATGGGTAATCCTGACCAATTAACTTCGGAAGAATGCAGGTCTTGAACCCTAAACCTGTAGTTAGAGAAAGAGATTCATACCTTTATCCTACTAACTGATAAACACTGATTCAAGTTTTATCTCAGACACAATTTCGTTTTTGCAAATTCCAAAAAAAGAGCTTACAAAGTATGCTTTTCTCATGGAATGGGTGTTAAAGTTGACATGGATGAAAAACACATGCCATAATCAGACAGATTCATTTTGAAAAAAAAAAAGCAAGATGTCCTTCAATGTATGGGCCACTTCTGGAATGCACGACCTTTACACGTAGGAAGCACATAAGCTGTAAATCACACACCTTCGTTAGTTGGACCAGTTTGCTAATAGTACACCCATGCTTATAATGTCTTCTCACCTGAACTCTCACCACTCAATGTTTCCAGCAACCAGGTTCCCACAATTCACCTTCACTACCATGTCCCTTTGAACCACCGCATAGAAATAACCTTTCTTGCCACCCAACCGGCCTGGATCTCCAAACTGCATGATTGTGTCACATATGAGTGTGTAAGCATCTTTAAACTCCCCTGCGGTATTCATAGAAGCTTGAATCCACCCACTCACACTCCGATCCTCATTATAAAACTGAAGGAAGGTATTTTTCTTGATGAGGCCATCCTCATTTCCTTGTATCTTGATGACCATTGGCACTGCATCACTCGACAACTGAAACACGTTCACAGGGTCTACAGTCACTACATTGCCATGAGGATCCATATATGTATTAAGGAACATGTATTTATCATTTGTGCCTCTACACTTAGGTTCCAATGGATGCTGAGTGGTGGCTTTCACAGACACAAAAGATGAAGACGGGGATACTGCCTTCTGCATAGATTCCATGGGTGCACTCGTACATACAGTCTTGTGGACAGACCAATGCTTTTTCTGGCATTCTTTAGAACAGTAGGCAACAAGCTTGCAAGCAGCACACTTCTTGTTTGCCATGGCATCACAGTTGGCACACATCATGCCTGCATTCTCTCGCTCTGCTTGCATGTACTGCAGGTCAACAGCATCAAGTGTGATAGCCTCTCCATCAATAGTGTTGTAGAATGGCACTGGATGGCATGACTTCTGATGGTGATCGGCATCTGCTTTGAGGCACTGCATGGAACAGTACACCACTTCATTGCATTTGACACAAGGCACCATCTTCTTGCGAGGCCCGCCTTCAGCACCACACTTGACGCACCGAAGTCGTCCAAACAGGTGAGGAGCCATCTGTTTGGGCATTAAATTCTCATGGCTCCTCTGACGTGCGTGCATTTTTTGATGGTGTTCATTCAACTTGATAGAGTCAGCAAACTCTTTTGCTTTTTTAAGATTAGTGCGATTGTTGCTGAACTTGTTATTGTTTGCCACTTTTGCCCTGCCAAGCATCACGATGCCAGTATCTTGCAATGAGTAGTTGCCTTGGATTTGATTACCTGCAATGCTCAACTTCTCTACACCCATGCCCACCATGATGCCACACTGGTTGTTCTTTTCTATGTGGCAGCCAGAGATGACACCACACGTTCGCCCACCGAATTGGACTCCACCCCAGCCATTCTGAGAGAGTTCGCAGTCTTCTACCTTGACCTCAACATCTTTGAAACCAGGGGCAGGGTCAGGCTCAACAGTGACTCCAAACAGCTTATTCCCAGTGACCTTATTATGATGAAAGACGATGCCCCGTGCTGCCAGCATGGCTCCTGAACCTTGATTGGACTGCATGACATTATCTGGCCCAATAACTGTCTTTGCACTTGCATGCTGCCATACTAAGAGGCCAGAATTCTTGTTGCAAGAAAATTGTGAGCTTTGCACAAAAGCTGTGGCTCCCATTCGCACCTCCAGCCCGTTCCTGGAGTGACTGGCATCGCACTGTTTCAGCTGCAGTTGGGTGTGTGAACCCGCGCAAATGATAGCATTGCCGACACTCGATCTTGCATTGCACATCACCATTGTGACTTCAATCTCACCAGAGTACACCCTGGCCCCTAGACAGATCGCTGCACCTGTTGCGCTAGTAGCACTGCAGTTTTCCAGCACCACAGCTGTGCCAGCTCGTACATGAATGGCGTGACCATCTACATCTAGTTCATTTACACCATCATGACCTTTGGGACTCAAACGGTCTACTGAAAACCCTGATAGGGTCACATTATTGGCCACCACTTGGATCCCATAATACGTCTGGATAATAACCTTCTCTTTACTGCTCTCTGCTTGTATGGTGAGGTGTTCGTGTTCAACACAAAGACGTATCTTTTCCTTGTACATGCCTCCTTTGATTATAATCACTGTGCCGGTGGCAACATGATCACTCCTGAGTGCTTCCCCCAACGAAAGAAAATCACCATCCCCTTCACAGTCTACCACAATCTGCTGCATGGCCTTTGGCTTTTTCCCTTGCTCTTTGCTCACATCATCTTCCCTCTTTACACTGCCATCACTATCTTCTGTCAGATTCTTTAGAATGTTAGCAGCAAATTCGGACTTTGATTGGTCGCCACTCCAAAACGATGTGGCTAATATCTGAGAGTAGTAATTCCTCATGGCATGCAAGCCTACACTTGACACATTCTTCAGTTGTGTTGCATAATCAACAGTAATCAGGAGTGGATTTTCACGCAGTTTTCGCAAAGTGTCAAAAAATAGATTCATCTCGGGATCGGCTCCTTGCATACTTCCAGTCACCTTTGCGACCTGCTCTATTTTGGTTCCATACACCAGCAGACACTTCTTAGCACCAGTATTGCTGGGTTCGTTGTAGATCTGTGTGCGCCTAATATCTGCCTCAATAGCCATCTCCAATCTGCGATGACACTCCTGAAAATTCAATGACAACATAGCCACTAAGACCAACTCGTACATTGCATCACAACGTTTTTTGTCTTCTGGCACCCCTTGCTTGATGTACTGCCACAAGTGCTTCTCTGCAGTCTTCATGATGTGCGACTTTTTCTCTGGGTCGGCTTCATCTGTCGACTTTGCATGAATCATTGCACTCCCGAGTGCCCAAAGGTTCATACGGAAGGTGGGATCTGCTGTGATCCCTCGTTTGTACCACAACATAGCTGCTTCAAAATCTTGTGTCCAGTGCAAGCTACTCCCAATAAAATAACAAATATCAGCTCGATTTTGGAAGTCATCTGGTTTCATAAGAGGCTTCAGAGCTTCTCTAGCCTTGGCCCATGCTTGCATCATCAGATGCAGATGCACAAGGACAATGCTGGCTGCATCTTGCAGACTAAGGCCACAGTGAAGTAAGACCTGTGTCTCTGAAGAAACTTCTCTCTTCACTCGCTTAGCAGCAGTGAGAGCAAGAGCAAGTAACTTAGGATCCAGTACAGTTTGAGCTGTTGCCAAGATGGAAGCTGCCATACGGTCAAGGCCAATAACATCTTTACCCACACAAAGCGCATTATGTGCCATCACAGACTGCAGGCTAGCCCTAGTGTACATATCTCGCTGCTCTTTTGAAGCCATCTTGTCAGTGAGTTGCCTCAACACCAACCATGAACGGTACGATCCATCATTGAAAGATGATTTCCAGACAGTACTGGTGATCTGTAGAGTGTAGAGCACATCTTCAGTGGGTTCAGGAAACAGCTTCAGCATCTGTGGATTGTCTTCCTCTTCTGAGGAGTTGCCATCAGCCTCATCACGCAAATGCATGTAGGTCGAGAATGGTATGCCCATCTCCTCACATGCACCAATGTCCTTGGAGACAAAATTGGGTGCTTTTGCTGGTCGGGCAAACATTTCCTTCACTTCCTTCCCGAATCTCGATACTCGTTCTGTGTCCACAACAGCATCCTTCAATTTTGAGAGCAACTCTTCTTCTGTCAATGGTGATTGCTTTGCCTCGGAAAACAACTGTGTCATGCACTCACGCCACATGTAGTTCAGTTTTATGTTTGAGCTGTCAATCTTGGATGCAGCTGCTAGGACATCCAGTGCTTCCTCCAGATTGCCAACTCTCATAAACTGCTCTGCCCTGAGAATGAAGCACGAAAACCTATACCGTGGAGAGATAGCAAACACACTTGGCTCAGCAGTTGGTGTAATATGGATGACTCTCTGCATGAGTTTGCGATCTCTTACTGAAATGAGGGTCTGCTCAGCCAGGTGGCTCAAGGGATGCCAATCCTGGATCTGAATCAGCCCAGCTACGTTGTTTGTGGGATCGAAGGGATCCATCACGATTGGCCCATCATAGTTCTCAAACTCGATGCTATATTCAGGGTAGTTGTCAACCCAGTACAGCTTAAGATCACCACTGATTACTTGCAGTAGCAACTCAAGTGAAGTGACAAAGCCATTGCAGACAGTTTCTTCAGTCATCTGCGAGGCATCCAATTTTTGAACTGCTGCTAATGCAATGAGCTCCAATAAATAGGAACGTGGCTTGCCGCAATGAGGCCAGTTCTCTGCACTTTTTCGCCACTTCTTCAATAGCCGCACAACAGCACCAAATAGAGGGGGCTGTGTACGAAGGAAAGCACACTCTTGAACAGATAACGAGGGCCTACGAAAGTAGCGTGGCCGTGGTGGAAGGTAACACTGTGAAATGGGCTCAATGTTGGGGCTAGCTAGTACCACATCAATCTTCACACCCTTGTAAGTGAAGGTTACTGCCAGTGGCTTATATTTTAATTCCACCTTGAGGTTGTCTTTGAGTAAAGTGGCTGCATGGTGCTGCAAGGACAGGTACATATCACTCTCAAAGCATTTCACAGTGACCGCCACCATGTCGAGGTCAGCACAACCACTTACAGCAGTGCCTTTCCCATAAGAACCACATACTTCCACCGAGGCAATTACTCTGCTGCTGGCCAGAACATCTGTGATTTCCTGCACAATGCCCTGAAGCTGCAGCCGTTCATCTGATGTTAGGCCCAATCTCTCTGCTCTCAAAAGAAATGAATGATGTGGTGGAGTTGAACCAAAATCACATCTGCATCCTGCATTAGATGGTGTTAGACTAATTTCCATCATGAATTTCTCTGCTCCCACTAAAGCGAACTTCAATGCGTCAAACGTGTTATCTGCGTTAGTACTGACTGCACCCTCAGACTTGGTTCCTCCACTATTTCGTTCCATTAATTCCAACATTACTCTTAGAGACTCCCACCAGGCTGGAGTGGCATTTGTTGTCCCAAGTAAGTTCCGCAAGTGGTGCGTACAGATATGCAGAGGATTCTCCTCTGATGAGATGGTCGCCTGCTTGTGCCAATGTGCTTGTTTCTCTGCGTTTTTACGGAGCACATTCTCCCAGCCAGTACAATACCACTCACTCAAGGTAGTACATGCAGGGCCATAGCCTTGATCAGCAGCCTGCAGCAAGTACTTTCTTGCTTTCAGAACATCTTGTGCGCAGCCATGCCCATTAAGGTAACAGCTATACAGCTCAAACAATGAAGGCCCATGCGACCCTGCCTTTTTCCACCACCCAACTGCCTGTTTGTGATCTCCACGAGTTGCCAAGACATGTGCTACATTAAACATGGCAGCATGATTTCCGAGGCATGCAGACTCATAGTAGCAGGTCCACGCTTCCGAGCAAGCGTCAGTGGCATTTCTGTATGCACTGTCCATAGCCAAACCCCAGAAAAGGAGCCCGTTAGCATTCTTCATGTCTTTTGCTTGCTGCAGATGTGATAAGGCACTCAGTGCATTCTCAGATCTAAACCAACACAGTTGATCCCAGCCATAAAGGGCGAGGCATTCAGGAATCAACATCTCCACACCTTTCTCCTTCCACTTCATCTCACCAAGCTGGGCGAGATAGCAGACTGCAAGGATATCGGGAGGATCAAGGCTTGCTCGAGTCTCTATGAACCTTCTCCACTCGTCGCTTGCCTCATTGGGTTGTTGTTGTGTGGGTGGTGATGTTGTGTCAGCTGCAGAAACATTCTTACCTGGATTGGATGGGGCAGCACAAGCCACGAGATCACTCTCTACCAGGCATCCTTCTGATGGTAGGCCTGCACCCTGAATGGTCTCCTTCAGAGCCCCAGCACTGAGGGATGAGAGTTCCTGATCACCGGAATGTTTAAACTGCAGCTGTGTAGCATCCACCCCTGAGATATAGTGCATTGCTGTCTTGGATTGTTGGAGTCGATGCACGAGGGCATTTGGCTCACAGCAGGTGACAATAACATGAAACCTCTGCTTGCTTAGCTTCCGAATGCACTCAGAGAGCTTGCGCCGAATAAGGAAGAACAATGCACCGTAAATATCATTGCTGGGAACCCGACACTCCTCCCCTGCTGCAATTATCTCCGCCCTCGACCAGCACTGTAGAGGATCAAGCTGACCTTCTGGTCTCCAGCAATGATTAACATCGAACAGGAATGGGTTCTGCACATTGTGGTGTGCATTGAGTGCTCCTAGAGGGAGGAGCATGCCCAGCTGTGCAAAGATGTCCCATGAGACTCTCTGGTGAGAGGACAGTGCAGTGAGCATGTCAACAGCATATCGTTTCCCTTGAGGGCTGAGCAAGTGCTTACGCCGATCTTCCATGCACGCTTCGATGTGCCGTGGTGATTGCAAAGTAAGATTCTCAGTGACCATCTTGAACCAATGCTTTGACTCGAGGTCAATTGTTAACGTGACCTGTGGCAGTTTGGGCAAAGATGCACAGTACGGACCTTTCATCACCTTTTCCTCAGAGTCCTTAAGAAGCTTTGTGCACATTTCAGAGATTTTTTGTATTTGTTGTTCAGTCATTGCGACTGAATACCACAATTGTATCAGCATGTCGCAACTCAACTCTCCAAGGGTGCCCATGGCTAGCAGTGACAACAGATTGCAGAATGCTACATTAGGTGATGCATGGTTGAGATGCAGGGTGACCTCGCCCTCATATCCATCCGGAACACTCAGGATCGTATGCACTATGTCACTCAGGTCCCCACTCTCAGCCAAGCATGCACTGCATGGCATTGGGAGGCTCGCGGCACTTGATGGAAACTGGATCGCCTTTGAATTGAATCTTCTATACACAATCTGGGGCATTTGTTCCGCATTGGCATCTTCTGCAGTCGTATCGTACTCACTGCACTCCAGCCAAGCCATCTTAGCATACCTAGACTTGCAATCAAACTTATGTGCTGGCCAATGCTTCATCTGACATTCCTTAGAGCAATATTTCACCAGGCGGCACCCTGAACAGACCATTGTCCCTCTCTTCTCACACACAGCGACACCATTCTTGATCGTTGGAGTGCTATTGGCACACATGATTTCATCCAGTGGTTGCATTCGGAGCCCTGAGCCTGGCTGCATCTTGTCTAACTGTGTCTGAAAGTGCTCCACCACGATGTGCATGCATCCATGCTTGTTCGCTAAAGCAGACAGTACCACAGAATCCTGTTTACGAGAAGCTCCCCACTTCTGACGCTCCCCTTCAGAACTGTGCATGAATTTACACATGCTGTTCTCGTCGAAAATGCTGTCAAGATACACGCGAAACACTTCCTCCTTCTCTGCTAGAGACGCTGCTGCATTCAGCGCCTTGTTCAGCTGCTTCCGATTCTGCTCCGAGACGGATAGGTGGGCGGCGATTTTGCTTTCGTGGGTACTTTGTTCACAGTTATCGTCAACTTCGTCGTCTTGAGCACTTACCACGCATGCAGCCATGTCGATCGTCGCGGCCTGGATAGCTCAGAATCGGCAGGTAGAGTGCCTACTGTGATCAAATAGCCTCGAAGCTATATATTGGTAGTTAGGCTGTAGTAACTACCAAATACGATTTGAGCCATACTGAGCGTTATTCGTGTCTGACAGGAGGCGTGCCAGGGCTGAAAAGAGATTCACAATCAATTTTCACCAAACATGGAATTATTGGGTGATAATTGTACCCATATATGGCGATAATTGTGATTGTAAATCGTACCTCACGTAGTATCTGGAAAAATGATATGATGCTTCTGGAAGTAAAAGTAAAAGAAACTGTTACATGTTAGTGATATTAGCCGACCCTATCGATCGTATATAAGATCCTTATCCATTGTGGGCGTATGAACAAATAAACGTCATCGTATAAACAGAAAGCGTCATCGTATAAACTTAAAACGTCATCGTATAAACTTAAAACGTCATAAGACAGGGGCGTATAAACATATAAACATCACGTGCGCGCCCAAAACCCTGCTTTGGTATCTGTATCATCGGTTGTATGTTAATGGTTGGATCTTTTGGCGCTAAAATGATACTGTCAGAAGCAGCAAGTGGATGAAGATTATTTTCCCAACCCATACAAGTTGGGCGTAGCCCGACCTTCTCGTCGGGCTACGCCCAACTAGACCCACATGGCATTGCGTTACAATATGGTCAGATATACAATTCGGCGATTATTATATTGGAAATAGTTTCTTCCATCTGCCATGTGCTCGCCTAATACAACTATCAATGGTAAGTGCACCGCCCCCCCCCCCCCCCCCCCCCAAAAAAAAAATCCGGGACATATAGGAGATTAGTGGGGATTTGACCATTGTGAATACCATCACGCGTATGGGGGATTTGACATTGGGTGTGGTCAACAGCATGCGAATTGACCAGTTATTAACCCCTAACCGTGCATCACGGCTGTTTCGAGATGGACATTAGGTTGTTAATTAGAAAACGTATGTATATTACGGTACAATTCTTATCCGGGTCTCATTAAAATGTGGTCAATGTTCTAATCCCTATTTTGTGAAGATGCGTTTACCATAAAATACCAATATATATTTTTAACTGTTCTATATTCATTTCGGCACTACAATATCTATGGCACTATTGAGGGATGTTTTTTATTAGCCCACTAATGTCGCGCATCTCACGGTTTCTTTGTTTTTGTTTTGGCATTCCTGAAGCACTCGAACGGCAATTGCAAGCCGTTTTTCTCGAGAAAATGCCTGAGAAAAGGGTGTGAAATGCACCTTGTTGTAAAGATAGATCATTGCCCGTTTTAAACATGCCTAGCTTATGTGCAGACTTATTTTCTGCAGCGAGAACAAAACCCTTTCCTCTGGACTAGCTAATCATGAATAAAGCGGTATCACGTGCGCTCATGCTGCAATAGAAGCGGATGGAAATTTCTTCATGTCAAGATGAAGTGCAGTACAGTGAGTAGGGTATACCGGGCCTTTTATGCGGACAATATTAGTTGAAAAAAATGTCTCGAGGCAATCTAGAGACAATCTACAGTTGTGCTAGCCTACTTTCTCTGTGGAACTACTGCTTCCCGCTAATTTCTACGAAACGAAGGCTTGAAAAGGAGGTTGGGACTTGGGAGGATAAAAAGTGTTAATGGGAGGAGGAAGGTGCTAATCCTTTCATCCCCAGGGCACTATAATATACAGTTCAGCATAGTAAGCCCCGCCCCTTTGGCGATAATGTTTTTCCCCTGCCACGCCCACCTCAGTTTTCACCCTCTTCATGTTGGGGAGTCAGGCATACCTGCTAATTCAAGATGTGTTTGGCAAGCTCTACAGGTTTATTTTGACCTTTTCCTGCAATGAGACACGGCTATAGCCTATCTACACAATACAAGTGAGTGGAGCAAGTCATGTGACTAGAGCTTGTGATGATGTATTTGTTGAATGTGTACATCCCAAAAGCCACATGTCCTTGTGTTTTGGCCTACAATCACACCCTCTTGCTCCCTCTCCCTCCGCCTTCCTCGCTCTCCCTCCACCTTCCCTTCCTCACTCTCCCTTCCCTTCTTTCCTCCCTCCCTCCCTTCCTCCCTCTCCTTCCCTTCTTTCCTTCCTCCCTCTCCCTCCCTCTCCTCCTCCCTTCCTCTCTCTCCGCCTTCCTCCCCCCCTCCCTCCCTCCCCCTCCCTCCCTTCCTCCCCCTTCCTCCCTCCCCCTCCCTCCTTTCCTCCCCTCCCTCCCCCACCCTCCCTCCCTCCCTTTCTTCCTCCCTCCCCCTCCCTCCCTCCCCCCTCCCTCCCTCCCCCTCCCTCCCTTCATCCCCTCCCTCCCTTCCTCTCTCCCCCTCCCTCCCTCCCTCCCTCCTCCTCCCTCCCTCCTCCCTCCCTCCCTCCCTCCCTCCCTCCCTCCCTCCCTCCCTCCCTCCCTCCCTCCCTCCCTCCCTCCCTCCCTCCCTCCCTCCCTCCCTCCCTCCCTCCCTCCCTCCCTCCCTCCCTCCCTCCCTCCCTCCCTCCCTCCCTCCCTCCCTCCCTCCCTCCCTCCCTCCCTCCCTCCCTCCCTCCCTCCCTCCCTCCCTCCCTCCCTCCCTCCCTCCCTCCCTCCCTCCCTCCCTCCCTCCCTCCCTCCCTCCCTCCCTCCCTCCCTCCCTCCCTCCCTCCCTCCCTCCCTCCCTCCCTCCCTCCCTCCCTCCCTCCCTCCCTCCCTCCCTCCCTCCCTCCCTCCCTCCCTCCCTCCCTCCCTCCCTCCCTCCCTCCCTCCCTCCCTCCCTCCCTCCCTCCCTCCCTCCCTCCCTCCCTCCCTCCCTCCCTCCCTCCCTCCCTCCCTCCCTCCCTCCCTCCCTCCCTCCCTCCCTCCCTCCCTCCCTCCCTCCCTCCCTCCCTCCCTCCCTCCCTCCCTCCCTCCCTCCCTCCCCTCCTTCCATCCCTTGTTCACTTATTTTCTTGCTCAATTTGATTATTTTATTTGCATAAGTCTATGTGTTGTATTTATTTTACTTGTACATAGTGTTTAAGCTGTAGAGGTTTCTACTGTATTCTGCATGCCTCATGGGGACTCCATGTTACATGTGTGGGGCGTGTAGAGGCATGATTGTACATGTGTTGTTTTCATGGTTATGATGCTGTCATCTAATATAATGTAGTGGTCTCAAAGGTCAAACTATGCGGCCGCACTCCATGCAGCACACCGCTGACACAACTCAGCACACCTCATCACATTTTCCATCCAGCCAGGTGGTGAACCAACCTATATGAACATGGTCTAGATACTAACAGCCAGACTATCATGGGAGCAGCTTCATTGTCATGGCTACAACTTGTAATGACTCTTCTCTTGTACAGATTGGCTCCACCCACTTGCACCTCTACCCCTGTCACTAAGCTACCATTTGTTCTTTGCCTCAGGAACAATTCATCCCATGCAGGCACTGTCTCTTGACCTCCTCTCTTCCACCGCTAATTAGAATGTTGAACCACACACAGCATGCAAAAAAAAAAATCAAGGCTAAAGTTGTATTTATGCATGCTACGCCTACGTCAGATCTGGCTACGTATACTTCAGTTTACTGCCACAGCAGGCCCGTAGCCAGGTTGTGTGTTGGGGGGGTGCAAAGCATGTTATAAGTGGACTCAACCAGTGGTGTAGCCAGGATAATACATGTAGCAATGCAAGAACTGCATGTATGTGTGTGGTTCTAAGTATTAAGTAAATCTGGCCAATGCCGTAAGAATGAAGCGTCGCGAATTCCTTTGCATTTGAATACAAAATTGCATGTAAGACATAAAAATTTGCAATAGTTGCCCAGGGCAATGCACAATTCAAGGCAGCGCACGCTACAGATGTATGAAATATTAAAAGTAAATATGGTTAAAGTCTTCCTCTACTACACAGTCCCATTTACTATACCACAAAGGAAGGCTGGTACCACATTTTCATTGTTTGGTTCATAGTGATACAATGTAGTAAATCTAGCCATATGCGGTATAGAATAAGTGTCGCGATTGTTTTTTGCAATTGACTGAATACAAAATTGCAAAATCTGCATGCAAAGCTGCTGGGGCAATGCACAATGCATGCACGTGCATAGCATGCACATGCATACGGCAGTTAACCATATATGCAGATGTACATGAAAGCAAATGCGGTTACTAGAGTATAGTCTTCCTCTACTACATGTATTCCTATTTACTACTTGGTAAAGGAAGGCTGGGCCCACATTTTCATTATTTGGGTCATAAAATCTGGCCATGCAATGCCGTATAGGATTGAAGTGTGACAAATTTTATGCAATTGAGTACAAAATTGCAAGACTTTAATAAAAATTGCTTAAGTTGCAAAGGTGCTGGGGCAATGCACAATTCAAGGCAGCTCACACTAAAGAATCTGATGTACATTATACTGTATGAAAGCAAATATCAGTGGTAAAGTCTTAATCCTCTCAGTTGTACTGCCAGAATAGTCCTATTTACTACTACAAAGAAAGGCTGGTACAACATTTTCATTATTTGGTTCATGTAGTAAATTTGGCCAATGCCATAAGAATTGAAGTGGCGCAAATATATATATATTTTTGCAATTGACTGTATGCAAAATTACAAAAATTTCAAAAGCTGTATGCAAAGCTGCTGGGGCAATGCACAATCGCAATCACGTGCATAGCATGCATACGGCAGCTCACCCTGCATGCAGATATGCATGAAAGCAAATGTGGTTATTACATAGTACTATTTACTACTTGGTAAAGGAAGGCTGGTACCACGTTTTCATTATTACAAAGTAGTACTGAAATCTGGCCATGCAATGCCGTAGGATTGAAGTGTCATAAATCTATTTTGCAATTCAGTACAAAATTGCAAGACCTGGCAAAAGTTGCAAAGCTGATGTGATGGAGGAGCTTACAGCTATATAGCGCTCCTAGTTCCCAGACCCTCCCATACCCACCAGAATAAAAACTATTCGGCTCTGTTACTAGTTAGTTCCATGCCCTTATTATTTTCCCTCTCCGGACCACCCTACAGGCCTACAGCTGTTGCCAGGCCTTGCCTTGCCATAAACTTCAGACACCGTACGCGTGCCACAGTCATCAAATTCTCTTTCGGTTAGATGCTTCGTCACCAGCTGCAGTCAGCTTTTACACAGATGGAACAGAAAACTACATGCGTAGATACATATCACGACCTTCATCTTTAGCTAGTGGATTCAAGACCTCTTTTGAAACCATTGTGGCCAATGAGTTATTTCCTTCGCACCAAACATTGTGGTCGACGTCATATGGTTGGGGGAGCGTACATGAGAACTGACTTCGATTCTATGTGATGTATAATTATCCATACTGGGTATATGCACACAATTTTATCAGTATATATCCTTTTTCGAGGTGGACCTTGGGCAAAAAGGGTCGAGCCATAGCCCTAATGCCTGACCGGCTGCTACAGCCCTGACTTGATCCCGTACCAGTGCTCTTACATATATGCACTCGTGCACATGGCAGTTCTTATTAATATGTGCACAATAAACTTAAAAGTGAATAATATTCATAGCCTGCCAAGCGGACCTTGCGTCCAGTGGGGGGGTGCAATTCAATGCACCCGTTTGCACCCCCCTGGCTACGGGCCTACACAGGGATACAATTAAAGCTCCAATGTTGTTGTCCAAGCTGTTTAATTGAGAGATCACAGTAATCCATCACCCCTTTTTGAAGTGTGCATGATCGACCATCTGCATACAACGATACATGTATTGCCGCCATGCTTGTAGTATACATAAATTGGTCGTATTCAGCGCCTTGGTACGACTCACAGAAAATAAGTCTGCTAACAAAAACAACCAAATCGCATACAACCAGCACTTCTGTATACGTTTATACAAGTTTTTGTAACTCATGTCAGGCAAATTAACGAAAAAAAGCTTTTTGAAACCAACCACTCTAAATGGAGCGCTATTAGTCACGGGCCCGTATCATGGCGTATGTTAGCATTAAAAAGATAAAATTTATATCATTGTAGTCCTCGAAGGGTGTATAAGTACAACACAGATATTCACCTGTACTGCGCTTACTTTGAACGGATTACAAAAGATAAGCCGAAATTGGCGAAATTCCAATGCCATGCGATAATGAGGACTTACACTGCAAGTAGACTATGGTTATACGCACTAAGAAACCATGTATAACTTTGGTATAAGCGCACATAATTTGATTATGTGCGCTTATACCAAAGTTATACATGGTGTATAACCATAGTCTACTTGCAGTGTTAACTTGTTACGTACGAAATTATGGGGACGAGACCTAATGTCCATTTTTTCAATGCAATGAAACACCCGTGGCATGGGGCCGGGGCGTTTGATTTTAAAAATAAATATCGAATCCCCCATATGTCCGGGATTTTTTTT
>OX442416.1:17765663-17808525 GCA_949361645.1 Spongilla lacustris | reverse complement strand
GTGCAACGTATAATAATATTACACATTTTGTAGTGATTGATACACCGTTTCAAGGAATAGTGTGTAACTGTCAAGCAGTTGATTGACGGAGATTATTCTTTCCACGTAGAATTGAACGAGTTTGCATGTATAGTATCTTCAATGAATAATTTTAAGTCAGTGATTACGATTAGCCGTACGGCCATGATTAGCGTGATAATTACTTGGAATGTGCGGCTGAGAAATGTGCGGCTAACTTCAACGGGGTCTTTAGGTAGGAGTAATCAAATCACTTCAAATTCGGTTTTTAGGTATAGAGGTCGTACACCTATCGATTTGTTCTGTTCGTTAATTTTTATGCCATCCATTACGGAGATGCAGTTGAACAAACTACGTGCACTTTTTCCCGCTCGATTTGCGCCAATGATGTAACAACCGCCTCCCCCATACATGTACATTGAGCGGGACGCGATTTGCCAAAATCATTGGCGCGAATCGAGCGGGAAAAGTGGACGTACTTTGTTCAACTGTATCTCCGTAACGGATGGCATAAAAATTAACGAACAGAACGAATCGATAGGTATAGCAGAGGCGGATACAGGGGGGGAGTCCAGGGTGTCCGGACACCCCCCTTGGAACCGTTGATGAATATAATTAGCCCGCATCACGCACATATTAAATATGTGATAGTAATTATAGTACCGTATGTTTTGCCACCAGGTACATATGCAATCAAACCGATGTATACGGCTTTAAACATAGTTTCATTTCAGTATTTGCCTTGAATTGGAATAACGGTAGTACTGTGGAGTACATCCTCTTTGGCGCCCCCACAAATTGAACAGCGTACGCGTATTGTCGTAATCTCGAGCGCTGCTGCGCGTCGTTCATCAAAATCTTGTTAGAGACCATTTCTTTCCAGAAACGTCTAAACAGGTACGCGCTAGCAGTAATGGTTACGACGATACACTTGTTTAAACATGAGCCTAATATTACAATGACGTAACATCTTGCGAAAGAGTTTGTGAGGACAATAGCCCATTGGTAATACCAAGGACATGCACTTAATTATTACATGGAGTTAGTTTGTATTGGAAAGGATGTTTTGTACACAAAGGGCAAACGATTTTAATCGAACGATGCGCATGTTCTGTTGTCAGGCCTCTGCAAATATGGTAATAGTTATGGCCTTATTTAACGTTTTACAGCCGGTATACCAGGATGGTTTCTCTAACTCCAAATTATGTTTATTAATTATTGGTTCATTGCTCAGTTTGAATTAGCGATGCCAAAAATGCTGAAAGGAAAGCGAAGAATGGTCTATACTGACTATATACATAACGACAAAACAACGTCACGGCACCCAAGTCAAGTCCCAGTCTTCTGATGCACTGCAACAGTCACATGACTCACATCATCGTGTGCATCTACTAACCATTAATAATTCATGAGCAACGAGGTTGGCGACATGAATTAATTGTGATTTCCAGTCCATGTGTCATTGGTAATGCTTACTATTACCGCGTTACACGTAATCCGATTCATGGAGAATATGACCTATACAGCCATTATAGGCTATACGTCATATGCCGTATCAGGGCCTTTTTAAAGAGTAAGTGAGGCAGGGCAGACTTGATTTCATTACATAGGCAATTATAATCTAGTATAGTTAGCCAAATGATTCTCAAAATACATTGTTTTAATAAAGTGCAGCATCTGCGCAAGCAAAAAAACAATTATTGATTTCACAATGGATTTAAAATCAACTGTGAAATCAACGCAAATCAAGTGCGCTTGATTTGCGATTTAATCAATAATTGATTTGACGCGTTTTTAAAAATCCCCTTGACCCCCTATACTCCTATAGCTAGTGTTTAAAACGATTTCGAGATCGCTAATATTCTGCATGAAAATCTCCCAGACCCCGGTATACATGACGGTGCTAATGTACATACATATACCGTTAAGTAAATCGCCATCCGCTTGGACACAAAAACTTATTGTACATTACTCGCCAAATTTTTATGGGGCTCCGCCCCAGACCTCGCTTTCCTTTAATAGCGCCATCTCCCGCCCCGCCCCTTATCAATATTCACATTGGACACCCCCCTCTCCGAATTCCTCCGTCCGCCCCTGTATAGGACCTCTGTACCTACAAACTGAATTTGAAGCGATTTGATTACTCCTACCTAAAGTTATGGTGGGTTTGAACCCGGTCGGGTATCGAACGTTGCAATATTGATGTGAAGCAAGTGCAAGACTCCAAAATGTAACTGTTCATAGAGAAATGTTGTAGTAAGAATTGCTGAAAATAGGAAATGGACAGTGTTTAGCGTTCGGAAGATATTGCGATTCAAAAAAAGCAGCATTTTAATAACATTATGATGTAAATGTTATAAAAGGGTTACATTTTCGCGGAAACTGTCCCATATAATATACTACACTGAGCTATTTACGAAGCTTTGATTCGATATTCACATCATCGCTGATCGATGAACAACTGTTCTGAAGATAGTTTTGCAAGCTCCACTACGCAATACTGCAGCTCGAATTTCAATAACACAAGTGAGAGCAGTGATGACGTTTTGTTTATCATCTCGTCAATTTTGAATTTCATGGAATCCATACTGCATGATCGTATTGATGGGGTCTAAGATCATTACTGCGTGTACATCAACAAGATGCTGCGAGATCCAGTGTCTGTAGTGATGGCTTCAGCAAGCGCACGCGTATTATTGATGCTCTTAACTATACCAATCGTTTTGTTTGGTCTATCCCTTCTTACAGACTTGCCGTTACTTGGAGCCGACTGTAGCAATCTTATATTCCTAATCATACCAACAATCTTGTACATCACTGATGATTTCTCGGTTGGATTAATGGCCACTGTCCAGTTTTTGACCACCAAATACGGCCGCAAGAAAGTTACCAATTGCAAAGTGCTTCCTGTGTTCGCTGCTCTCGTGATCTTATCAGTATTAGACACTATTGTGGAAAATGTACAAAAATTGCAGCAAAATAGTATTATTCAAAACATCAACCTCCGATGGTGATGGTGCTACCGTACAGGCCTACCAGTGGAGCAAGGGAAATGTATCACTGCAAGATGGAGGAAGGCTCTCCGGGAGTGCCCAGGCCACTCTGAGGATCAAGTCTGTCATGTTGGAGGACCAGGGGCCATACAGGTGCACTGTGGCCAATGTAGATGGCATTACTGCATCCTCTGACCCTGCTCTGCTGAATGTCACGGGTAAGGAAGTGGAGCAAGTGGGAGGTGCCCTGAGGCTACTTGCATTTATGGTGCATTGACTACAGGGTAACAGTATCAAATGCATGATAGTTGGATTTAATCAAGTAAAAACTTGGGTGGAGGAAAGATGTAATGTTGGTGTTGGGGAAATGATGTAATATTGGGGGTGGGGAATGATGTAATATTGGAGGCTGGGGGAATGATGTAATATTGGAGGCTGGGGGAATGATGTAATGTTGGTGTTGGGCGAATGATGCAATGTTGGGGTGGGAGTATGATGTAGTATTGGAGTACATAACCTACTTGCAAAAGTGGATGGAAGTAATTTATTAGATATCTTAAAAAAGAAATTTCATTTGCTAATAGTTTTTCCGGCAGTACTTTGTATGTTTGGATTATATCATACTCCCACCCCTAATACTATATCACATACACATAATCCTCCCCCCCCCCCCCCCCCCCCCCCCCCCCTGCCTTGTAGGGCCATCCTTTGTAGTGAGGCTCAGCACTTCCATATCCGTCAAGGCCACCACTTAGCTCACTCTAATGTGTGCTGCCAGCAACCCTCCCGGGTCACCACCCCTGATAGCCTCCTGGAGCATCCCTCAAGCTCCAGGGGACAGGTGGGTGACAAGTCTCACCACTACGGCTACCAACAGAATCCTCACAACGTCACTAAATGTTACCAATGCAAGCAGCAGTGACAGTGGAACGTGTTTCAGTCACCGAAATGACCAAGTGCACATGCTGAAGCACAAGCTATTGTAACACAGAAAAGCAGTCATACATGTATTTGATCAAAGTGCATGCACCATTCAGTTACAAATTGTGCTGATGCGTGGATGGGCGGGTGGGCGGATGAATGGCACCAAGTGCGCTTTCCTTTTAAGGGAAAATAGACGTGACACATTCATGAAAATGGAATAATAGTTTACCGGCCATGCATCACTTCAAATGGCATAAGTCCAGCAAGATGATTTGTATGTATCGCAATTTTTATCAGGAGTGAGTCATATATACCCAGGCGTGAATGTCTGGGGCGTATATGACTGCAGGAGTCCCATATACACAACGTATAGGGTGTGGGGACGAAACTACTATTTTGCGATGTGTTCAATTGTAATGTTGCTGAACTTCGAGCGGATACCAGCGGCTTCATCGCATTTTTGCACTATATGGATACGCACTCACCTATTTATACGCTTTTATCGGTATAGTATAAGTACAGCTATCAGTTTCAGTTACGAAGCATTGAATATTCAAATTATCTACGGTTTGCTGATCGATGATCGTAAACAACTGTTCTGAAAATAATTCTGCAAGCTCCACTGCACAATACTGCATCTCAAACTTCAACCATACAAGTCAGAGCAGTGGGTATACGTGCCAGTTCTTTAATGAAAAATAAGCCCACAAGTAAATCAAAAACTTCTCTATCGAGAAAGTGATTGGTGGGATGTAGGATTGGTGGTGCAAAAGCAAGGAAACAAGGTACAGTGTGTTAAAGTGAGGTTTGGTAGGATCCTACAACTTACAGTCCTGAATTTGCAAATGAAGAAGCCTATTTGCAAATGTAGGACTGTTATATAGTTGTAGGATCCTACCAAACCTCACTTTAACACACTGTACCTTGTTTCCTTACTTTTGCACCACCAATCCTACATCACACCAATCACTTTCTCGATAGAGAAGTTTTTGATTTACTTGTTCCCCTATTTTTTTTTCTCTGCCAGGAGTGATCATATAGGCCTCTCAGGTATATTAAGGCAAGGCTTTTTTTTATTTTATGCAATTAACGGCGGAGTGCGCGCGTACGTTGCTTGGTTTCAATTTACTAATGGCAGCTGCTGCATGTATCAGTGAACAATACATGCACACGTATAGCAGCTGTAGATAAGTGTGTGGAAAATAGCAATCTTTATATGGACTAGTTCAGTTTTAGGTGTTGTTTAAAGGAACAACTATTGCTTCTTTTGTTGTTTGGCAGCGTATCACCACCGCAATTTGGCGGAATCGAGTGACACGTGCAGCTGTCGAGGTGACCGTGTAGGACCTTAAGGTAAACATAATTAGGCCTACCTATATAGTTCTCCTTGCTAACGAGCCGTTTTCTTTGGCTTGGTCCTTTGCTGAATTATTAGAATCGCCTGTGTCTGCAGCTGTGTACGTTAATTGTGGTAGCCTGGCAACAGTAAATTAAGACGCTTATGTGACGTCATATTGCATACTGCTAGGTTTTCACCGATAATAAATTGCACCTGCTCGCGTCATTTCACGGCATTTCATCACTAGCTTACAACTGTAGGTCTTATTTGTATGAAAGGGCACGTTTGGAAATCAAATGCAACTTTTTGAAGCTAATCTCGTTATCTTAAGACGTTTCTGTCGCGAGTTATACGTGATGAACGGAAGACGACGGAGGAGATGAACAAAAATTAAATGGCGGAATTTTGGTACCGACTTGTCACTCCACGTAAACGGCACTGTTTAGCGAAGCTCACGTTATATGTGCATATCTGTCATGTTTGTGATGGATTATATGCGAGCTGGCGAGTAAAGGCAACGCTTCGTTACCGTTTTAAAACGCTCGATCGAAAACCACGCCCACGAAGCCAATCCTACATAGGACCCACTACCGTGGGTCCTGATACTCTTTCCTAGTTCATTTGTTTGGAACTCTTTCAGTGGCCACAACGACATATCGCGATGGCTGTTAGATTCCAAGTGTATGGGACACAACTTAAAAGCTACCAACAGGTTCCAATTTCTGCTTGTAACGACTTTGGCAACCAGATTTTAGTACACCGTCCATTAATATATGTACACACTTGCCAACTAAATTAATAAAACATGAGTATCACGTGATCCGCTGGACCTATGTATATTATATGAAGTCATGAGCTGTATGATTCCACCAGCCTGCAGAGCCCACAGAAGCTCACAGTGTAGGGAAGCATTGTAAAAATTATGGTGCACTTGCCTAAAAATAAATAAATCATGCACACACAGCTCCGGCAGTAAATGTCAGTATAATATTATGTATTTAGAATTGGCCATATCATTATGCACATGCTGAAGCACAGCAATTGCAACAAATTCTGGATCAAAGTTCACCATTTACTATAATAAGCACGTGACATTACAAATGGCGGACAATTTGTCACGTGAATTTGATAGCCTGAACGAGTATAAACGGACTCTTTCCGTTTAGTGTACGGGGAGTGTTTTGTAATGTGTTCAATTTACATCTTTAAAAATAGTTCCAAGCATAGTTGTAATGTTGCTGAAGTTCGCGCGGATATCAGCGGCTTGCATGGTTAGGTTTCATCACATGTAACTGTTTACACCATGATATGCCCACCTATTTAATGGTTGGTCGCAATATATACTTATGTCAGAGTGAGTAGTATATATACAAGTATTTACTGACGAAGCATTGATTCATTATTCAAATCATTGACGGCTTTCTGATGAATAACAACGTTAACTGTTCCGAAAATAATTCTGCAAGCTCCACTATCCAATACTGCAGCTCAAGCTTCAACCATACAAGTGAGAGCAGTGATGACGTTTTGTTTATCATCTCGTCAATTTTGAATTTCATGGAATCCATATTGGTCGTATTGATGGGGTCCAAGATCATTTACTGCGTGTACATCAACAAGACGCTGCGAGATCCAGTGTCTGTAGTGATGGCTTCAGCAACCGTATTTTTGATGCTCGTAACTATATCTATCGTTTTGTTTGGTCTATCCCTTCTCACAGACTTGCCGTTACTTGGAGACTGCAGCAATCTAACGGGAAATTTTTTCCTAATCATACCAACAATTATGTACATCACTGATGATTTCTCTGTTGGATTAATAGCTACTGTCCAGTTTTTGACCATCAAATACGGCCGAAAGAAAGTTACCAATCGCAAAGTGCTTCCAGTGTTCGCTGCTCTCGTGATCTTATCAGTATTGATCGCTATTGTGGAAAATGTGCTGCATGCAAAATAGTATTATCAACCTCCGCGTAAAGATCCGTGGCTCGCTATGCATGCTTCACTCCAATGCCGGCCCCATTTATGCAATAGCTATCGCGTTGGGAGGTCTCATTCCATTCACCGTCACCATGGTGATGTCCTACATGTCCCATCGCACGATAAGAAACAGCGTCATTGAAATGGACAGCGATCACAGCGTAATTAGATCAGTTATCATGATGAGCGTTACTACCATTTTGGTGTGCTTCGTCACCAAGATTCCGATGGCTATATGCGTCTTCTGGGCAACCAGGTCCGATAACGTTATCGCATATCTGATTATATCATTACTGGGACCTCTGGAGCCTCTGTGCATTGTGTTCCTGTTCTCTACCATTCACAAAACCATCCGCCATGAGTTTTTGGGAACCTTCAAGTGTGGTGCACGCCCAGAACTGAACGACGATACAGTATTGTGGTAACTACGATGTACCCGGCGCCGGTGGTACGGCCCTCGATCCCTTTGCGTGACTCGCGTCAGTATCGTGTATCCATAGATTCGTTTAAAATGCTTGCCTCCCTTCTTGCCATAACATCGGGCAAAACAAAATCAGCTGTGCTGTCTGAGCTGTACAGTAGGCTCAACCTGCATTTGGTGAGAGCAAATGCGACAGCGATCCTTTCCAGGTGGCTCCCATCTTAAAATTTAATTAATGTAGTGTGTTGTGTGTATTACATGTATGTACATGTATATTCAATATTATTAAACTTCGTGTAAATAAAATAGTAATTAGTGGGGAAGTGTCTGTGTTCCATGTTGAAAGATAAAGCTGCTGAGTTCTTTGATCCACTCCAGCGGGGTGTTGCTTGTGCAGCTGGTGCTGAGAAAATTGCTCACGGTCTTAGGGACTGCATCGATGAGAATTGGCAAGTTGAAGGCTTCACGGTACTGAAGATAGACTTGGTGAATGCCTTTAATTTAGTAAGCCGTCAAGCTCTGCTGTGTGAATGCAGCAAACACTTCTCAGAGCTACTCCCATGGGTTAGTTGGTGTTATTGCCGGCACCCTGTTCTATGGCACGCTTTGGGCAATTTAACATCTCAATCTGGTGTATAGCAAGGGGACCCATTGGGGCCCCTTGCTTTTCTCCCTAGTTCTTAATGTTGTACTCAAAGTGATCGCTACGTACTCATCCTGAATGCTGCGATCTGTGCTATCATGTGTGGTACCTTGATGACGGTGTTTTGGCTGGCCCAAGTTCACATGTTAGGAAAGCACTCAACTTGCTCATTGAGCTTGGTCCCACCCTTGGTCTTCATGTGAACATCAAGAAGTGTGAGGTCTTTAGCAGGGGGTGTATGGCACAATTCCCAGTTGAGATGAATAGTCTAGTAATTCCAATCTTGAGATCTTAGGAATTCCTATTGGTGATGCTGACTTTTGTAGAGCTGTCTTGGATAAGAAGAGGTCTGAAGCCGGTTTTCTACTTAAGAGACTAGAGGATGTTGGGCAAGTCGGCCCCCAAGTGGCTCTTGTACTCCTCTGGCTTTGTGGTGGCTACTGTAAGCTTGTTCACCTTGCTCGTGCCATATCTCCTTCTTTCTCTCAATCTGTTCTGCAGATATTTGATCAAGATGTTCAAAAATGTTTCACATTTTGTACAGGTGTGCATTCTTCCAATGTTGCATAGAAACAGGCCCAGTTGAGCCTCAGCCGTGGAGGTCTTGGTCTGCGTTCCCTGTCTCACCATGCACCGGCAGCCTTTATAGCATCAATATGTTTGTCTGGCCGGGGTTCCGACCCTAATGCACATCATCTCCAGGCAATAGAGATGTTCAATTCATCATCTGAAATCATTCATATCAGCTCTTTATTTGAAAAATTCCATTCGCAGAAGGCTCTGTCCAATATGTTGGACAATCATTTATACAATGTTCTCTTGGGTTCTCTGTCTATTGCCGACAGAGCCCATCTCTTATCAGCATCATCCCCACATGCTTCATCATGGCTGATGGTTATTCCATCTGAAGGTCAAGGTTTGCACTAAGACCCCCTAGTATTTCAGACGGCATTGAAGTGGTGGCTGGGGCTTGACACAGCTGAGGGTTCTCCTTGTGCCCTCTGTCCAGATAAGATGTTGGATCCCCTTGGACATCATGCCACTACATGTAAGCATGGTGGGGATGTGGTATATTGCCACAACAAGTTGAGGGATATATTAGCTGAAACATGTAGGCGAGCCCATTTTAGTGTTCAAGTGGAAGCTGGTTGCAACCTTACTTCTGATCACAACCATTCTCGTCCTGCGGATGTTCTCATCTCTAACTGAGTTCTGGGCAAAACTGCAGCCTGTGACTTATCAATTACGTCACCGCTAAACTCCAAATTTCTTTCTGAAGTGGGAGTAACTGCTGGAGCAGCTGCACATGCCACTGAGCTCCGAAAGTATGAGGCTAATGATGCTAAGTGTAGCGATCTAGGGTGGATCTGTATCCCACTGGTGGTGGAAATGTACGGAGCATGGGGGAATGAGGCTTTGGAGGCATTTTTCCATGTTGGCCTCTCGCCTAGCCACTTCTTCATCCAGGCCCAAATCCGTGGTATTGTCCGAGCTGTATGGCTGGCTCAATCTCCATTTGGTTAGGGCAAATGTGAGGGCTATTTTGTGCAGACTTTCCTGCCCTCATCAGGAATACATTTGAGTTTGTATGTTGTTTTGTGACTTATGTGTAGTTATTGTTGCGTTTGTATAATCTGTAATAATAATAATAAATTTGGTAAAGACAAATCAATGTTTATTCCTACAATTCCATACTCCAATATGAGATTTTGGGAGCCCCAGTCGGTGATGCGGAGTTCTGCAATAAGCTCATAATCAAAAAGCATTTTGCAGCTCGTGCACTCCTGTACAGTTTAGAGGAGATAGAAAGCATTGATCCCCATGTGGTATTTACACTACTGCGCCAGTGTGCTGGGTTTTGCAAACTATCCCATCTTGCCAGAGTCACTCCACCATCACTTGCTTTTAATGCTTTGCAAGAATTCGGCTCTGACATTCGTCTATTTTTCTCCAAGTGTACAGGTGTTGACACTCCAGATCATGCCTGGCATCAGGCTCAACTCAGTCTGCGTAGAGGTGGATTAGGGCTTCGTTCACTTGCGCACCATTCACCAGCTGCTTACGTGGCATCACTGAGCAATTCTAACAGTGCAACATCTACTCACTGCCATTTAGCTTCTGCCATTGCACAGTACAACACATTTGTGCCCCTTCTGATACACTCTCTGTTAGTGATTATGTATACCTTTTCTCAGAGACAACTGTCAGACAGGCTAGAAGATGTTCAGTTAAACAACCTCTTTGATGCTGCTTCGTGTGCTGATAAAGCACGGTTACTTTCTACATCATCGCCACATGCATCTGCATGGTTAACTGGATAGTTTAGGCCTTCACCTACAACCACATTTTCTTTCAAACTGCTATCAGATGGTGGTTGAGCATTAGCCACACAGCATCTCCTGAGGGTAACCCTCTGATTTGTCCTCTTTGTCCTGACAAAGCATTGGACACTTTAGGCCATCACTGTACTACCTACAAGTATGGAGGGGATGTAACAAAACAGGCACAACATGCTTCAACATTGTTTAGCACATTTCGGCATGCATCTTTATCAGCTCACCTTGAGAGGTTGGATGTGGCTGGGGACTGGACAAGTCAAATACTAGACCAGCTGATATCTTAGTCTCCAACTGGGATGGCAGTGCCTCTGCAGCATTTGACATCAGTGTGACATCTCCACTAAATTCATTGTTACTTGTGGAAGCGGGCATGTCATCTGGTTTGGCTGCTAGAGCTGCAGAGAAAAGGAAGCACTGCAAAATGATGCTAAGTGCAAACAGTTAGGCTGGCGGTGCATTCCTTTAGTGGTGGAAACCTATGGTGCATGGGGAGCTGAAGCCATTGAAGTGTTTTCAACTGTGGCATCACAACTGTCTATCTGGACTAATTCCACCAAGTCAAGAGCTCTGGCCATGTCATCTTAGCATGATTTTGGTACGGGCCAATGCTGGAGCTATTCCGATGCGATCATACCTGCCATCATCTGCGTTTAATGACATTATTTTGGACTTATAAGTGTTATAGCTGTAGTTTAGTGATGTTATGTGTATACCTATAGAATTATTATAATAAAATATGAAACAAAATTTTTTTTATTTTTAAATATATCATTGTATTTGTGTATGATAATAATATAAAATGCCAAATGCAAGGAGCTAGGGTGGGTTTGTGTCCCCATGGTGGTTGAGGCATATGGTGCTTGGGGGACAGAAGCAATGGAGTCTTTGGCACTTCTGGCCTCTCGCCTTGCGACCAACTCCAACAGGGCTAATGCTGTGGTCCTAGCTGAGCTATATGGCAGGCTGAACCTCTGCTTAGTTAGAGCCAACGCTGTAGCCATCCTCTCCAGATGTTTTGTACCAGACCAGTAGTAATAATAGGGTGTATTTATGCATTGTGAATATCTTTAGATGTAGTATCATATAATCAATTATTATTATTATTATTATTATTATTATTATTATTATTATTATTATTATTATTATTATTATTATAATAACAACAATAATACATTATACACAATGAAGTATATCAATAGTTTAAGACAGGACACATCTGGTGAGGATGGCTGTGGCGTTGGCTCTCACCAGGTGAAGGTTCAGCCTGCCATAAATGTCACTTAATACTACTGACTTGGGCCTGCAAGTTAAGGTGGCAATCCGAGAGGCCAGCTGGGAGAAAGCTTCTGTGGCTTCCTTTCCCCATGCACCATAAGTTTCAGTAACCAAGGGAACACACAACCAGCCCAGTTCATCACACTTGGCATCATTGGCTTTATGTTTTCTATCTTCAGTGGCTCTGGCAGCTGAACCTGCAGACACTCCTGCTTCCAACAAGGTGAGAGTATTAAGCGGAGAGGTCACAGATACATCAAATGCTGCTGTCTTGCCCGTAGCCCAGTTGATCAACAAAAGGTCGGCAGGGCGGGTGTGGCTATGGTCAGCAGTGAGGTCACTGCCAGCTTCCACCTGGACACTGAGATGAGCCCGATGGCACGTTTCAGCCAGTGCATCACGCAGGGTGTTATGTCGTGTTACCACATCACCCCCCCGCTTACAAGTGATGGCATGATGTCCAAGGGGGTCTAGGGCATTGTCAGGGCAAAGTGCACACTGGGACCCCTGGGATGTGTCTAGGCCAAGCCACCACTTTATAGCAACTTGATGTACTGGTGGATCAAGGTGCAGACCCAATCCCTCTGAAGGGACTACTGACAGCCAAGAGGATGCATGGGCAGATGAAACAGAAAGTAATCGTGCTCTGTCAGCAGTGGAAGAATCTTCTAACAGCAAATTGAACATATGGGTGTCCAACATGCTGGAAAGCTTCTTTTGGGACACTGAAGGAGCTGAGAGAATGGAGTCGACTTGCAGCACCTTATCAGGGGGAACATTTGAATTAAAATATGCAACTGCAGAACAGAGGTGAGAATTGGTCTGGGAACCAAACCCAGATGAGCAAACAGAGGCTATATAAGCTGCTGGTGCATGATGGTATAGGGAGCGGAGACCCAAACCTCCCTTACTAAGGCCTAACATGGACTGCCTCCAAGCAGCATCTGATGTATCCACAGCAGTACAGGAGGAGAAGCATCTGCGAACATCTTGGTCATACAGCTGGAGGGCTGCACGAGATAATGATGGTGGTGTGGTACGTGCAAGATGGACAAGCCGACAGAAGCCACCACACACACGGAGTAGGGTTAGGGCAACCTGGGGATCAATTAAGCCCACATCCTCAAGCCTTGAGAGCAGGCTCTTGGCTTCAGACTGTTTGCGAGTGATAAATTGGTGGCATTATTCTTATTATTATTATTATTATTATTATTAATAACATTTGAATCAGTGACTAGCTCTCCTCCACAACAGCACCATCTATCAGGCAAAATTGAAGACAATTCCTTTCAGACTCTTCTTATCAACAGTACAGTCTGTACCAGAGCAAGACTCAGAGCAGTATCAGCCAGTAATGCTAATGCCTGGTTGAGAGCTATTCCTTGCATACACAATGACTTAGCTTTGGAGCCTCAAGAGATGCAAGTCCTATTAAAATGGTGGCTAGGTCTACCTGTCTTCTCAGCTGACAGTAAATGTCCCTTCTGCTCAAGTGCCCTTGATCCAGATTGCCACCACGCCCTTACATGTCGTTCTGGAGGGGATGTCATTGCACGGCACAATAAGCTGAGAGACTGTGTTGCCAACCTGTGCTCCAAAGCATGCTTATCTCCTCAATTGGAGAAAGGTCCAGGCATAGACTTTTCTAGGCCAGCTGATGTGCTGGTGCCAAACTGGTCCCTCTCCAACCCTGCAGCTTTTGACCTGAAAGTCATTCATCCGCTTAATACAGACTTGATTCTGGAAGCGAGTTTGGCTTCAGGCAACTCTGCAGAGGTTGGTGAGATTGAAAAGCATGCCAAGAATGATCAGATGTGTGCAAGGTTGGGCTGGACATGTATTCCATTAGTGGTGGAAGTCTATGGTGGTTGGGGATGTGAAGCCAAAGAATGCTACTCTAGATTGAGCAAGAGGCTAGCTATGCAAGTGGGAATCTGTGAAACTGAGGCACTGTGCCAAATGTACTGCCTGCTGGCTGTCACACTGATGAGGCAGAATGCAAGAGCCATCCTCCTCAGATGTGCCCGTGCTCCCCTTCTTGAGTATTAAACTTAATTGTGTTATGTAATGAAATTATTATTATTATTATTATTATTATTATTTAAAACATACATGTATACATATAATATATACAATTTAAACACACAACACAATGTCAAACACATACTCTAGATTTTTTTTTTTTTTTTTTTTTTTTTTGTCCCATATATTTATAATATAAACTAACATATATGGCTAACAACAACACAACCTAACATATACAATGTACTGGCACACTAACACACTCGATCACTCGCACACAGAACTAAAAGTCATCTAAACCATCAAAGGAACTTAATGTTCCCAAGACGGAGGTAGAATTTCCTCTCTGGATTGCCACAGAAAGGCGCTGGAGTAAGAATTGGTAGGATTGTGAGTCTCCAGTGGTTTTGTGCAGACGATGGCCAAGGTCCTTAAGAAAGGACAATGTTTCAGCACCAAACACACCAAGAGACTCACATGCTATGGGAACAAAGAAGTATTTAGCTCCAAGAGAGGAATACTTCTTCCTCTTTTGAGATTCAGCCTCTGCTGCTACCAATCCTGGGCCTCTTTCAGCAGTGGAGAGATATGATGGTGCCAAGGTGTCTCTGCATGTAGCATCCCACACAAGGTATTATTATTATTATTATTATTATTATTATTATTTTTTACATGAAACAAGACAATACACGAATGGAATAAATGCTCATACAGAATTATTATTAATATTGTCACTAATTTATTATTATTATTATTATTTAAAGCGCATACACAATTAATACATATGCTGGTCTGAATAAATGCACCTTAATTATAGTAAAGTCACCTATAACTACAAATCCACACTCCCATCTCAATCCCCCTCCTCCAAATGAACCCTTGCACGGGAGAGCAATGCCCTTGCATTAGCTCTCACGAGCGAAAGGCTCAGCCTCTGGTACACTGTGGTGGTAGCCTGCGACCTGCCGCATCCCATTTGAATCGCTAAACGAGCCGCCAGACGTTTAAAAGTTTCCTGGGCTTCCATGCCCCAGCATCCATATGCCTCCACAGCTAGTGGAATACATACCCAACCCAGCTCCTTACACTTCTCATCATTAGCAGCATGCTTCCTAACCTCAGCAACCTGAGCGGATGACCCACATTTCACTCCCGCTTCCGTCAAAGTGGTTGGATTAAGCGGAGAAGTGATGGTGAGGTCAAATGCAGCAGGTTTGCCAAGGTGCCAGTTTTTAACCAAGACATCTGCAGGACGAGAGTTAAGCCTGTCATGACCTTGACCACTTCCCACTTCTACCTGACCTCCTAGACAGGCCCTGTGGCAAAACTCCACAAAAACATCCCGGAGGCTGTTATGACGTAAGACTACATCCCCCCCATGTTTGCACGTCAGTGCATGGTGACCAAGCGGGTCCAGCCTGTGGTCAGGACAGTGAGGAGTATTATTATTATTATTATTATTATCTTGATATTTGTATAGCATTATTGTATTGATTGTTATCAGTAATGAAATGCTGTTCCATATTTCTAAAAGCATAATAATAATAACATCCCAGAACACCTTCACTAGACTAGCAGCTTCCATCCTCTAGATCTCCCTGCACTGCCCTAAGACAAAGATCTAGACAGAGATTTATGGGCAGTTGAATACATCATTAGTGAGGGCAATCCTGTCCCGAAGACGTGTTCCAGGTTTACTTAATTCAAAATAAGGTAGCTTTAGAGTTGAACTGTACATGCATACATGTGGAAGTGTGTCCCACTAGCTGTGGAGAGCTATGGGTGTTGGGGTACAGAAGCTAGGCAGCACCTGGCACGATTGGCTTCTCGTCTTACTACACAATACCTCGACATCCGACTCGGTCCCAGGCTACCTCCAATTTGTATGGGAGACTCAACTTGACCCTAGTGAGGGCAAATGTTTGAGCTCTGCTGTCCCGTCCAATGTCCTTTCAAGACACCAGTTAGATAGTGTGCTACATAATAATCCATTATTAGTTACTTTGTGTTTTTGGTTATATATATCTTACAATAATGATAATGGTTTAACATGGTGTATTCTCTTGAATCATATAATTATGCCGTAGGTTATAATAACTCCCGGGGGTAGGGTGTGTAACCGGTTATCAGGTTATTCGGGTTATTCGGATATTCTATCCGTTCGAATAGTAATTTAGCAATACTCGGAAAAATCGATTATTGGGTTTGTTCTATTCGAAATAACCGGTTTGTGAATCTCCATTCAGAGGTACTTAGGTATTCGTCGTCCGCATCGACAATTCGCCCATTATTCGAATATCTTTTTATGACGATATCCGGATACGCGTTTACGATACATGTAGGCCTACGACTTCTAATTTGAAGCGTAACGTTAATAACGTCACTGTTGTTACTATATACGTGGAGACGAGATAGCCAGCAGATCTCCCTCTTCACGTGTCATGACGACGGACAGCTCCAGCTACAAGCCAAAGTTAGTTCGCTTAGTGCATTTCGAACTAGCTGGTTTCTTGCATCAATCACTCTGAGCTGATATTGCCGCATCGTACTTAGGACCTAGGACTACTTAGACTTAGTTAGTAGTACATTTAAAATTCGTGATGGTGAAATGGAGGCTGCATGGCTGGTAGTGCGTAAACTTCATCTGTGGTTCTAGTCTTTTGGCATCAAGTGCGATGTGTAGGTAGACGTCAGCGCGGCCACGCTAATTTTAGGTCAGGACACGCCCATCTAGGTATGTGGTTAGGCCAAGCGATTTAGGCCTATGTAGGTAGCTGTGGTTGTGTGCTGAGTGCATCTGGTGTGATGTGAGTAGCTGTGGATGCATGCTGTACTGATCTGGTGTAATATGGGTAGTTGTAGGAGGGTGTCTGGTGTGATGGGGGAAGCTGTGGTTATGTGATGGGGGTAGCTATGGTTGTGTGCCTCATGAGGGCACTGGTGTGATGGGGGTAAGTGTGTTTGTGTGCTGAGGACATCTGGTGATATGGTTTAGCTGTAGGAGGGTATCTGGTGTGGTGTGTACATTTAGGTGGCTCATTGAGCAGAAAACCTGAATAACCTAGGTATCCGGCTGGCAAATTGTCAAAACCTATTCGGAAAAATCGATTTTCTTTTTTCAAGTATTCGGAAAAATCGATTTTCAGATCCAGAAAAACCTGAAAAATCGATTAGTTTTTTAAAAGTATTCGGAAAAATCGATTTTCATTATTCAGGGGAGGTTACACACCCTACCCGGGGGTAACTTTTATCAGGGGGAGTGATATATATGCCTAGGCGTGCTTGAATGACTGGGGAGTATGGTCAAAATTTAGGGAAGTCATTGGCGTGGGGAGTGTGTTTAATTCACATTTTTAGTAGTTCCAAGCATAGTTGTAATGTTGCTGAACTTCGCGCGGATATCAGCGGCTTGCTTAGGTTTCATCACATGTTTACACCATATGCAATACCTATATATAATGGCTGGTCGCAATATACGGCTGTTATGTCAGAGAGAGTTAGTTAGCTGCATGTACATGTATAGTGTATACAGCTATTTTCGAAGCTTTCTGATGAACAACTGTTCTGAAAATAATTCTGCAAGCTCCACTACACAATACTGCAGCTCAAACTTCAATCAAACAAGTGAAAGCAGAGTTTTGTATATCATCTCGTCGATTTTGTGTTTCGTGGAATCCATATTGATGGTATTGCTGGGGTCTCAGATCATGTACAGTGTGTACATCAACAAGACGCTACGAGATCCAGTGTCTGTAGTGATGGCTTCGGCAACCGTATTTTTGATGCTTTTTACTATACCAATCGTTTTGTTTGGCTTGTCCTTACTCACGGACTTGCCGTTACTTGGAGACTGCAGCGATGTATCATTCATAACAATACCAGCCTTTATGTACGTCACTGATAATTACTCTATTGGATTAATGGCCACTGTCCAGTTTTTGACCATCAAATACGGCCGCAAGAAAGTTACCAATTGCAAAGTGCTTCCTGTGTTCGCTGCTCTCGTAATCTTATCTGTATTGATCGCTATTGTGGGAAATGTGCTTCAAAATATTATGCAAGGCAACAACCCCCGCGAAAAGATCCGTGGATCTCTCTGTGTAATTAATGCCAATGCCGGCCCCATTTATGCAATAGCATCCGTGTTGGGATACCTCATTCCCTTCACCGTCACCATGGTGATGTCCTACATGTCCCATCGCACGGTAAGAAACAGTGTAATTGAAATGGACAGCGATCACAGCGTAATTAGATCAGTTATCATTATGAGCGTTACTACCATATTGGTAGCCTTCGTCATGCAGATTCCGGTGACTGTTTCATTTTTTTGGGCAATCAATTCCCACAACATTGTCGCATATCAGATGATGTCATTACTGGCACCTCCGGAGCCTCTGTGCTTCCTGTTCCTGTTCGCTACCATTCACAAAACCATCCGCCATGAGTTGTTGGAAAACATTTGCAAGTACATCAAGTGTGGTGCACTCCCAGAACCGAACGACGATACTGTATAGTTGTGCCTAAGATGTACGGCGCCCTTCGCGTGACTGACGGCGTCATGCTGTATAGTGCGTACTCAACTGTATCAGCTAATTACAAAGTACTTGGATATTTATAGGAATGACGTGTGTGCATGTACATGCTATGATATAATTCAGTGTTAAAGTATTTGGCCGTAATCCCCTAGCCCTATAATCGCGATGTATGGCAATATACATGTTTAATTATCTCGATTAATTGATTCTCATAACTCGCATTATTACCGCTAAACAGCGATTATGTTCTGGTGGACCGCAAGACGCACAAAAGCGGCGCGTGTGGGAGTATTAAATTTTGGGATACACAAGGAATACTCAGGCTTTTCGTGGGTTGTCTGTCTTAAGTGCTGCATGCAAGTATGTTTCAAGGCACGACAACAACACCAAAAGTGCACTGTTATCATCAATTTCGATAGACAAACCAGAGTTCAGCTAGGAAATCCTTAGACTTTATCACCAATTGTATATACACAAGTAAATCAAAAACTTCTCTATCGAGAAAGTGATTGGTGGGATGTAGGATTGGTGGTGCAAAAAGCAAGGAAACAAGAAACAGTATGTTAAAGTGAGGTTTGGTAGGATCATACAACTCACAGTCCTGAATTTGCAAATGAAGAAGCCTATTTGCAAATGTAGGACTGTTATAGTTGTAGGATCCTACCAAACCTCACTTTAACATACTGTACCTTGTTTCCTTACTTTTTGCACCACCAATCCTACATCCCACCAATCACTTTCTCGATAGAGAAGTTTTTGATTTACTTGTTTCCCTAATTTTTTTTCTCTGCCAGGAGTGTTCAGTCAATATAATATATGGCTTAGTGTATTCGTTGCAATGCATAGGACGCTTAGATTCCTCGTATCAGTATTGGGTATTAAATCAGTCTGAGTATATAAGCCTCTTTTTTATTTTATTGATAGGCCTACCTATATCTTAAACTCATGCAGAGTTCTCCTTGTTAATGGGCCGTTTTCTTTGGCGTGGTCACCTTTCCTGAATTAGAACCGCCTGTTGTAAACGTGTCTGCAGCTGCGCATACGTTAGCCTGGCAACAGTAAATTAAGACGCGTGTGTGACGTCATATTACATACTGCTAGGCAACCGAGAATTTTCACCGATAATGAATTGCACCTGCTCGTGTTATTTCACGGCATTTCATCACCAGCTAACAACTGTAGGTCGTATTTGTATGAAAGGGCACGTTTGGAAATCAAATGCTACTTTTTGAAGCTAATCTCGTCTTCGTACGACGTTCCTGTCGCGAGTTATACGTGATGAACGGAAGGAGGAGGTGATGAACAAAAATTAAATGGCGGAATTTTGGTACCGACTTGTCACTCCACGTAAACGGCACTGTTTAGCGAAGCTCACGTTATATATACATATCTGTCATGTTTGGGATGGATAATATGCGAGCTGGCGAACCGTGTGGAAGTTAGCCCCACATTCCTAAGCCGCACATTTTAAAATGAATAAGTTTAACATTCCTCACGCGGCGGGCGCAGAAGCGCGCGCTTAATAGATCGTGAACGTAAACAAACACTAAGCAATGTGTTGTATGGAGTTGCTTCGCCGTGATCGTGAGCTGTGCCATGTAGTCACAGGGTAGATGTGTACCTGTGCCAACCACGGACTCAACATCACGCGCGGATCCTGAACACTGAACCAGCTTGGAGCGTGACCACAACTAATAAGTACTTACAAGCTGACCTATGGAGATGGATGTCATTCTTGTGAGTTACAAAACACACTGAGGCAAGCTCTGAGCTGTTTCATGTACCCACAGGGTAGCTGTGTCTATGTGCCAATCATGGACCCAACGTCACGTGAACACTTGGAGGTGTGACCACAACTAATATGGAGATGTCTTGTGAGTTGCAAAGCACATTGAGCCATGCTCTGAACTGTTTCATGTACCCACAGGGTAGGTGTGTCTATGTGCCAACCAGGGACCCAACGTCACGCGCAGATTTTGAACAAGAGGATGAACTATGGACCCATGTGACCACAACTACTAAATTCTAACCTATGAAGATGGATGTCATTCTTATGAGTTGCAAAACACTTTGAGCCATGCTCTGAGCTGTTTCATGTACCCACAGGGTAGGTGTGTCTATGTGCCAACCAGGGACCCAACGTCACGCGCGGATTTTGAACAAGTGGATCAACTATGGACCCATGTGACCACAACTACTAAGTACTTACAAATTCTGGCATATGAAGATGGATGTCATTCTTGTGAGTTGCAAAGCACATTGATGTAAGCAATGAGCTGTTTCATGTACCCACAGGGTAGATGTGTCTGTGTACCAATCATGCAGGGACCCAACGTCATGTGCAGACATTGAACACTGTATTAACTGGAGGTGTGACCGCAACTTATTAAGTACTTACAAGTTGACCTATAGAGATGGATGTCATTTTGCAAAGCACATTTCATTAGGCAAGATCAGAGGTGTTCTATGTACCCACAGGGTACAGTCTGTAGGTGTGTCCCTGTGCCGACTATTGATCCAATATCATACGCGGATCATCCTGAAAACTAGTCCAGCTGGGGTTTTAACTGCAGCAATGAAGTATGACCTATTGAGCTGGATGCCGTTCTAGTGAGTTGTAAAATAATGGTTTTATATATGTGATTTAATGTATATTATTATCATCTAGATCCATCAAACAGTTCATCAGGACCTTTCAGTGTCATAGAGGATGCAGTTGTACTCTGAACTTTTTGTCTGTTATGTATCTTGTTTACCTATACATGTACTGCCATAAATTTGTAATGTGAATAATGATGATGATTTTTTGTTACATTGGTTGAAGTTTGTTAATTATGCATGTATTTGTGTACTTGTGTTTGTGTGTATTTTATAGCCACCTCTGTAGACGAATGCACAATTTTGAGCCTAGTGCACTTGCAAAATACATTGCTGACATGCACAGGGGAGACACCTCCAAAAGATGCATCATGTAATGAATGATTGTACCTTGCTGCACTAGCTTTGTTGGGAAAATCAAATCCACATGCATCCTTTGACATCTTTATGGCAGCAGTTAATAAAAGTTATATTATTTAGGTATACTGATATTAGATTACCTTCACATGCACACTACTACTTAATATTTGTATCCAATAGGCAGCAAGGCTGAATTTGGAGGATTTTCATACCTCCATACCCATGGCCAGATAGAGGGTTTATAAATTCATTGCATGGAGTGCAGGCACATTTGCATGACTTGTAATTCAAACATAGGACATAATGGTATGCAAATGGTCTATGCATGACTAAATTATCACATGATGAGCTATACCCACTACAAGAAGCAGATGCATGGTATCATATATCACTGCATGATGCACCATAAATTATTCATGCAGATTTTGTTAGACAAGCACAAGCATTCTATCATGATTATTGCAGGGATTAAGAATACGTCTGCACAAAGTTTTACTGCAACTTCAAGTGAAGGTCACATTTGCAGCAAAGCGTCATTCAGTTCATGATAATGGTACGTAATGGTAGCAAGGTGATTATAGTGGTGATGACGGATGTGGTGGCACTGCTGATGCTGGGGTTATATTGTCAGTGATAATACATATGTACAAGAATAAAAATACCCCAAATGAACCTGGTGATGATAACGATTCTGCTGAGAGCTCTGCATGAAGTACAACTTTTTAATGAAATATACCCTTACACATTATTCTAGCCAACTACATGTACAGGAATATCAGAGGTCATTAGTGTAAGATCACATTATACCTGAAGAACACCAAAACTGTGGGAAAAATTCTAGAACCTAATCAACATTGTCAAGATAAGGTATGTCATGCATGTAATGGTTATTTTAACAGGCATCAGAAATCCAGCTTCAGTCTATCAGTACTACTTCTAATTATTAGTCATACATTATTTGCATGGTCAGAGGTATATACATTTGTAGCAATTTGTGTATTTAGTTTTTTTTAAATATATCAATGCCTTTCAGGTTGTGACCAATTTTATCGGTTCAGTATTGCGCAATCCAAAGCAATTGAACATGTCATTATTTTATGCTCCAGACTCTACTCTGACTTATTGATTTATTATTGTTGTTGTTGTTGTTGTTGTGTGTGTGTTTATGTATCGGAAAGTAGCGTCATAGAGTGCATACAAGACTGTGCATATGTTAAAAGCGTTTTTACGCTTCTATCCGCGTCGTATGCTGGCACACGGTAGTAGTTATTTAGTTTTACGCGACAATGAAATTCATGTTTTGCTTAGCCGTACGGCTAAACGTATTCATCTCAAAGTAATTATTCCGCAGGAATGTGCGGCTGAGGAATGTGGGGCTAATTTCTACACGGTAGCTGGCGAGTAAAGGCAACGCTTCGTTACCGTTTTAAAACGCTCGATCGAAAACCACGCCCACGAAGCCAATCCTACATAGGACCCACTACCGTGGGTCCTGATGTACCTATCGCCCCCCCCCCCCCCCCCGACCCCCCCAATGCACATAGAACAAAAGCCACTGAATTTGTAAATCTGTAGTATGAGAAAGCAGTACTACCAGGCGCGGATTGAAACACTGTATGAATATGATTAAGATATAAATTAGTACATAATCGGTACCCTCCCCCAAACTGGTTGAACCGGCCGACAGCAAGAGCACGACGCCATGCAGCTGTGCACCAAGATGGCGGCTTAAGTAAATGACATCATTTTTAATGTAACTTGGCCGGCCACATGACGAATAAGGGCTTTTATAACTGTGCCGATAAAAAACATTTACTGCTACAATTAAAAGTTCAACTGCATGCCCAGTGTGCAGTGTGAGACTGAAATCGTTTTCTAAAAGTGTAATTATGATTATACAAATATACAACAAGTGTCATATGCCGACATCCCCCCCCCAATCTTTGCGTTTTCCATGCAGGTGCATACAACCAAGCTTGCTAAGCCGGCGGGCCTGAGGATACGGCTGCATGCATGATGTGAATAACCGCACAAACTGAAAAATAGACCAGGCCGATTTTGTCTGATGTACATGCATGAATTCCCTTGGTGCATGCATGTGCATTAGTGTGTGTTCAAAACTGAAAGAAGTAGCTTACTGCTTGATGTCTAAACACCAGATATGACTAAAATGAAAGTGATTCCATGTAATAGGGATTGAAAGAAAATACGCGATATTATGAACATTGCTTGGCCCGCAGACGGGATATTTGCGATGATAACAGCCATGCACGTAGGGCCTTTTCCTGATATATACACAACACAAAGTGCAGTGCTTCGTACGATCATGCACACAGTGGTACAAATTTAAGTATCTAATCACGTGCTATATATATTTTATGTGCTATATTTAATTGTTTATTTTGTTTTATTGGTGTGACGGATACGCGTGGCCGTATATTTACCAGTATAATAATAATTATATATAATAAATGATGAGATGTGGAGCCGCGCTGACGCCGCAATTTAATGTTAGTGCTGAATAGCTGATCTTTACTATCCGCGCATCAGTGTGAGGGGGGGGGGGGGGGGGGGGGGGGGGGGGGGGGTTTGAATTAATGTAGCGCGTCATTTAATTCCGCGCGTGGTGAAATAACAAAACATGATTTTGAGTCCTTTTTTTTTTTTTTGCTGTGTATATGCATAATTAACATGCCTTTGCATAGTAAAAACGTATATACATTTATATAGTGCCACTTATACTGTTTCGAGTTTGATCTGTTTTTACTGTGTACGCGTCTAATTTTAAAGCAAAGAAAACACAAGCTGGTCAGTTAGAGCGATTTTATTGCACGCATGCAGTTACCATTTACATAGTATAGCAATCAATAGATGCCTGAATATAATTTTACCATTGCCCTTGAAGGTACATGCAAGAGTTCTATCTGTAAATTATGTACGCATCTATATTTTAAAGCACCTTCTCCTGATTTGGCCATTGTTGCTAGGATCCTCGTTTGTGAAAGGAAGGCCATCTGATTACATTGTTTACACTATAGTTTACCGCGCCATGCAGTTTGCACGAACAACAAGCGCGCTGAAAAGATAAGCGAAGGGTCGGGTACGACCGATAAGAATTTCATGTTTATACAAGAATATATAAAAGACGAAGGGGCATATTATATACGTAACTCGAACATGCAGCATATCACATACTCCCGCGTGTCCGGCTTGCTACATGGCATTGTAGCGTTTGCTTTGATTGGAACCTGTTCCTCGACCAATTCGGCATGCAGCGTCTACTTATTTGGTGAGTCGCGTGATCCGCTACAGCATGCAAGAGCTTATGTACAACGTACATACGACTGTATATGTAAATGTGAGCAAGTACGTCACAAACAGTGGCCGTTCACACGCATGTCATGCATGAAATGTATCACCTTATAAATATGTATAGGCATGCTCACTGTGCCCCATAAAAGCGGTAAGGACGGTGTGGATGGAGATATTTCAGTTGTATCCGGCTTCGCTGCTGGCAGGCACTGTAAGAGACTACTCGATTTAGTTATACTGGATAATACAGCTACATATGTATATATGTGCTTCATTGCATGGACCTGCATGTGACACTCAACATTTTATACCAGGTGCATAATATTGACATTAGGTCCAAGTTCATTGTACTACATTGCGGTCCAGTGTACTAACGCGACCATATCTGTGCACTGGAACTCAACTGGAAAAGTAAACCAGGTGAACAGGCTGGCGATAGAGTTCAAGTGCTTCGTCCCCACACAGCCACAGGTGAGCGTTGTAAACAAGGATTATAGTTTCTTGATCGAGCGATGTAATTTACAGCAAAGCGTGGTGGGCGTATTAGAGTCTTGGACATCTAAGGTCACATCCGGATTCGCCAGTTCTATTTTATCAATCCCTTCAAACTGGACGGGTGAGGTCAGCTGTATGGCGTGGGGATGCTACGAGAGAAACGTACCTGGTTATCCGATTTATAGAATCAACGCCACCAGTTGCTACCTTTACATCCCGTCAGGTCAGATTGAAGTGCTCACTACAGTAATTTGTCACACACACATACTTTCGCAAATACCTTTTATTATATCGCGGAAGTAAAATTCGCAGTTCTACCGTCAGCCATCTGGACGCCTACGCTGATGAATCATTGGCTATTGGGTAATCGTATTCATGACATCTCAAATCCTACTGTATTAAACGCATATAGGTTCTAATAATAGGCGTTAAATTATACATTTTATAGTATCTAAGACGCACCAATTTACTGATAGAAGTGTGTCTTGGCATGAGGTGAAAACTGATAAAATCATTTGTCAGTATAGGCTTATATAGCGTAGATAAACTAATATAGACATCAACCTTTCGGGATGACGCGGCTGGAAACCCATCTGTATCCATGATTTTACGCCGGATCAATATATTTATGTTTTGGTCGAAAAAATTATATGTGGCAGACCGTTAAAACGGCGGCCGGGATACAATTTTAATCATGCAGAGAGACTGACTCAATGTTAAACTATACATGTATAATCGGTAACAGGGTAACTAGTAAAGTACACAAATTCGTTTTCCTACCCGGCCACAGACGAATTTTTGCCGGCTCAGGCAGCTAGCGTTCTCATATTACATCTAGCTCACTTTTTATGGCCATTGTGGACCCTCCCCCGTCACGTGCAGGCTTTGTTGAGACCGCTCTCCCTTCAGTCTAGTTTGACGAAATTTGAATTAATGCTCCGTAACACTTAAAACACAAAAATGTTAACAAGTATTCTGAAATTCCGTTTCTAATAATGAGCAACTGAATCCTGCTCAGGCGCAGATCAAACATTGATATGCACGTTCTGATTGACAATCATAGAGTTATAGTTGCATGATATTTAATAAGGTCACGTGCGTTGAACGTTTCGCGTTACACATGCGGCAAGACAACAACAACAACAACAACAACAACAACAACAACAACAACAACAAAATCACCTCATGTGAATTAACAGAAATCCTACGGAAGACTCAGTTGAATCAGTTCTATAAAATCCGACATTTAAAAAAAAAAAATTTTACGGTGTTGGTATAATATATTGCTATCATATAAATACCGGCGGTCAAGTTGGGTCAACTAAATAAACCCTGCATGCACACGCTATTCAATACTGCATTAAAAAGATAAATGCATACGCGCGCGCGAGCTAGAGGAATATCATATATAATTGCTGTGACTCCCATTTCTCAGCTTTATCTTCCAACTCAACATTCGTACTACCAACGGCAAGCACGCCAACCATTACTGGTAAGACGCCGCCTTAGATATCTAATTATTTATGCCATTTAAATTATGCACTCTTGATTACTTTTCCAGCTCAGACCATTTTGTCACCTGAGTCATTGAACAGTGTACCTGTAAGTATTTCGCAATATCCTCTGTATACAAGTCATCCAATTTATACTCACATTGGATCACGTGAGTGAACAATTATAACTATTTATTAATCACCTCACTCTTTTCTCGTATAGCGAATGTACGTTCAATGGCATCTCTCGAGAGGAGCTTTGCACACTGGAGTACTTTTGTAGTCATTTGTATTGTGAACGGAGTGTAAATTTAACATGCATTGAGTCGAGTGGCAGGCACTAATGCACTCAGTAACGCTTGTTCTATTTGTATCAGTACGTGCGCATTCACACATGCATGAGCAATGATTTAAAGGCACCCGCGACCACTTGTGGATGTTCAATATAGCCTGGGGTTATGAAATATTGTGTAAAGTAGTACAAAAAGGATTGAAAACGCTAATATAAAAATAAAGTCCTTGCCCCCCCCCCCCCCCCCCCCCCAAGAAACAAAGGAAAAAGTCTTAGCAACGATGTCAACACGAGCATTATCAGCAAAAATGAAATGGATGTACGTTATTTATATTAATTTTAGTTTTATCATTCAATAGCATTGCATAACAATTATCTTTCCCTTTACAGAACAAGTGCGGGGTCTGTTTTTTTCTTCTTTTTTGCAGAGATGAAAAAAAAAATTCATTGAAACTAAGTGGATGTGTTTTTTCCACAATCCTATTTGAATACCATTACTGAAGTCCAATTTAATCTACATGTACGCTATATCGGAGTAGTCTCGTACCCAGACCCAAGTACGTCACAGTTGCGGATTGATTACGTCACCGCTAGCATTGCTAGGAGACTATGCTTATGGTAATACGAACTTTAATAGTATAACTGTGGGAAAAGCGCACACAATTTATAACCGCTAGCAGTGTACAACCTTGTTGGCTTGAATGATGTCACGGATAGCAGGCAAGTCCGCGTTGGTGAAAACAAAACCAACATTGCTTTTGACGTAAGGCAGCAGCTTCTCTAGACCAGGGTTTTTATCCAGCTGACCACGTATGGCCTTCCTGATGGTCGTGTTTTTCCCCATCAGAATTACTCCTTTGCCACGAAGGGCTACTCGGATCTGCTGCATTTATTTGGATCCAACATTGTCCGCGCACCTACGATGAATGCTTTTGAATACTCGTCGAACAAAGCCAAAAGTTTAACAAAGTAGTTGGATTTTCACAAAGTAGTTGGATTTCCACGTCGGTCTCTGCCACTGGAGGCTTAGGAAGGGAGGCCACAGTGGTTTACAAACGCATTGCTGCTCAGCTCTCAGCAAAGTGGGACCACTCTTATACTGAGTTCAACCATGGCCTGGATTCGATGCCATCTCTCCTTCTCCCTTCTACGCTCCTCCATCATGTGCATCAGAGGAGCTCGATCAACTATAGGCCATGCCTTTAATCAGTCCCCTGTCGACCTGATTACAAAGGTTGCACAGGTCTTATCTATTCTTTAGTCAGTTTACTGTCTGACTGCCTGACTGCCCCCTTTAGTACACATTAGCATACATCATGTATCCTTGCAATGTGATCTTATTATTAAAAATAAAATAAAATAAAAAAATTAAAATAAAAAACGCTAGAACTAGGCGGTAATGTAATCCATCCGCGTAATATCACTAATCGTATTCACGATATAACAGTGTCGCGCCGGTCTGGGCACTAGACTCGCGTGATAAATAGCATTTTGAATAGTAATATATTATACGCGGTTTGTTCAAAAATCACAGCACACATGGAAGGAGACCGCATCCTTCGGTGTGTCAAATCGGTCAGCAGAGACGCAACGGACCTAAGTACAAGCGTCCAGGTATGTTAATATGGACTAGGCTATGAAAATAGTAAGCTACATCATCTTCGTCCCGGTCCAAAACAGGCGTATCTAGGGCCAGTACTGTGTAGCGGGGGTCGAGACACAAAAGAGGGGAAGTACGAGAAGTTCTCCCGCAGGCTCTTAAAGGAGTGTATCGACCAGCACAAAGGAGGCGAGAACCACGCCTCCTCGCATCTGCTTGAAGCGGCAACGGTTGCTATCGAGTGCCTCAAAAAACTGTCACCAGCAACCTCAGCTGGCGACCACCTCTTTGAAAAGCTGCTCTTCAACTTCGCCAGAGAGTGCTTCGCCGTGGGTCAGTACGAACGAGGTAGGAACGCCTGCCTGTTGGCTTTCGAAAGGCTGGACTCTTCGGCAACGCTTCAAGCCGACATGATGGACTTTCTCAAGCAGCTTTTCAACCTTTTGTGGAATGCTGCGCTGAAGGCGGAAGAGCTTGCGACGCCCGACCCCGAGCTTTGCCTCGACATGAAAAGGGTGGCGCTTTTGGCGGCAACGCGGGCCGATTTACAGTTGGACTTTGTACTCCCTAGACTCCTGAAGGCCGATACGAAGTTCCACAAGGCAACTTCAGACGTTACCGTCCCGTCCTTGCTCGACGTCAGACACAGGTTCCACTCTCTCCTAATAAACCGTTTGGCGCCCGCAGAGTCTCTCCAAGGCCGCCTCCCCTGCAAGACCCTCGCGCTGTACGTCGAAGCCCTTGTCCGGTTCTCCATGGTGTCGTGTATGTGTGGGAGCACCAAGGACTGTGAGGGGATGATGAAGAGGGCCAAGTCCATCCTTCAGTCCCACAGGAAGGGGTTAGGGAGCAGCTGTCCAGATTCCCTCCACTGCTGCCTCCCCGCTGCGGCCACCGTCTTCACCACAGAGCTGGTCGTCTCCCTGCTCCGTCATCCTGGCAACGCCTCACATGTCAGGTGCCCCACCCACACCCTACAAGACCTGTGCTCCGCTGTGCAGCAGGTCATGTCCTTGGACATCAAGATGGCCGACCTCGACGCGATTGGACGACTCTCCGATTCCATCGACATTCTATTCTCTGCCCTGGAACAGCAGAGGCAGCGCGCAGGCGGGTGGAGGGAGGCGAGGGACCTCCCCCTAACCAGGACAAACTTTGACCTCCTGAGGACTCTCTTTGGCTTCTACCCACGGCTCAGACGCAGGATCTTGGCAGGGGCCCAGACCGTCAAAGGTGGTGGGCGTGGTCATGCGGAAGGGGCAGAGGCGGCCATCAAATGCAAGCACCTATACCTGCTGAACATCCTCCAAGAGATGCTGGTGGACCTGTTAGTGAGTACCAATGATAACTGCATCGAGGGGGACGGGAAGGAGGAAGATAAGGACGACCAGGAGATTGGTGATGAAGAGGAGGATGACATTGAGCTTCCCCGCAGTGCCTCCACACACGCCCCTCTGGACCCCAAGGTGGGCGTGGCTGCCCTGTGCCTCCCCTTGCTGGAGGAGTCGCGCGAGATCTTGCGGGGGGAGGGGTGTGGCCTCCCGGAGGAGGAGCACTGCTGGTTGGGGCGCAGTGCCTACAACATGGCGGTGACCCTCCATCGCTGCGGGATGTGTGGGGAGGCCGTGTGCGTGCTGGAGCTGGCCTGCAGCGAGATGGGTGTGTGGTGCGGCAGCAAGGAAGGGAGAATGGTGGAGGTGAGGATGGGATGGAGGGAAGGGAGGGAGGTGAGGGATGGGGGGAAGGGAGAATGGAGGTGAGGAATAGAGGAAAGGGGTGGAGGTAGGATGGTGGCGGAGGTGGGAGGGTAATGGACCCACACTACATGTACTACCTATGTACCTACATGTACATGCAATGACTTGATGTCTGTTGTCTCCTCATCTTGAATATGTGGTCACTTCATACATGACTACATGTACATTTATGCATGACCATCATGGATGGAATTAATATTTTTTGTTTCAGCTACTAGGCAGCATCCCTCCATCCATCCTCAATACCTCTCCCTCTTACCTTCTGCATGTACCCTCTACCTGGTCATTCCAAGCTTAATTGTGCCTCCCTAATCTAAAACTGATTTCACATACATGTACACAATCTACTCCAGAAAGGACACAAAATCACTATATACACATGTACATGTACATGTACATGTGTGTCTGTATATATAAAGTTATTAGGTTTATGAAATATAATCGTCTGAATGATTATTTTTTCTAAGGGTTTGGATTACTGGGAGGGTCAGTGCTTTAACTTTGTTATGGCTATGTTAGGGAATCATATATATAATGAAGGGGACCTGGCAGGCCTAACCATTAATAATAATGGGGACCTGGCAGGCCTAACCATTAATAATGAAGGGTACCTGGCAGGCCTAACCATTTATAATGAAGGGTACCTGGCAGGCCTAACCATTAATAATGAGGTTTGTTACAAAAGTCACAAGGTGTTATGATTTTAGAAAAGAATTCACCTAACCAGATTGCACCAAATACACACACACACACACACACACACACACACACACACACACACACACACACACACACACACACACACACACACTCAAAGGTGAACCTTGTGGAGAAGCAGTGCCTGTTGGCCAGCTACCAGAAGGAGGTCTCCCTCTACCCCAAGGCCCTGGATACCTTGGTACAGGCCACCTCTACTGCTGCCTCCACAGGGCTTCTAGAGGACCCGCTGAGGAGGTGTGGTCTCGTGGGCCAGTGGGCCAGGGTGAGAGCTGCAGCCTTGGAGGCCGATGTGAAAGGTGTGGAGGAAAGGTGAGTGTGCCGGTGTGAAAGGTGTGGAGGAAAGGTGAGTGTGCCGGTGTGAAAGGTGTGGAGGAAAGGTGAGTGTGTGCATGTGAAGGTGTGCATACATGTACATGTATGTGTGTTGTGTATGTGTGTGCGCATACATGTGCATGTGTTTTTAGTTGGTGTTTATGTGCATGTGTGTTGTGCGTGTGCATGTGTGCATTTATGTGTAGTGTGTGTGTGTTTATATGTGCATGCATGTATGTGCATACACATGTACATGTGTACATGTACATGTATATTGGGTTTTGTGCTTGTGTGTGTGTTTCTATGGGTATTACCACTTCATTCTCTTTGGATTAGAACTTTCATGAATGCCCTGAAACCCCTGAAGGGGGTTCCCCTGTCCACCGTGTCACTGTGCCTGGAGGCGGAGCTGAGGGAATATAAGGAGATGGAGTGTGATGGTGGGGTGGTGCGTGTGGTGGAGGAGCTGATGGAGGTGTACAGGAGTGAGGGGAGGGTGCTGGACCGCACCAGGATGCTCACCGAGCAAGCTATTCTGAAGAGGAAGAATGGAGACAGGTGTGTGTGTGTGTGTGTGTGTGTGTGTGTGTGTGTATGTGTGTGTGTATTTGTGTGTGTGTGTGTGTGTGTGTGTGTGTGTATGTGTGTGTGTATTTGTGTGTGTGTGTGTGTGTGTGTGTGTGTGTATGTGTGTGTGTATTTGTGTGTGTGTGTGTGTGTGTGTGTGTGTGTGTGTGTGTGTGTGTGTGTGTGTGTGTGTGTGTGTCTGTGTGCATTTATGAAAGCAACTGGTACAAATGTCATTGTCCAGTGCCTACAGTTGTACATGTATATATAACTGTACATGTACTTGTATCCTATTGGTGGGTAAACATTGTGTGGAGCTGTGTGTGTGTGTGTGTATGTGTGTGTTGTGTGTGCTTGTGGGTGTGCATTTATGAAAGCATATGTGTGCATGTAAATGTTGATCCTGATGGATTATTAACATACTGCCCCGCCCCCTCTCTGCCTGTTGTCCCATCTTTATTCAGGCATGCTATGGAGTTCTTTGCGGACATCATTGGTATTCTGGAGTCTGTGAAGAAGGCAGAGAAGTCAAGCAGCAGCAGCAGCAGTACCTTACTGGTCAGCCAGTTGGCTACTACGTATGTGTGGAAGGCGGTGTGTATGTACGACCAGCTGGTGGAGAAGTACGTGTGAAGCTGAGGGAGGGTGGGGAGGGAGGAGGGGACAGGAAAAGAGTTGGAGGGGAGGGAGGAAGAAGAGGAGCATGGATGGGGGAGGAGCAGGGAGAAGAGATGAGGGAGAGGGCATGGATGGGACATGTTTGTTGTGACATACATGTACATGTACTTGTGTGTACTGTGTACTGTGTAGGTGTGGCCAGAGTGACCCTCCTCCTCCTCCCCCTCCCCCCTCCACCTCTGAGGATGGGAGCACTGGTGGTGATGAGCAGCTATGTCTCACCTCGGAGGAGGGGAAGGTCCTTCTCTCCACTGACTCCATGGTGAGGTGTCTGGAGGTGGGAGTGGACCACTGGCACGCACTGTCCCATGCATCGGCACAGGTGAGTGGTGTGGCCTTTGGGTGTGGTCCTTTGCTGTGTGCATATGAATGAAATGTTTGGGGGTGTGGCCTTGTCCTTTTTAGAACCTCATGAATTGCGACTCGTCACATGATCGGACCATGTTTGAGCTCATGACAGTGGCATCACACATGTGTGTGATCCACCACAGGGTAAGTGTTGCATGTGTTAAATGCTCTCCTCCGTAATAGTGGGTGTCTGCTGTGAAATAAAACATGTATGTGTCTACGATATCCGACTGTTGTGAAGTTACAATGTATATTGGCACTGAATTATTATTGTTAGCACTGACATTGCATACATGTAGTTCGTTTGATTTTCCTGGAAAGAATGAACAACTATTGCATACCTGTGTTGAATTACATGTGTACTGCAATGCCTGTGTTGAAATGAACGATTCATTATCATATAACTGTGTGAAAGTTTGTTGTACAAGACATTTCACACTCTTAAAAATCCAACCCTCGATCCTTACAGCTGGGATGTATGCTATATGTATGCCTGTAGCCCCTTACAGCTGTGATGTATGCTATATATATGCCTGTAGCCCCTTACAGCTGTGATGTATGCTATATATATATGCCTGTAGCCCCTTACAGCTGTGATGTATGCTATATACATGTATATGCCTGTAGCCCCTTACAGCTGTGATGTATGCTATATATATGCCTGTAGCCCCTTACAGCTGTGATGTATGCTATATATATGCCTGTAGCCCCTTACAGCTGTGATGTATGCTATATATATGCCTGTAGCCCCTTACAGCTGTGATGTATGCTATATATATGCCTGTAGCCCCTTACAGCTATGATGTATGCTATATATGCCTGTAGCCCCTTACAGCTGTGATGTATGCTATATGTATGCCTGTAGCCCCTTACAGCTATGATGTATGCTATATATGCCTGTAGCCCCTTACAGCTGTGATGTATGCTATATGTATGCCTGTAGCTCCTTAGAGCTATGATGTATGCTATATATGCCTGTAGCCCCTTACAGCTGTGATGTATGCTATATGTATGCCTGTAGCCCCTTACAGCTATGATGTATGCTATATATGCCTGTAGCCCCTTACAGCTGTGATGTATGCTATATATATGCCTGTAGCTCCTTACAGCTGTGATGTATGCTATATATATGCCTGTAGCCCCTTACAGCTGTGATGTATGCTATATATATGCCTGTAGCCCCTTACAGCTGTGATGTATGCTATATGTATGCCTGTAGCCCCTTAGAGCTATGATGTATGCTATATATGCCTGTAGCCCCTTACAGCTGTGATGTATGCTATATATATGCCTGTAGCCCCTTACAGCTGTGATGTATGCTATATATATGCCTGTAGCCCCTTACAGCTGTGATGTATGCTATATATATGCCTGTAGCCCCTTACAGCTGTGATGTATGCTATATATATGCCTGTAGCCCCTTACAGCTGTGATGTATGCTATATATATGCCTGTAGCCCCTTACAGCTGTGATGTATGCTATATATATGCCTGTAGCCCCTTACAGCTGTGATGTATGCTATATATATGCCTGTAGCCCCTTACAGCTGTGATGTATGCTATATATATGCCTGTAGCCCCTTACAGCTGTGATGTATGCTATATATATGCCTGTAGCCCCTTACAGCTGTGATGTATGCTATATATATGCCTGTAGCCCCTTACAGCTGTGATGTATGCTATATATATGCCTGTAGCCCCTTACAGCTGTGATGTATGCTATATATATGCCTGTAGCCCCTTACAGCTGTGATGTATGCTATATATATGCCTGTAGCCCCTTACAGCTGTGATGTATGCTATATATATGCCTGTAGCCCCTTACAGCTGTGATGTATGCTATATATATGCCTGTAGCCCCTTACAGCTGTGATATATGCTATATATATGCCTGTAGCCCCTTACAGCTGTGATGTATGCTATATATATGCCTGTAGCCCCTTACAGCTGTGATGTATGCTATATATATGCCTGTAGCCCCTTACAGCTGTGATGTATGCTATATATATGCCTGTAGCCCCTTACAGCTGTGATGTATGCTATATATATGCCTGTAGCCCCTTACAGCTGTGATGTATGCTATATATATGCCTGTAGCCCCTTACAGCTGTGATGTATGCTATATATATGCCTGTAGCCCCTTACAGCTGTGATGTATGCTACATGTATATATATGCCTGTAGCCCCTTACAGCTGTGATGTATGCTACATGTATATATATGCCTGTAGCCCCTTACAGCTGTGATGTATGCTATATATGCCTGTAGCCCCTTACAGCTGTGATGTATGCTATATATATGCCTGTAGCCCCTTACAGCTGTGATGTATGCTACATGTATATATATGCCTGTAGCCCCTTACAGCTGTGATGTATGCTACATGTATATATATGCCTGTAGCCCCTTACAGCTGTGATGTATGCTATATATATGCCTGTAGCCCCTTACAGCTGTGATGTATGCTATATATGCCTGTAGCCCCTTACAGCTGTGATGTATGCTATATATATGCCTGTAGCCCCTTACAGCTGTGATGTATGCTACACTGTATATATATGCCTGTAGCCTCTTACAGCTGTGAAGGCTTTGGCCGCACTTGAACAAATATACAAGGCAGTCCCCAGTCCATCCATCCAAGCCTACTACCACAATGCCCTGGCCATGAGGACACGCCTCCTTAATGGGTGTGGTGTCCCTGCTGAAGTGACCTCATTGTACTTGGAGACGGCCTCCTCCAAAGCTCCTCCCACTTCATCCTCCCCCTCCTCTGGTAGGGCCGGCCGAGCCCTCACCACCTCCTTGCTGCACACCAAGCTGTCTCTGGCGGCAATCAAACTGACCAATGGCGAGGTTGGTCTGTTTTGTTTTGTGGAGATGTTACAGCATGTTCTGTTGTAGAGATGTTGTGGCATGTTTTGTGTACATGTACTGTTGTAGAGATGTTGCTTGGTTACTATCTGTACATGCTTCACTGCTGTACATGTATGTTGTGGGATAATATATTATCACCACGTGCACATGTATGGATTTATGGAGGACCCAAACTTTCAAGATCATCCATAAGCATACTCACAGAGTATTGTTCTGGTGGCTATGGCAGTCAGATAACCTCATTGTAATGTTCCGTAGATTTTTTTTTGGGACATGAAAATTTACATTCAGTAATCAGTCAAGAATAACTAGAGGCATGATACAACATTTTTAAAATAACTCGTAAGCATTATACAACAGTTCCATATACTGCATTGTGATGATAATGCTGTTTCTTGTTTCCCTCCTCCTCCCCCTCCTGCTCTTCCTCCCCCTCCTCCCCTCATTCTCCTCCCACTCCTCCTCCCTTTCTCCTCCTCTCCTCATCCTCCTCCCCTCGTCCTCCTCCTACTCTTCCTCATCCTACTCTTCCTCCCTTCCTCCTGCCCTCCTCCTTCTCCTCCCCCTCCTCCCCTCCTCCCCCTCCTCCCCCTTCAGCTTGATGGATGCAGAGGGCTCCTCACTCAAGTCCTCTCCCATCCTTACCTCGCCTCCTGCTACCCCTCCTCCTACCTGGTGCAGGCCCGGGCCAAGCTGCTCACATGCTCCCTCCTCCAGCACCGGCCCCCCTCCCCCCTCCTCACCCCGGGGGAGGTCTTGGATCACCTGGAGTCCACACCCACCACCCTCCTGGACCCGCACTTTGCCCTCACCCCTCTCGAGCTAGCCATGGATGCCTATCGACTGTTCCAGGGGGTGGCGGGTGGCCACGCCCACAAGAAGGGGGAGGAGGCACAGAAGAGGGCGTCGGTGGAGTTGAGGGGGTGGGAGCTGTTTGAGGGTCTCCTGGAGGCTGTCAAGATGGCGGCCGAGGTGCACTGCTCCTGCGGTATGGTGAGGGAGGCCCACCACTATGCCAGGGAAGGACTGAAGCTGGCCAGGAGCAAGGCACTGAGATATTGGTGTGTGTGTGTGTGTGTGTGTGTGTGTGTGTGGGTGTGGGTGTATGTATGTTTGTGTGTCTGTTTTGTGTGTGCTTGTGGGTGTACATGTGTACATGTACATGTATGTGTGGGTTGTGTCTGTTTTGTGTGTGTGTGGGTGTATGTGTGTGTGTTTTGCGGGTGTATGTTTGTGGGTGTGTGTGTGTAGGTGTGTGTGTTTTGTGTGTGTGGGTCGGTGTACACTGTATGTGTGGGTATGTATCTGTGTTAGTGTGTTAGTGTGTGTGGATGTGTGTGTTTGTGTACTTACATGTACATGTACATATATTAGTAAATGTGTACATGGATGAGGGATGTGCATGTGTATGTACCTATATTACATGTACATGTATGTAGCGTCCATAATGGTCAAATCCCTCCTCCTCCCCAGGACCATCACCTTCTATCACATCCTGGCCAAGGTCCTGGTCGTCAAGGGCAACCTTCCTGCAGCCAGGAAGCTGCTCTCTCAAGCAGGGGAGCTCTTTGACCCCACCATCACCCCAAGCTCCTCCATCGACGCCTACCACAAGGTCCTGCAGTCCAGCCCCACCCATTTCCAGCTGTGCACCGACCTGCTGATGGCCATGGTGCGGCTGGGAGGGGAGGAGGAGGAGGGGGGAGGAGGGGCTGCTCCCACACTCACCCTCCTCCAGGATCTACCCCACCTCCTCACCACCTGTGCCTCCTCTCTGGACCAGAAGGTCTCCCAGCTGTGTGGCCCCAGATCCTCCCCTAAGCTTCCCTGGTTCTCCAGGAGCTCTGCCTACCTCTGTGCTGAGCTAGAGGCCTCCCTGCTGCAGGCCTGGGCACTCTCCAGGGGTGGGGAGGCGGCCAAGTGCCTCAGCCTGTGCAGGCACGCCTTTGCTGGCCCCGCCAAGAAGCTGTCCCTCTGCACCAACCCGAGGTACCGGGAGCTTGTGGCCCACATGTACACCACCGCTGGGGCCTGCGTTGTGGTCGCCAAGGAGACGAAGGCCAAGGGGAGGCTGACCAAGCAGGAGGATGCAGTGGAGTACTTCCTGATGGCCTTCCAGCTGTGCTTCCCTTACTCCTCAGCCCTCCTCCTGAGGGACACGTGCCTGTGGCTGTCCTCCTCCATGGCCGAGGGATCCCCCTTACTGGCCAGCCACTTCCTGTCCCTTGGGATGCAGCTGACCCTCACACACCAGGCTGTGTACAGCATTGGGCAGAAGCTGAGGTAGTGGGAGTGTGAGGAAGGTGGTGGGAGTGAGGTAGTGGGAGTTTGAGGGAGGTGAGTGTGAGGAGCTGAGTGGGAGTGTGAGGGAGGTGGTGGGAGTTTGAGGGAGGTAGTGGGAGTGTAAGAGTGTACTTAAGTTATTATCAAAATTACAAGTTTAGGGTGTGTTAGTCAACATGTCCATGTAGCCCCAACTTTGGCTTATGTACATGTAAAGAATGATATTTTGATTTCCTGAGCATTTGTAAAGTTTCCCAGAACAAAGGAAAGCATAATGAAAGAGTGGCTTTTGCTACCTTGTGGGAGACTCAATTTGTGTGTACATGTAAACTCATTTGCATGCATAGTAGCTTCCACCACACGTGTACACACACTCCAATCTGTGTTGTATTTCTGATAAACTTATGCATTTGGAAATGTGGGGGGAACAAATTCAAGATGTATACATGTACATGTAGGTGTTGAATTATAAATTTTATTTAATGCTTAATGCTCTGACAGGACACATGACAGGAATGACACCAGGGATGTGATCGCTACACTCCAGTGTGATGGGCGCGCTGATGCCACGCCCACATCAAGGGCCCGGCAGTCGTTCCCGCCACTGCACGCCATGCCTCCCGTAGCCTACACCAGACTGGCCCTGGACAGCCTCCCTCCTGCCTGGACCTTATGTACCCTGGCCATTGATCCCAGCGAGCGATATCTGGTGGTGATGAGGGCAGGCAGAGATAAGGACCCTCTCCTGGTCAGAGTCAGCTTACCAGAGCAGGTCAGCTAACTGGATTGGTGTGCTGTGTGTGTCATACATTAATTAATGTTTCCATATGATAAGAAATGCATGTACATGCTATGTACATGTGTATACATACTGACACATGTGTATATGGTCTTGTGCCTGTGTTATGCTTATGTACATGTGGATAATTTCTACCTTTCCCTCCTCCTCCTTCCTCCTCCCTCCTCCACTCCTCCCCTCCTCCCCTCCTCCTCCTCCTCCTCTACCTCCCCCTCCACCTCCCCCTCCCCCTCCTCCCCCTTCAGAACATCCCAGAAGCCCACAAGCAGTGTATGATGTCATCCAAGGACAGCTTGGTGATCAAAGACAAGAAGAAGTGGTGGGCGGTGCGCAGAGAGTTGGACAACAGTTTAGAGGTACCCCAAGAGTGTGTGTGTGTGTGTGTGTGTGTGTGTGTGTATGTGTGTGTGTGTATGTGTGTGTGTGTGTGTGTGTACAGTTTAGAGGTAGCCAGGAGTTTGTGTGTGTGTGTGTGTTTTGTGGTCTTAAATATGTACATGTGTACATGTACCTACAAGATATATATGTGCTTGCATGTGTGCATGTTGTAGTGCTGTACATTGTACATATGGATCACTGCTGCACCCCTTACCACACCCCTTTGTGGTTTTAGACCCTCTGTGGAGATTTGGAGGACTGTTGGCTAGGCCACTGGAAGTGTCTGTTGGTGGGAAAGGCCTCTGATGACAGGACATCCGTGGTGGACCAAGTGTGCGAGAAACTGAAGGAGGGCGTGGACAGGAAGTGGGTGGAGCTTCTAGTAGAGACCTGGGGCTGCCTGTCCCAGGAGGAGGTGTGCTTGTTGCTAGGGGAGGTGGCAGATGACCCACTGACAGCTGCACAGAAGAAACAGGTACCGTAGTAGTGATGGTATTAAGGGGGGTGCCACATTATTGTGTATATTTGTACACATATGTCTGTATTGTGTCTGTAGCACCACATGAATGGTACACAATACTATGAAAAGGTTAAACTGATTAACTTTGCTAACTGTACAATTCAGAAATAAGCTCAAATGTATGATTTTATAATGAATTACATGTACTAGTTACTTAAACCATTATCTATGCTAAAACGTACTACATACATGTATACATGTACATGATGTACATGTACATGTGTATATGTATCACTTTAAAATAGAAGTCTTGACTCTTGTTGTGCTTGCATCATTATAGTACAGTGCCTGCTGGAAGATTGGGAAAAGTAACACCTTACAGATCGGGGGGGGGGGGGGGGGGGGGGAATAAGGCATATTCATCAGGAGTTAGGATAACTGTTGGTGTACTTTGCCAAGGGGCGAGCTACCCCAATTAATTTGCATACATGTACATGTACACAAGGGGTGTGCCACATTGAGATCCGCACTGTACATGTGTGCATATACATATACATGTTGTGGAGTATGACCAAATTAGTAATGTATTGCATGTGTATATACATACGTGTACGTGTTTGCATTTATTTGTACCTCACTTGAATGTTTGATATGAGGCCTATTGAAGGATGGTAAGGGTGTACATGTACCACATTATATTTTTACACCTGTACATGTATATGTACAAGTATTTGTACACCTATGGTAAGTGTGGATTGACCCTTGTACCTCTCATGTACCTTTCCCCCTCGATATCAGGCCTACTCCATGATTGAAGGTCTCCTTCCATCAGATCCTGACCCCTCCCACCACCCAACTATCCTTGTGGCAAGCCACACCCTCCAGTGCCTGCCCTGGGAGAGCATTCCTGCCCTGAGGGAACGTGCCGTGTGTAGGATGCCATCACTTGACTTTGTGGTGGCCCATAGGAACATGGTAAGGGGGAGGAGAGGGGAGTTTGCTGGAGATGGTGTCGTGTTTTGTTTCTTATACACAAGTACATGTACATGCAGTGTAGTGCAAATAACTAAGTGCAGCGTCATTAGTCTGGCGTAGCTACATGTAGTTCCTCACGTGGATGGAGGAGGGTCTGTATCTCAAGGCGGGCCAATTACTTTCCGTTCATTAAAATGTATTATGTTGGTAGGAATGAAGAATGCTCAGGTTTTGTGCCTCACGGAGAGACTGGGCACCTGTTTATCACTTTGGGGCAGAGGGGTGGAGCATATGACATAGACTTTTTCTAACAGTCCTGCTATTGGAGCTAACTTATGGGATGTTACGGATGTTCATTTCTTGTTCTGTTATCATCTAGTTAATGGTGTTTGCATTTATCTTCATGCAGCTGGGACACGATGGGTGTGGTCTGGTTAACCCTCTGAGCACCTTCTATGTCCTCAACCCCGAGAAGAACCTTCCAAAGACAGAGAAGTGCTTTGAGTGGTTTACCAAGCAGCCTGGGTGGGAGGGGCTTGTGGGGGAGGAGCCTAGCGATAAGGATTTGAAGTTGGCCCTGGAGCAGCACCAGCTGTACATGTAAGGCTGTGATGGGTGTGGCCTGATTTGTAGGGCGTGGCTCGTTCATCCATGTGCCCCACCCCCTGTCCCTTGCAGCTATTGTGGACATGGTAGTGGAGGGAAGTACCTCAGTGCAGACCAGCTCCACCTGGTGCACTGTAAGGCTGCCTCTGTGCTGATGGGCTGCAGCTCTGGGAGGCTGACTGTGAGTGGGGGTGGGAGGGGCCAAGGGGTGTGGCAATGAGCATGGTGGGGTGGGAGGAGTCAATGAGTGGGGGGCGTGAATGGGACCAAGCAATTCTACCTACAATATGCACCCATATGTGTATACACACACGCATAGGTGTATGGAAATGCAGATCCTTCTGGAGTTGTACTGCAATATCTCATTTCTGGCTGGTAGGTGGCTTGGTCTTGTAAAACTTTCTATATGCCTGATGATTTTGCTTGTTGTCCCTCTAACAGTCCTGCTATTGTTGCTAACTTGTGGGATGTTACGGATGAGGACATTGATCGCTACTGTGAGTGTTTGCTTGACAACTGGCTCTCTGGTACGGATGAGTTCCTATTGAAGCACACCTCATCTGCAAGGAGTGTCTGCAAGCTGAAGTACTTGATAGGGGCTTCCCCTGTTGTGTACGGCATCCCAGTGTGCACATCAAAGTAGTCTTCCTAAGGATGAGGCTATTTAGATGTTATGGTGTACATGTGTGTGGTGTATGTGTATTTGTGTACATTTATACATAATTTGTGGTTAAAAAGGAACGATTTCATTTATTTCAAGCGTTTGGTCAAGCCTATAGCTACGGTCAACCGCGGCATCACTGCTAACATGTACGAGCGTGTACATGTATCTAATAGTCTGACGTAGCCACACCCTCGCGCTTTGCGGAGGTGTGGCTACGTCACGCACTTATGTTTAGGTAAAACGACCAATCAAATCACACTCTAGCACACAATGCATACCGGTGTATAATTTAAAGCAATGCAATCAATGTATTCATTTGGCGAACCGCAAGTTAGCCGATCGACTAGGACTATCTTTGGCTTTGCTGTAAGCTGCATGCCACAGCTGCGTACATGTATCTATGCATGCGTGTGTGAAGTGTTAAAAGAGCATTCACATATGCATGTATATAGCGCGGAGTTGGCGATGATTACTACATACATTTGTATATAGGATAATACGTGACGAGGGAATGGTAAAAAAATCGCGATGTAATTTGTGAACGCTCTCAAAATACAACTTTGTCGTTTGATACATACAGGTTATTAGAGGTACGGATTTGAATTAGGTCTTTTATCCAGGCAATGGTGATAGATTGACTGCACGTCTATACCGGCCGGGTATTTAAACATGTAAACGGTTATAACTTTTAACCTACATGTAGGCGTTCCATTGCAACTTCTGGGTCCCCAATGAAATGGTGTATCAACTAGAATACTGTTACACCAAAGCATTAGGCTTCGTTTATGAAATCGTTCAACCATATGC
>OX442416.1:17723351-17765463 GCA_949361645.1 Spongilla lacustris | reverse complement strand
CATTAAATCACACATATACAAAAAGCTCTCATTGATATTTCGTGTAAGGGGGTCGTTTCATTCTGGGAAAGTACTTCATATAATGGTGTAGGTCCCACTTAAGAGCATACATATCATCTACATCTGGTTGATTACAGTATGATGGAACTAGGAAGTTGTCCACATCTTTGGTAGTATTGCAGCCTTTTTCACCATCACTATCAATGTCAGAACTTGTATTATCAGTTTCAACATCATCAACAGGATTGTCACTATTTTGGTCGTCACTCTGAACAGAAGGGCAGTCTGCTACATGCATATATATGCAATACGAATTAACACATACCATGTACTTCATGTTGCATGTCTCTTTCCATTTTTTGGTGTAAAAATGGCTTCATTATAAATACTGGTGTTGTTTGACGATAATGAAGCTGTGTCACCCTATACATAAGCAGTTATTAAGCATTGTTTTAGGCATTACTGGTTATCATTTAGTCATACCTCTTGTTCAGTCAACTTGCTAGGTTCCTCTTATAAACCAATTTAACGATGGGCCTTACTGCTACGGTGTGATCAGTATACTGACCTGTTAATGTCCTTAGTGGGTACAAGACACCTTCTGAAAGCTCATGCACCATCTGAAGCCAAAAGTTATGCACCAGGTTCTGTAAGCCGATGTATATATTAGAAATTCAATAAGCTGTTATTCACAATAGTAGGATACCTGGGTATATTGCAGTGCTGTATTTTCTGCAACAAGTCTAGCTGCCTGTTGTGAGATATGCATGCAATTGCAAGGGACACAGCCATAAGCATTTCATATAGCCCCCCTTTTAAACCACACTTACAAGACATGTAAACACACCACAGTCCTTTGTATTTTCCTGTTTGGGCCAATTGGTATTCTGCATGAAAATGTATAACGCTCAAACATATATGTAGACTTAGCACCATGCAGTAGTTATATAAAAATAAATCACTCATATATGTACTCAAACTACAAAGATTTAAATTACATACCAATGAATCATTATAAATCCAGTCAGAGCTTGCTAAAATACCATTTTTTGTAGAATTGTACATCATTGTTGATGTATAACCTGATTAAAATATCTTACTAACAACATATTTGTAGTACGTTTATAATCTGTTTACCATATCCAGATCCTCATCACTGTTGTGGAGGGAATCAATTCCTACAATGGTGCATGTTTGTGGGTACACTACCTATGATGCAAGTAAAAATAACACCAAACAAAGAATTTTTATTATATACATACTATTAAGCTCCAATGCAATGGTTTATGTATTGGAAACATAAGGACATCACACTCGACCTCCAATAAACGTTTCCTCTTCATATAAACAGGAAATCAACAATGGTACTCAGTTAAATGTGATATAAACCTTGGAATACCCTTTCACACCTTGATACCCCTTAGACTTAAATGAGGGCAAAAATGAAGGATCAAAACACATGATATTTTTCCCTTCCTGTGGGAGTCAAATTTAGGTATAACTTTTTCTATGATTATGCAATCCACACCTTATGTGCAGTTTGCATAACTAACTCCAAGTATGCAGAAATCACTTTTGAGTCCATCCACATCCCAGATGCCAAGCTTATGAGATCTTGCCTCTGCAACTGGAACATTGCATGTGGAATTGGTACTCTGTGCAAATCCCTGATGAAATGGTATAGAGGTACATATGCATAACAAGTTTCGTTACAGGATTTTGGAGAACCTCAAGTTCAAGTTGTTGAGATAAACTACAGTTCACCTGTAAGGCATATTTATTAACATACCAGTCGCCATTAATATTTGAGCATTGCTTAACAATTTTGCATTAGCTATAACAGAAGCAGAACTATCTTTGTGAAGAATAGGCTGAATAAAAATATGATAGATTTGTAACACATGTACTATTTACACTGTCAATCATCTTTGATACCATATCTGTACAACAGATCTTGAATAACAAATAATAAACCTAAACTATCATATCTGACACTTGGTTAAGGCCAATGTTAAGTAATCACTCTCCTGGGTTATAACCTTTATGTACACTGAGCTTATATTAATGTGTTGTACATGATGCATGCTTTGTACTTACGTTGTCAATGTAGTAGAAATAAATGTCTTTTCATGCTATAAGCTTGATAATTGAATATACATTGTACACTACATACATACCAACGGATTGTTAGGTCACATTATAAACCACATATCAATCATAACTCACACGTTACGTGTATCACAGGCTTGACAAAACCTAAACCAAATTTTCAATGGCTGTAATTATATATTATACACACTTACAGTTTTTCTTCTAAGCACCCATCAATCCACCCTTTTATCAACTGCTTGATGTCACTGGAAACAATGTTCCATACTTCATAATTTGACAAAAGCTCATCAAGCAACACAATCATTCCTTCGCAACTGTCATTTTCTATACCATGTTGTAAAACGTTGGCTATCTTGTATGTGCTAAGTATAGACTATATTAATATAACAAAATAAATACATATATACTCATGTTACACATCGTTACATCTTACAGCAACATGTGAAGGATCACACGGAAGATTAGAGTTTGCTTGAAGGTCATCAATTAAATGGATGTATTGTCGCTGAATTGGCGTTAGACCTTCTTGCTTCAATGCTATCATAAAATAACAATATCAATAAAGTGTTATACACATATTTCAACTTGTACTTTTTAGCATGAGCTGCAATTGTGTGCAGGCACATAGAGCTTGTAGAGCTCTTTGATGACGTACAAGAGGCTGCATCCTCAGGAATAATCAACGCTTCAGGTTTCCTGACAATAGTAAGACCCATCATAACATGTAACATCTATTTATTGTATAATGGTATAAAAATGTAAACCGTTCTCAATTAATTTTAATTGTTTATATACTTGTACATTATGATCTATACAAAGAATTGTAAAGTACTAAAGACCGCTATATTTTATAGGCACAGCATACATGAAATTAAAATTCTTATACCTCTCTTCAGTCTGTGCTTATTTCAGGTATGTCTGTTATGTCTGCTGTATCCTGGCTGGATATACAAGTTACATAAATAGGTTTAAATTACTTTATTTTCTACCTTGAGACAGAAAATAAATGGCTCCATAGCGTAGATGGTTTCTGTTGAAAGTAACCAAGTGATGGATTTGGAGCTGCATTTTCTTTCTTCCTTTTAGACCACTTCTCAAGCAAAGGACGAGATGGCTTAACCTTTTATAGATTGCTGCATATAGTAATATTAACAAACTAGCTGCAATACTGGAAAAGGTTTTGCCAACCTTAACGCGTTTCCTTGTTTTTTGATTTTAAGTCATCACAGTTCTGACGCCGCCTTCCTACTATTACAGGGTAGTGCTTCTGAATGCACACATCTGGTCTCATATGCTTTTCTTTGTGGTCTATTCGTTTTAGGATGTAGTTCCAGGCCTCAATAGTTCCAGCAGTAGTATGTTCAGACAATTGATTATACTGATATGTATGTGTGTACACATATATATGTGTAAGTTTACAACATCTATTACTACTGCTGCGCTGACAGAATGATCCTAACCAATCTGTTTTTAGGGATTATTGACCAATCAAATGGGACTAAACTACAATGACCATCTGTACTCGTGTTGTGCATATGACAACCATGATCATCATCATTACAAAGCAACATGTTACAAACACAAAATAAAACATTAGTAACTGTTGGTTAATGCTTCTTTTTCACAAGTAGAGCTTGCTGCTGAGGACAACAGAGAAAGGCTCCCACAGAACCGTCCAGGAGCCGAACTGCATGCATGTGAGACAGAGCACATGGGTAAATGCATACATGTATACACACATATCTTCAATATTTACACATACACACATACATACAGACAAGACTTTGAAAAAATAAGTACAAGTACACGTACGACACTAGCTCTTCTTCACCAAGTACAGACAAATAGAATTACAGACACAGCTCTTCCCTACGTACTGGTACCTTGGTGTTTTTGTGCTGTCACCCTGGTAGGCCATCAAGGGACGGTCCTAAAGTGGGAGGGGCCAAGCCCATACCCTGTGCTCACATATGTCAAGTGGGTCATGGGTGATGTTTCTGTCATGCAGGTATACTGGTACCTTGGTGTTTTTGTGCTCTCACCGTGGTAGGCTAGCAAGGGACGTAGCCACGGTCCTAAAGTGGGAGGGGCCAAACCCATACCTTGTGCTCACATATGTCAAGTGGGTCATGGGTGATGTTTCTGTCATGCAGGTGTACTGGTACCTTGGTGTTTTTGTGCTGTCACCCTGGTAGGCTATCAAGGGACGGTCCTAAAGTGGGAGGGGCCAAACCCATACCTTGTGCTCACATATGTCAAGTGGGTCATGGGTGATGTTTCTGTCATGCAGGTATACTGGTACCTTGGTGTTTTTGTGCTCTCACCCTGGTAGGCTAGCAAGGGACGTAGCCACGGTCCTAAAGTGGGAGGGGCCAAACCCATACCTTGTGCTCACATATGTCAAGTGGGTCATGGGTGATGTTTCTGTCATGCAGGTGTACTGGTACCTTGGTGTTTTTGTGCTGTCACCCTGGTAGGCTATCAAGGGACGGTCCTAAAGTGGGAGGGGCCAAACCCATACCTTGTGCTCACACATGTCAAGTGGGTCATGGGTGATGTTTCTGTCATGCAGGTATACTGGTACCTTGGTGTTTTTGTGCTCTCACCCTGGTAGGCTAACAAGGGACGTAGCCACGGTCCTAAAGTGGGAGGGGCCAAACCCATACCTTGTGCTCACATATGTCAAGTGGGTCATGGGTGATGCTTCTGTCATGCAGGTATACTGGTACCTTGGTGTTTTTGTGCTGTCACCCTGGTAGGCTAGCAAGGGACGGTCCTAAAGTGGGAGGGGCCAAGCCCATACCTTGTGCTCACATATGTCAAGTGGGTCATGGGTGATGTTTCTGTCATGCAGGTATACTGGTACCTTGGTGTTTTTGTGCTCTCACCCTGGTAGGCTAACAAGGGACGTAGCCACGGTCCTAAAGTGGGAGGGGCCAAACCCATACCTTGTGCTCACATATGTCAAGTGGGTCATGGGTGATGTTTCTGTCATGCAAGTATACTGGTACCTTGGTGTTTTTGTGCTGTCACCCTGGTAGGCTAGCAAGGGACGTAGCCACGGTCCTAAAGTGGGAGGGGCCAAACCCATACCTTGTGCTCACATATGTCAAGTGGGTCATGGATGATGTTTCTGTCATGCAGGTGTACTGGTGCCTTGGTGTTTTTGTGCTGTCACCCTGGTAGGCTAGCAAGGGACGGTCCTAAAGTGGGAGGGGCCAAGCCCATACCATGTGCTCACATATGTCAAGTGGGTTATGGGTGATGTTTCTGTCATGCAGGTGTACTGGTACCTTGGTGTTTTTGTGCTGTCACCCTGGTCTGCTAGCATGGGACGTAGCCACGGTCCTAAAGTGGGAGGGGCCAAACCCATACCTTGTGCTCACATATGTCAAGTGGGCCATGTGTGATGTTACTGTCATGCAGGTCTACTGGTACCTTGGTGTTTTTGTGCTGTCACCCTGGTAGGCTAGCAAGGGACATAGCCACGGTCCTAAGGTGGGAGGGGCCAAACCCATACCTTGTGCTCACATATGTCAAGTGGGTCATGGGTGATGTTTCTGTCATGCAGGTGTACTGGTACCTTGGTGTTTTTGTGCTGTCACCCTGGTAGGCTTTCAAGGGACGGTCCTAAAGTGGGAGGGGCCAAGCCCATACCTTGTGCTCACATATGTCAAGTGGGTCATGGGTGATGTTTCTGTCATGCAGGTATACTGGTACCTTGGTGTTTTTGTGCTCTCACCCTGGTAGGCTAGCAAGGGACGTAGCCACGGTCCTAAAGTGGGAGGGGCCAAACCCATACCTTGTGCTCACACATGTCAAGTGGGTCATGGGTGATGTTTCTGTCATGCAGGTATACTGGTACCTTGGTGTTTTTGTGCTGTCACCCTGGTAGGCTAGCAAGGGACATAGCCACGGTCCTAAAGTGGGAGGGGCCAAACCCATACCTTGTGCTCACATGTGTCAAGTGGGTCATGGATGATGTTTCTGTCATGCAGGTGTACTGGTACCTTGGTGTTTTTGTGCTGTCACCCTGGTAGGCTAGCAAGGGACGGTCCTAAAGTGGGAGGGGCCAAGCCCATACCTTGTGCTCACATATGTCATATGGGTTATGGGTGATGTTTCTGTCATGCAGGTGTACTGGTACCTTGGTGTTTTTGTGCTGTCACCCTGATAGGTTATCAAGGGACGTAGCCACGGTCCTAAAGTGGGAGGGGCCAAACCCATACCTTGTGCTCACATATGTCAAGTGGGTCATGGATGATGTGTCTGTCATGCAGGTGTACTGGTACCTTGGTGTTTTTGTGCTGTCACCCTGGTAGGCTATTAAGGGACGGTCCTAAAGTGGGAGGGGCCAAGCCAATACCTTGTGCTCACATATGTCAAGTGGGTCATGTGTGATGTTTCTGTCATGCAGGTGTACTGGTACCTTGGTGTTTTTGTGCTGTCACCCCTGGTAGGCTATCAAGGGACGTAGCCATGGTCCTAAAGTGGGAGGGGCCAAACCCATACCTTGTGCTCACATATGTCAAGTGGGTCATGGGTGATGTGTCTGTCATGCAGGTGTACTGGTACCTTGGTGTTTTTGTGCTGTCACCCTGGTAGGCTATCAAGGGACGGTCCTAAAGTGGGAGGGGCCAAGCCCATACCTTGAGCTCACATATGTCAAGTGGGTCATGTGTGATGTTTCTGTCATGCAGGTGTACTGGTACCGTGGTGTTTTTGTGCTGTCACCCTGGTAGGCTAGCAAGGGACGTAGCCACGGTCCTAAAGTGGGAGGGGCCAAACCCATAACATATGTCAAGTGGGTCATGGGTGATGTTTCTGTCATGCAGGTATACTGGTACCTTGGTGTTTTTGTGTTGTCACCCTGGTAGGCTAGCATGGGACGTAGCCAGGCCACGGTCCTAAAGTCGTGCTAATAATAAGATTTTATCAGCACAAAACACCGTACCGTGTGATGGAGTAGCATTCATTTGTAGGTATAGCTATCAGCATGTGCATGTACATGTGTACACTTAGTTACGTACGTTCTCACTTGGTCCAGCGTTCAGAACCGCCCGTGTTGTGTATCGAGTATCCGGATATATCCACAAGGGCGCGCAATAACGGCCGCCGCTTGTGGAATGTTAATTTTATTCATTTTGGAATGTGCGGCTGAGGAATGTGCGGCTAACTTCAACGGGGTCCCGTAGCCCGACCTTCGCGTATTGGGTATCTAGCCTATACCTGGATTTGTACCCATCTAATAGCGTATTGGGCTATACTATTATCACATATAGCCCACATACGCTATTAGATGCATGGGTACAAATCCAGGTATACCCGACCTTCCGCCAATACACGAAGGTACGGTCGGGCTACGCCCAACTAGCCCCCCTCCACGTTTTCTCGTTTACCATAAAAGTTCAACCAAACACTTAGCCTTCGAATCCTCGTAACTGCTCTGCCTCATGCGTGTTTAAACTGATGTGCGCACGCGTACGTGGAGCACTGGATGTTTCCTTTTAGAATAGCGAGTGTTGCCGGCCACGGACGACGAAATCGTTTTGAACTCAGTTCTTGTTAAAAGGAAGGTATCCACGCCAGTTGGATGTTCAAAAGATCAGAAACGTTCTTTTAGACGAAAGCGCGTGGAAATTACAAGGTTGACAATGGCGCGCTCTTTATTTACAAATTGAGTCAGTGGCGATCAACAGTGACCAAATCGAAAGAAGAGCAGGAAAGAATAATGATAGCTTGCCACGCTTCACCAGAAGGTAAATCGTCAGGCCTGGCGCGTATCCAGAATTTCAAACCAATTAACATTGTACGTCAATCGAATACGAGCGGGTGGGTGGGGGGATCATGCACCCTTGCGATAGGCCAAATACGAGCGGAGAGGGGAGGGTAGGTCAAATTAATACAAGTGTGGGGAGGGGGGAAGGTTAGTATAAATTAAGTCAGTTTAGTTTAGGGGGGGGGGGGGGGGGGGGGGGGAGGGGGGGGGTCAGGTAACACGGAAGCCTCTATGGATATGCTCCTCATCGTTGTATAGATATATGCATGCGACCACCATGTATAGAAGCATGACTGTAACTTTGATATTGGGTGTTCACTTACTTCCAGCAAAGAAAAATCGTATACAAAGTTCAAGAGTCAGTTGGCAAAGGTGTTTACAAGGGAAATGGCTCTGCACTGCATGCAGCAAATATCTGTCTGACACATGAAGCATGTTTTTTTGTGATATCATGGTACCAATCATTATTTTATGACCACACGCGGACAAGCTAAATCATACGTGCATGAATTTTCATACGATTTACTGTGACATTTGTAATCATTTACACTAGAATGCCTTTCCTTGAAATGAGAGCCTTTAGTAATAACTAATTAGCTGCTCTGCACACCGCAACGTAACTACGTATACCCTTGTACACTTGTACCAATCAGATCAAATCTTTCACATGCATGCGCAAGGACTCGACGAGCGGGCACGCAGACGCATGTACATGTATATTAAGATATATCATGGCATGCATGACGTTTGCTAATACATGCACATATAAAACGACTAACGTATATGTATATCGATCCGATTTGGTTGTATTATACTTATGCTTGTATATACCATGCCTGTATTTAAAGTGTAGGACATTCTATCCTAGGCACCAGTGTCCCCCCATGGGGGGACACTGGTGCCTAGGGTAGGACAACTATGCCTAGGCATAAATGTCCCCTGCGGACATATCTGCCTAGGCATAATTGTCCGGGGGACAATGGTGCCTAGGAACGAGTGTCCGGGGGACAGCTGTGCCTAGGCATGAATGTCCGGGGGGACATTTTGCGGGGGGGGACAACCATGCCTACGACACCGGTATTACCACATATTTCTAAACTTAATCCCGGGATTATGCAAACCCTAGATCCATGGTTTGTGGTACTATTCATGGATTGGCCGCGCAATCCTGGGATTGCTCTGCGCAAAGCATAGATCAGGACAACCTGGGATTGCTCGTACGCAAAGCATCAGTAGATCTTGAATATGAGCGATGGGTAACAAGGGCGGCGGAAGCTAATCATATTTGGGGGGGGGGGGGGGGGGGGGGGGGGGGGGAGGGGGGGCTAAAATGAAGGGACGAGAATTATATTCATGCATACGAAATCATCGCAAAACCAAAGTCCGCGAGTCTGCGACAGCGATGAAGTGGTCAAATTAAGCGACAATATAGTGGTCCAAGTACTAATAGAAAAAAAAAATGGAGCCCATAATATAAGTTAATTGAGCTTACACAATTAAACTTATCACTTCAATCATGTGCAATTGTACAGACTAGCTATTCATCTCCCATGATGCTACTACTTGGTAGAGAAAAGTTATTATCACTGTTCACAGGTAAGCCGGCAGCACTCTCTAATTTAACTGTGCTGCAGTTGCTGGAATTATGGTAGGCATTGTGGCTGCTATTTTTTATGTACTTGCATGTGCCTTTGTGTTACCAAGATGTGAAGTATAGAAGAGTAATACCCGAAGCCATGCTCCATTGAGAGATAAGCAACATTGCCGCAAACATAGATGGAGTTGTTGTATTGGGTGCATTATCAGATGAGCGGACATGATAGATAAAGTTTGGTATTTCGAAAACAAGGAACAATATAGGAAAAGCAGTCAATGGAAGGAGCTGTTTAAGAGCCTTCCAGAACTGGTCTCCATCGCTGATTGGCTCATACATTGATCTCCTTCGAACCCTATGTACCAGATATATCACCATGACAACCATAGCTGTGGATGTTGTGATTAGGATCACCATGGCTGGACCATCCCAAAGGGCAATCCTCTCGATGTAGGCAATGCTGTGGCTGTCATTTTGACCATATTTGAAAATGAAACAGTCATTATCAGAAGGGTGAAATCCATAGTTTTGTGTTATGAGAGGTACCACGGCTATCACCACTGGCGCGAGCAAAGAGATTGCTACATATACAACATTTCAAGCTTCAGGTTCTTGTGGAGTACCGCAAAACAGAAAAGATGAACGGCCACCCACATCGTGAAGAGTAGCTTAACCCATCGAGTGTACAATTCAAGCTAAGAAGTCCGATAGCGGTACACACTTGACCATAGACATCCGGACTTTGGCTATAATTGATTAAGTTTATTTCAAAAACCTCCACCATCGCAAAGGCCAGAGAGGCTAAAACCTGGTAGAGAGCCACAGTGGCGAGGTGGCTTGTCTGTCACTGGGGGGGCAATTACACAGACTGCCGCCCCCCCCCCCCCTCCCCCCCACACACACACACAAACACACATGCTGCCTTTGTGTCAGAATTTCTTATCTCGTTACAGGGGCGGATGCAGGATTTCGGCGAGGAGGGGGTGGGTTCCACATGAATGCTTGACGAAAGAGAGGGGCGCGCGCGAAGCGCGCGAAAATTTTTGTAGTGCGCGTTCTAATTATTGTATTGGAAACTAAGGCAATCAACACCAATAAATAGTGCCCTCTTTTCGAGCAGCACGATAAAAATTAACACGTAGCCGATTCTAGATCTCATGACATCAGTCAAGCCGAAATTTTGGCCGGAACTACCCAATGTACTTGGATTGTTTACCTACGTAACCGTAATATTACGTAACAAATGCTATAAATATATATCACGTGGGGTAAAATCCCGCCTTCTTTCTTCCGCACGGTGGTCTGCTCTCATTGAACGCGTGGAAACTAAGCCCTACGCCCCGAAAAATTGAAATGGTTACGTACACCCATAGCAACGAACCTGACAACCGATGCCTTTTAGAACCAGCCGTGCACGGGGTACATAAAACGTAATCAACACCTAAAAGCCATACTAGCAGTGATAAACACCTTTGAACTATATTGTAAGCAAAAATCACGTGGCCTGGTGTTGCCAACTGTCGGCTCTGGTACTTCAAACCTATCGACTTACGCACGGCGATCACCGACTACATGTGTTCAAAAAACTACAGCGACGCTCGGTGACTGAATTGGAACATGCTAAAGCTATCACGGTAAAGTTAGTTGTTTGTACTGTCGTTTTTTGGTACAGGTTAGTGGCAACGCATTTTCTAAAGTAGATTTCTAGCCTTTGAAAATCCACCATTTTGGTGTCTTTTGGGGGGTGGGGGAATTAATATTTGCGCAATGAAGTTTGGTTTTAACAGAGCGTTTAAAATATAGCCTTACATTTCTTTTGGTCTAAATTTGACTCCATGCTCATATGTAAATAGATTGAGCTTGAACTGAATTATTATTTATTCTTTACTCTCTTGGCTGGAGGGGGGATGGCAGCTACCAATTGTGGCTCAATACTTAGTAAGTGTTCTTGCACAATGCGCATCAGGTTCTGCATGTGGTTGTGGATTGGAGCAAATGTCAAGCCAAGAATTTTGCATGAATTGACTTGGCCCCTGAAAAGGGGGCTGTTTCTCCTTTGGGGTTATCGCCAACAATTTGGCTGAATATGTGGTGCATCCTTTCCTCACCAGCCAGACAGATTCCTGATTATTTGAGCCACCTGAAACACCAGTGAGTTAGAATTGAGCCTTTGCTGTATGTTGTGACACACCGCCTTAGAAGCCTCAGTGTATTCCAAGGTATGGCAAGCCCAGCCTTAATCGCCAGCAATACATGTACCTGAACTTCAGTCCATGATGACTAGGCAGTTGTAGTTTAGCTCTGGTGACATGCACGAATGTCATTGGCAGAAGTGAGTGTATATATTATGTAACCTCTGTACAAGTCATTGACATTCCCTTAACTGCTTCCCCTGTAGCAAGTTGTATGATGGCTTTGTCAGGACTAGCTGGTAGACATTACCCTCTTCAGCAAACTCGCTGCTTGCTTCTCCTCCTCAGGTGTAAGTGTTGGTGCACACTCATGCTCTTCATAGTCACCATCCTTAATATCCCTGCTGCAGTCTGTATACAGTGCTCCAGAACATCTGACAGCAGCATTATCACACTTGATGATAGTCTGACTAGGGGACCATCCTGGTGACCGTCCTCTGAGCAGCAGGGGATTTTCCTCTGGGCAGCAGGGGATCATCCTCTGAGCAGCAGGGGACCATCCTCTGAGTAGCAGGGGATCATCCTCGGAGCAGCAGGGGATCATCCTCTGAGTAGCAGGGGACCATCCTCTGATCAGCAGGGGACCGTCCTCTGAGCAGCATGGAACTGTCCTCTGAGCGGCAGGGGATCATCCTCTGAGCAGCAGGAGATCATCCTCTGAGCAGCAGGGGATCATCCTCTGAGCAGCAGAGGATCATCCTCTGGGCAGCATGGGACCATCCTCTGATCAGCAGGGGACCGTCCTCTGAGCAGCATGGGACTGTCCTCTGAGCAGCAGGGGATCATCCTCTGAGCAACAGGGGATCATCCTCTGGGCAGCATGGGACCATCCTCTGAGCAGCAGGGGACCATCCTCTGAGCAGCAGGGGGCCATCCTCTGAGCAGCATGGGACCATCCTCTGATCAGCAGGGGACCGTCTCTGAGCAGCATGGGACTGTCCTCTGAGCAGCAGGGGATCATCCTCTGAGCAGCAGGAGATCATCCTCTGATCAGCAGGGAACCATCCTCTGAGCAGCAGGGGATCATCCTCTGGGCAGCATGGGGCCATCCTCTGGGCAGCATGGGACCATCCTCTGGGCAGCATGGGACCATCAGTGAGCAGCAGAGGACTATCCGTCCTCTGAGCAGCATGGACGGTTCACAGCATCATATGCTGCTATCCACTCCCGGAGGCATTTGGAGCACACCAGTGCACCACACAGCAGTTCCAGTGGCTGTGAGAGGGTGTTGGAGCACAGTGCACACTTCAGCTCCTTTAGCATTGATAGGTTGTTAGCTCTTGCCAAAGGTGGGCTAGGCTCACTATGGAGAACTAGAGGAGGGGCAATCTTCTCAAGATGACCTCTTATGATGTCATATGTTTACTTGTTTTGCCACACAAATAGCATCACTACACATTTGTGATGCACTCACTTTGTGATGGCACAGATGGTTCTCTACATACCCAGCTTACATTGCATGAAGAACATCTCAGGGTTACATCATCCCCAGATGTGTCAATGTCAAAAGCTATTTTCAGCTCAGCTGAGAATGCTATGCACTCAGAGCTGGTTCTTTTCTTTGCCCTGTACTTCGTTAGCCTCTGCCCACACACTCTGCAATGTATGGAAATTGTAATCCATACCTATAATGTATAGGGCAAAACCACAACGTACGTCGATTATTCATGCAATACGCTCAGCTTGTTCGTGGTGACAGAAAATGCGTTGCCACTTCAGGTTAGTAAATTCTGGTAGCCACATGCCTCCTGAGCATCGCTGTAGTACTTATACCTTCCAGTTCAGTCACCAAAGGCTACGTCGTCGCATTTAGTAACGCCCTCCTTCTAAATACGTATCGCGTGACCTTGCTAAACGGTATGCGCATGCTATCTATGTGGAATTTCAATTGTGCGCATTGACTGGACATGACAGGAAAAGGAATGCAGTGTTTGAGTTCGTTTTCAGTGTTTGATTTGCTACTTCTGGTGAGTTATGGTTTGCTTTTAAACATCAGATGTCTATAATGAGCCATCAGTTAAGAAATATATGGTAATACCGTAAATGATCTAATTGTTGACTTAGTTTCCAGCCGCATACAACCGTGTCCGATCGCCGACTCTATATTAGTCATTTTAATTAAACACATTTCGTGTAATTTGCTTGGCGGCTGGTGCGCCCCTATCGTCATTTTGGCGCCCCCTTTTTAAGGCCAGCTGGGGGGGCAATTGCCCCCCCTGCCCCCCCGGCCACCTCGCCACTGGAGAGCCAATCGATAGACGAGCTTATTAAGCAACTTAAAAAGAATTACCAAGATGGCTGCCAGTAGGCACACGAGTACAGAGACACAGTTGATTGCTGTGAAAAGGATATCGTAAGACGTAGCGTTGCTGCTGGAAGGATCCATGGCAGAGGGCTTGTAAAACTGCCCGAGCTGTTACTCTCAATCCTCACAAGTACAATTTGGTCATGAATTCAGAAATTCACCATGCATGCACGACTGTGAGTGTTTACGACTTTTAATTTAACAAATTTTCAACCGTAAATGTGTACTTAGAATAATCATGTATGTAGGAACTTAACATCGTGAGGTCGGAATAGTTGGGCGTGGCCCGCCCTTCGCGTATTGGCGGAAGGTCGGGTTGCAAGCCTATACCTGGATTTGTTCTGCTGCAACGGGGATTGCAGTCCAATCGGATTGCAGCATTCAAGTGGGTCCCATTATCACCCAATTAGCGGCTGATGTGAGGTAATGATAGGCAGCTGTTCCTTCCATTTAACTTACATGTATATGAATTTTCATGGAGCGGACAAACATTGCTTTTGTTTGCGAATGTGTTACAGAGGCAGCTAAAGAGTTGCACTGCCCTGCTACTATGAAGCCTGAACAACAATGCGAAGGGTGGGCCATGCCCAACTCATCGACACCGCACCCGAAACAATACATGTGAGCAGCTGCTCTGCAGACACATTATCGCCACGTAATCTAACGCTCAATAATCGTGCAATAACATAACGATATTCACAACGATATTACATAACACTCCAGAACAAATCTTGGTATAGGCTTGCAACCCGACCTTCCGCCAATACGCGAAGGGAGGGCCACGCCCAACTAAGGTCGGAATAGGAAATTTAAACTACACGGTAATTGTTTAAACGACGTAGTATATGAAAAGAACCATAATTTACCCATGGCAGAGGCCTTATCCGTCAATTTGATTCCTTCGAGCAATCGCAAGGGTCGACCGTACCCCCAACTAGACCCCTTGCCGTGTCATCCCGGGAAGGATCAAAACATTAGCGGCCATATTGTTTTGGCCCAAAATGTGTGTTATTTAGAATTTGTGTTTTCATTACGTAATAACAACTTAGACTGGTGAAAAATCACGCCCTAATTAATTGTATTCATAAGTTTAAGCTTTGAAATGGTTATGGGTTCTTGCGGGCGTACAATAATAGTGTCAATTTACGTCATCGTCGTCGTAGATACACAAATTTCTAAATAACGCACATATTTTGGTCCAAAACAATATGGCCGCTAATATTTTGATCCTTCCCGGGATGACACGGCAAGGGGTCTTATACGATCGTCCGCGCTGAGATGCGGATGGATTGCATCACTGATATGCTTTCCTCCATATAGTCTGTTGCGATGTCACCCCTTTAATAAGCCTGGTTCACAATTTGTCAATATGACACAAGAGCCCAGGGGCGGATACAGGAATTTTAAAAGGGGGGGGGCACGGTTAATAAGTTATAAGAAAGTGGGCGTGGAACCCAAAAAGGGGTGGGTGCGGGAGGGGGATATGCCCCCTCCCGCGCGAAGCGCGGAAGCTTTTGATACTATCTAAGTATTAAAGCATTAAAACTAGGCTAGTTTTAGTGCTTCATGTACAATTAAAAATTGCACTACAAGAAAAGTATTAGATGAGCAAATAGTTTCGGGCCTAAAATTGTTACGAAAAATGCTTATTTATTATTAGCCATAATGCTTCATTTGAGTCATAAATAGCAAAATAGGGATATGTACTTTCCTTGTGATATAAGGCGCCGGCCGAGGTTGGTTAACTTGGTTTCACGCAGCAAAAATTTGTAAGATGTATGTGCATGCAGGCTGCATGTAATCAGTCTGTATCAGTATGTATAGATCTCAGATCACTTGTAAAATCAAGTCTCTATTTGCGGTCTTCTTTTCATTTTTTTGCTGTGTTCTAGGCGATAAATATGCATACTACAGTGAATATGCATCCGACACAATATATTGGGTACTACAGGCAGAGATAATATATAATCTTTGCTACAGGTAACAACTGTTCAATGTTAATGCAGGACCTACATGTGGCAGATCGACATCAATGTTATGATACCGTCTGCGTAACTGTTCTAGCATCAATCAACCAACCACAAACCACACCCGGTTAGGTATGAAAACGATGTACGCTACAAACGCTGTACATGACCGATCAGATCGCTCCGCTATCAGTGTGCGCTTGAAAACACAAGAAAACACTCAGATTATTGAAGAATTAACGAGTAACGTGCCACGTCATGTGAATATAGTGGGATTATTTAATTTGGGGGGGGGGGGGGGGGGGGGGGGGAGGGGGGGCAGTCTCCCCGGTGCCCACCCCCCTAGATCCGCCCCTGTCAGTACATGTATCAGCGCTGTAGGCTGTAGCTAACCGCGGCACTGTTTCTTGCGGTTATAATAGCACGCGGTACGCAAAATACACTCATGAATATTTAATGAGTCGTCCCCCCTCCCCCCCCCCCCCACGGTTGTATGCGGCTGGAAACTAAGTCAACAATTAGATCATTTACGGTATTACCATTTAACTGATGGCTCATTATAGACATCTGATGTTTAAAAGCAAACCATAACTCACCAGAACTAGCAAATCAAACACTGAAAACGAACTCAAACACTGCATTCCTTTTCCTGTCATGTCCAGTCAATGCGCACAATTGAAATTCCACATAGATAGCATGCGCATACTGTTTAGCAAGGTCACGCGATACGTATTTAGAAGGAGGGCATTACTAAATGCGACGACGTAGCCTTTGGTGACTGAACTGGAAGGTATGAGTACTACAGCGATGCTCAGGAGGCATGTGGCTACCAGAATTTACTAACCTGAAGTGGCAACGCATTTTCTGTCACCACGAACAAGCTGAGCGTATTGCATGAATAATCGACGTACGTTGTGGTTTTGCCCTATACATTATAGGTATGGATTACAATTTCCATACATTGCAGAGTGTGTGGGCAGAGGCTAACGAAGTACAAGGCAAAGAAAAGAACCAGCTCTGAGTGCATAGCATTCTCAGCTGAGCTGAAAAAAGCTTTTGACATTGACACATCTGGGGATGATGTAACCCTGAGATGTTCTGCATGCAATGTAAGCTGGGTATGTAGAGAACCATCTGTGCCATCACAAAGTGAGTGCATCACAAATGTGTAGTGATGCTATTTGAGTGGCAAAACAAGTAAACATATGACATCATAAGAGGTCATCTTGAGAAGATTGCCCCTCCTCTAGTTCTCCATAGTGAGCCTAGCCCACCTTTGGCAAGAGCTAACAACCTATCAATGCTAAAGGAGCTGAAGTGTGCACTGTGCTCCAACACCCTCTCACAGCCACTGGAACTGCTGTGTGGTGCACTGGTGTGCTCCAAATGCCTCCGGGAGTGGATAGCAGCATATGATGCTGTGAACCGTCCATGCTGCTCAGAGGACGGATAGTCCTCTGCTGCTTAGAGATGGTCCCATGTTGCTCAGTAATGGTCCCATGCTGCCCAGAGGATGGTCCCATGCTGCCCAGAGGATGATCCCCTGCTGCTCAGAGGATGGTTCCCTGCTGATCAGAGGATGATCTCCTGCTGCTCAGTGGATGATCCCCTGCTGCTCAGATGCTGCTCAGAGGACGGTCCCCTGCTGATCAGAGGATGGTCCCATGCTGCTCAGAGGATGGCCCCCTGCTGCTCAGAGGATGGTCCCCTGCTGCTCAGAGGATGGTCCCATGCTGCCCAGAGGATGATCCCCTGTTGCTCAGAGGATGATCCCCTGGCCCCTGCTGCTCAGAGGACAGTCCCATGCTGCTCAGAGGACGGTCCCCTGCTGATCAGAGGATGGTCCCCTGCTGATCAGAGGATGGTCCCATGCTGCCCAGAGAATGATCCTCTGCTGCTCAGAGGATGATCCCCTGCTGCTCAGAGGATGATCTCCTGCTGCTCAGAGGATGATCCCCTGCCGCTCAGAGGACAGTCCCATGCTGCTCAGAGGACGGTCCCCTGCTGATCAGAGGATGGTCCCCTGCTGCTCAGAGGATGATCCCCTGCTGCTCTGAGGATGATTCCCTGCTACTCAGAGGATGGTCCCCTACTGCTCAGAGGATGATCCCCTGCTGCCCAGAGGAAAATCCCCTGACGGTCACGAGGATGGTCCCCTAGTCAGACTATCATCAAGTGTGATAATGCTGCTGTCAGATGTTCTGGAGCACTGTATACAGACTGCAGCAGGGATATTAAGGATGGTGACTATGAAGGGCATGAGTGTGCACCAACACTTACACCTGAGGAGGAGAAGCAAGCAGCGAGTTTGCTGAAGAGGGTAATCTCTACCAGCTAGTCCTGACAAAGCCATCATACAACTTGCTACAGGGGAAGCAGTTAAGGGAATGTCAATGACTTGTACAGAGGTTACATAATATATACACTCACTTCTGCCAATAACATTCGTGCATGTCACCAGAGCTAAACTACAGCTGCCTACTCATCATGGACTGAAGTTCAGGTACATGTATTGCCGGCGATTAAGGCTGGGCTTGCCATACCTAGGAATACACTGAGGCTTCTAAGGCGGTGTGTCACAACATACAGCAAAGGCTCAATTCTAACTCACTGGTGTTTGAGGTGGCTCAAATCATCAGGAATCTGTCTGGCTGATGAGGAAAGGATGCACCACATATCCAGCCAAATTGTTGGCGATAACCCCAAAGGAGAAACAGCCCCCTTTTCAGGGGCCAAGTCAATTCATGCAAAATTCTTGGCTTGACATTTGCTCCAATCCACAACCACATGCAGAACCTGATGCGCATTGTGCAAGAACACTTACTAAGTATTGAGCCACAATTGGTAGCTGCCATCCCCCCTCCAGCCAAGAGAGTAAAGAATAAATAATAATTCAGTTCAAGCTCAATCTATTTACATACGAGCATGGAGTCAAATTTAGACCAAAAGAAATATAAGGCTATATTTTAAACGCTCTGTTAAAACCCACTTCATTGCGCAAATATTAATTCCCCCACCCCCAAAAAGACACCAAAATGGTGGATTTTCAAAGGCTAGAAATCTACTTCAGAAAATGCGTTGCCACTAACCTGTACCAAAAAACGACAGTACAAACAACTAACTTTACCGTGATAGCTTTGGCATGTTCCAATTCAGTCACCGAGCGTCGTTGTAGTTTTTTGAACACATGTAGTCGGTGATCGCCGTGCGTAAGTCGATAGGTTTGAAGTACCAGAGCCGACAGTTGGCAACACCAGGCCACGTGATTTTTGCTTACAATATAGTTCAAAGGTGTTTATCACTGCTAGTATGGCTTTTAGGTGTTGATTACGTTTTATGTACCCCGTGCACAGCTGGTTCTAAAAGGCATCGGTTGTCAGGTTCGTTGCTATGGGTGTACGTAACCATTTCAATTTTTCGGGGCGTAGGGCTTAGTTTCCACGCGTTCAATGAGAGCAGACCACCGTGCCCCTGGATCCGCCACTGCTCAGCCCGCGGCGCGAGCGATCGATCCGCGCGAAGGAAATTTCGATTCCTGTGACGTCGCATTAATATTGCTAGCTCTTGCTTCAATTTGTACATGTGGCGTTGGGTAGAGAGACTATACAATAAGACCAAATTTCTATTTAAGTTTTGTGGTTATTAATTGTAACTTTAGAACCATACAGCAATAAGAGATGCAAACTTTATCTCCAATCATATCTACATAAGGACTGTACTTTTTACTATACAGTCCCTACGTACATTCAAGTAATCTGTTACTGGTTATAAATAAGATTAGTTTGTTTCACGCTTCGCAATGATATTTTTTTGTGGTTAAACTTAGATTACAAGCCAACATTATCATCACCGGCCAAACTGTCTATCGGGAGCGTGAAGTGAGTAACACTGCTCGCACTGACTGCAGTGGCAGTATTGATGGTGTGCTCACACGAAGAGTATTGGGCATTATGTCCATGAATGTTCTTGTGTCCGGATCCTCGACGCTGTTCTTTACTTTTGCAGTAAAGACGGGCCACAGAGATGTGGATGATTAAAGTCATGCCTGAAGTCATACCCCACATGGCAATAAACACTGAAGCTGCAAGTAAAGTGTCCAGGTTGAGAGTAGAACTCCCGAACAAACTGATGCCATATACAAGTCCTGGAATGGCAAAAAAGAAGAATAGTATTGGGAAAGCGGCCAATGGAAGGAGCTGTTTAAGAGCCTTCCAATACCGGTCATCACCGGTTATCGGCTTGATTTTTAGTGTTAAAACAACCCGGTAAACCAATACTAGCACCATGACAACCATGGCAATTGACGCTACAAACAGGATAATCAAGGCTGGAGCGTTCCAAAGAGCAAACACTTCTATCTCCGCCTCATGATTTGTGTCATTGCTTTTATAAATATAGCATCCAAGCGGGGAAATATTGTAGGATTTGGTTAAAAGTGGTACCACAGCTATCACCGCGGGTACGAGTAGTGACGTCACAACGTACAACACTTCAAGCCTTTTCAGGTTCTTGTGGAGCACCGCAAAACAGAAGAGATGGAAGGTTACCCACATCGTGAAGAGTAGCTTCATCCATTCTGAGTAAATGATCAAATACCCAATGGTCGCACACAAGCGTCCGTAAACTTCCGGGGCCTTGTCGTAATTCACAAAAATGATTTCCAATGTCTCCACCGTTGCAAAGGCCAACGAAGCCAACACTTGATAGAGAGCCAGTCGATAGACGAGCTTTTTGTACAGTCCTAGACAAAGAGCCAAGACAGCTGCCGATATGCATACTAATATAGATACGACGTTGAGTGCGCAGAAAAGGATTGCAGAAGAAAAGTTATCGTCGGAGGAGAAATTCATTGCAATCGCTATATGTAAATATGACAATCAGAACCAATGGACAGACCTCTGACACCGACTCAGGATTTAAAATAAATATATATTAGCCTATAGGTGTGGCTAAATTACGGAATGTTAATAAGAATATACGGAAAATCAATTGGGTGCGGTACGTGAGCTACAACTAGATATCAACCCTTTGGGTGCCAAGGGTATACATTAGTCCAATGTCCATGATAGCAGGCATATACATGTAACATATGGAGAAATGGCCCATACATAGGCGGTCATCATGCTTTTATTTTTAAATTGAATTTTAAACACATTTATAATTTAGTATAAATCGGTCTGATTGTGAATCTGTGTTTTATATAATTATGACATGAACCATTCGTGTAGTAAAATCAAGACAAAAAATTAATTTCTACCGCGCATAATTTATTCATAAACAATATGTCATAACGTAATACCTTGCGTCATCTGGGATTAAGTTACAGTTATTGCGTACGCTGCAACTAGTTAACTGTTAATTGCAGATGAATTATTAACGATAATACACAATCGTAGCTTTGGATATGTGGAGGCAGCAATAAACGGATTGCCCTGCATGATTTCAACTTCTGAGATTCAAGTGTTTTGGTGAGTATACTGTGTGAATTTATTATGTGCAGAACAGGCATATATTCGATGCAGTGAAAGGGGAGGAGATATGGCCTTCTCCCTATACTAGTACTGTATGGAATTCGCCCTGTACTGTTGGCCTTCTCCCGGACCGTTAATTGCCCGTCTCCTTATACTGTTGGTCTTCTTCCTGTAGTGTTAGACTGGTGGCCTTCTCCCTATACTGTTGGCCTTCTCGCTATACAGTTGGCCTTCTCCCTATACTGTTGGCCTTCTCCCTATACTGTTAGCCTTCTCCCTATATACTCTTGGCCTTCTCCCTATACTGTTGGCCTTCTCCCTATACTGTTGGCCTTCTCCCTGTACTGTTGGCCTTCTTCCTATGCTGGTGGCCTTCTCTTTATAATAAGCTGCGCTTATACTGTTGGCCTTCTCCCTATACTGTTGGCCTTCTCTCTATACTGTTGGCCTTCTCCCTATACTGTTGGCCTGCTCCCTATATACTCTTGGCCTTCTCCCTATACTGTTGACCCTTCTCCCTATATGGTTGACCTTATCCCTATACAGTTGGCCGTCTCCCTATGCTGTTGGCTTTCTCCCTATACTGTTGACTTTCTACCTACATGTGTACTGTCGGCCTTATCCCTATACTATTTCCTATACAGTTGGCCTTCTCCCTATACTATTGGCTTTCTCCCTATATGAACCACTGAGCATTGTCCATTTGTGTAGCATCTCTGTCCCTTTGTTTACCATGTGTATAGCTGACCTGTGGGACACACACACCACACACGTGCATGGACACTTCCAGCAAGTCACGCACGCTCAGTTACAGTGTGGACACTCAATGTAGTAGCTCTACTGGTGGTGATGCACATATTCACAAGTGTCTCCATCATGTGCACACTACACACGCTGATATAGAGCTGTGTATTGTGTGCTTCAAACATGGGCACACACACCAATGATGTCCACACATATACCTGTACACAGTTATACATCAGATATAAATAATAATAATTTGGACACAAACACACACGCACGCACACACACGCACACACACACACACACACACACACACACACACACACACACACACACACACACACACACACACACACACACACACACACACACACACAGATTGCTGTACAACCACAACAAGACACAACAATCTACCAGGAGAGAGCTACCATACTACTGGAGGAGCAGAGGATCAATGAAGACCTACTACATGTAACTGCAGTACTACAAACCAAAGTATTTACTGGTCTGGCTACTTCCCCAGTCCTTTGAACACAGTGACGACAGATAACAGGTGTGTGAATGGCTGTTTGGGGGCTATTGTGATGGTGGTTACATGCACTAGAGTACGCATGGTATTTTTGGACATGCTAATTTTTCTTTGCATGCATTGGTGTTGAGAACACTTCCTCACTCCCCTGGAGGGGTGTTGGTGGTGTCATTGGATCACCTCTCCAAATCACCCAGAAAGGGGGGAGGTATCCTTTGTACACATACAATGCATCACTTGGGTGACGGCTCCATCAGAAGTCTTTGAACATGCATGTTAAAGTACTTCTGTTTAAGGGCCTGGAGAGGTACATTAACTTGTACATGTACTCTTTGTTACATGTACTATTGTCTATCTTTATAGACACCATCTACTGTTACATAATCCTGTACCTAGTATATGTACCCAGGACTAATTTCTCATCTGGTGGCTACCAGATACAGGTATAAACCCTAACCCTGACTACCTACACAAAAGTTCTGGTAAATTTAATATTACTACATTTGCATATGAGGCTGTGCTTTAAAAGGCTACCATGCGCTATATTCATTTGAGTTGCATGCAACATGTTACCTACATGTACGTGTGGTAACCTTAACCCTTCTATACATGTATGTAGCCAAGTCATCTATGCCCTTCATGCAACTTTTTTGGCTGTAGGTCACTACATGTACATGCAGTGGTACTTCAAAGATAGGTAGTGATTTTAGTGGTTACCTAAGTTTTGCAAAGCAACCACATCCATTGTGTGGACAAGGAAACCACAAGCCAGCCTTAAGCTGGTTTTGGCCCCTACTGGCCTAACAAGGGATAATGGTTCTGGGGCTATGCCAAAGCTTCATACATGTAGGTTGGCCCATGCCCATTTAGTGTTTGCATTAGTTATCACAAATAGAATAACCTTATGGGCCCACTTCGTACATACATATATGGACACACCTCCCTTGACTACTTACATGTACATGTACATGTTATATACTATACTGTTGGTCAGTTGGCCTTCTCCCTATACAGTGGCCTTCTCCCTATACAGTTGGCCTTCTCCCTATAGGTGGCCTTCTCCCTATACTGTTGGCCTTCCCTAAAGGTTTTCATTTTTAGTATGCACGGCATTACATGTAGTACCTTGCTCTCATTACTGTCAACAGTAAGGCTCTCAACTGTAGTACTCCAAGCCTAGCTGGCAACAAGTAGACAGGCAATAGAATAACCCTGGGGCTCACCAAAAATGTACATACATGTATGGACACAAGTAGTAGTGCTGCACATCTGTTAACATACTATGAACTTCCAGGACACAGCTTTTCCCTAGGACAACCAGCAAAACCAGGCCTAGGGGTTGTATTTGCACAAAGATGCATGGCATTGTGCATGAGATTATTCACTGTATGTACATGTACAGACCTAGACCTTTTATCAGCACAGTCTGGCCACACAACAAAATTCATAACATTGGGCCTTTGTTACTTTGTACAAACATCGAAATAAGATAGGATCAGCAGGTGTTTATGTACACACATACATGTACACACACACACACACACACACACACACACACACACACACACACACACACACACACACACACACACACACACACACACACACACACACACACACACACACACACACACACACACACACACACACACACATCAGCTGAACGTGGGGGAGGAGGAGGCAGGAATAGGCAACATCTGCCAGTATCACTTACGGTTTCCAGTCATGCATTTGCTACAGATGTTACGTGTACAAGAAGCACACCATTACATGCAAGTACTTCCTATAACACCAGGGATTTACCGCACCTACCCCCTGGTGTACACGTGGCATGTCACTTGCTGTTCTGTCAATTAATCCAGGGTTCACAAACATGCCATTTAACTGTACATATGAAGGGAAGACTTCCTACAATAATACTGCAGCAATGGAAGTAGAACATCATAACACAAACTTTCATGAATCCCTCAATTGTATTTAGCCAGTCAGACACTCAATGTTTTGGCATATACAAACTGCACCACAACCTGTACAAAAAAAACCAAATAAAACTTTCTCTTTTCCTCCTCCCTTCAATTTCCTTACCTCCCCTTCCATCTCCCTCCCTCCTCATCCCGTCAATTTTCCTACCTCCCCCTCCCTCCCATCACTCTCGTTCCTCCTCTCTCCTTTCCTCCCCTTATCCCCATTCACCCCGCTGGCCCCGGCTCTCATCTTATAGGGCATGTCAAATGAAGTACTATCAGACTGAAAGGATTGTGTATGAAAGGAAAAAGGTAAGCTAGCTGGGTTTGTTTGTAAAAAACAAAATAAAACTGAATAATACCATGCTTTCCAGTGTTGTAAAGTGGTTTTAAGAAGACACTTATATTGGGTTGAAGAAAAGGACGTAAGTTAACCTGTTCTCTTCTACAGTATGCAATATGTGTGTTCAGGTGTATTCTAGTAATCACTGCATTTTTATTTCAGGGAGTTCAAGTGTCAGCTTAAATTGATTTTTTACATACAACGTTCACTAGCTGCAGGAACAATCAGAAGGAACAGTGCATGTGCATGGATGTCACTATGGATGTAATGTAGCGTTACTGTTGTGTTAATTTAACTGCAGGTGTCACAACAAAGCACTGTTGTACATGTACATGTGATCATGTTTCAAAATATTCAACCACATGCAATGGCGTCCTAGGCTGGTTTGTTTCTCAGACACTCGATACCTCAGGATGCACTCGGATAGCTCACAACATCAACAACCATTCATTCATTATACTGAATCATACACGTAATCACATGCACACACATCCTATTTATCTCTAATCACTGAATGTTTCCGGACATCACAGTTCCTCCCCATTTCACACTGGTGACAGACCACCATCCCTTGTTGTCCATTCTCAACCCTGAAAAGGGATTACCAGCAGTGACAGCAGCACGGTTGCATTGGTATATGCGGTAGGCTAGCCCTGTCTTGATATCAGGTACAAGAGTACCACTCAGCACACAAATGCTGATGCACTTTCACGTCTCCCAGTGGTGGCCGACATGCAGATGGCACAAATGGACGAGGAGGAAGGAGGGACATTCCCAACTACAAACCCTCCTGGTCGCAGTGGCAGAATTACGAAGAACAACAACAATTAAGGGACCTGGTGTTAGCAAGGGTGTTTCAGTCTATTCAGGAGGGATGGCCACCCAAAACTACAGAAGAGGTCCGGTTATAAAGCCATGCTTTGAGTAGAGACATGAACTATACATGTACAGCAGTACAATCCTGTGAAAGGGTACAGGGAGAGGTATAGGCCTGTACCACTGTTCACGGAGGGGTACAGGCCTGCTCAGGGATACAGGCATGTTCAAGGAGGGGTACAGGGATACAAGCCTGGACAGGGGTACAGGCCTGTACTGGCAGGGGGGCGGGGGGGGGGGGGGGGGTTTACAGGACTGTACAGTGGGTACAGGCTTGTACAGGGGTAAAGGCGTGTACATGCAGGGAGGGGTACAAGCCTGGACAGGGGTACAGGCCTGTACTGGGGGGGGGGGGGGGGGGGGGGGGGGGGGGTGTACAGGACTGTACAAGGGTACAGGCTTGTACAGGGGTGCAGGCCTGTACAAGGGTAATGGCGTGTACAGGGAGGGGTAGTGGCCTGTACAGTGGTACAGGCCTATAAAATTGTACAGGCCTGTACAATTTGGGGTACAACCAATTGTATTGATACATAGCAGTTGTTCATTCATGATGAACTCCACATACATATAGGTTTACCCATTGTCCTCTGTTTCATTCCATATCTCTTGTCTTTTGCTAGGCCATGTAGTGATCCCCATTTCAGTCTGTCCCATTCTTCATTGCTTTCATCGTCCCCCTTTAGTTCCTTCACAGAGGGTACACCCTTTCCAACACCTGTTCCTTCTGCCCTTTTCTTTGCACAACACGCCCTCTCAATTTGCCCCCATTTCCTGCAAACTTTGTTTCTGAACCTGCACTGTTGAGTATCATGCGCTCCTCCACACCTGTTGCAAGCCCCTAGGCCTGACTGTCTCCCCCTTCTTGGTGGTGCTGCCACTTGATGTACTTCAGGGTCTTGTTCCTGTTTTGTGACACTCTGCAACTGTTCTGCGCGTCTTTAGTCTCCCTTTCCGCTATTTCCGCTGTCTCCAGCACCTTGGCAAAAGTGAGGTCTGCCTTTGTGAGGAGTCTCTTCTGTACCCCCTCGTCCCTCATACCAAAGAACACCCTGTCTCTCAGCGTCTCTGATAACGTCGCACCAAACGCACAGTTCTGCAAACTTGCTGCATACCACATATCCCTCCTTTTGTCCCGTTTGTGGAACCGTACGTTCTGCGATGACTAGAGGTTTAGGCGCTACGTGTGTCGTAAAGGCTGCGACCAGTTGCTCGTACGTTCGGTCTTTCAATTTCTGGGGTGCTACGAGCGCTCGGAGCAGGCCAAATGTAATACAGGCGAGAAAAGCGTCCTTTTTCTGTTCGGCTTCCACTTTATTTGCCAGGAAGAAATGTTCTAGCCGCTCGACGTATTAACTCAACCAGTCTTCCGTTGACGCGTCACACTCCCCTGCCATCCTTCTTAGCTATCCCATGCACCCTCGTCGCCCTGTAGACCTCAGGATGCACTCGGATAGCTCAGATCCAGCTACAGCTACGTGTAGGCCTACATCTCTTGTCTGAGCAGCCGGTCGAGGTAAGCAGCCTAACATCATTTCAATACATCGATCTGTCTTGCAGAAAACACAGACTCGAAGCTTTTAGTATTCCATGGCATGTACTAGTAGTTACCCCCGGCACGGGGCGGCACCTGGCCCACCACGCCCTCTGCTCGACTCCAGCTTTGCAAAATGCTGGCATGTCCTAGATCCTAGTCTCATTTTATTAACTATGGAATATCCTTGATTTTACTAAATCAACACATAGAAACGCCATTTAAAAATGGCGCCTTATTGCACCAAAACTGATTTACTATTTTTAAAAATGGTCCCCAAATTCTTCACGACAACATCCACTTTTTTTCATATATTATATTATTTGGATAGTTGTAGAATTGTTTCAGAGGGTGGCAAAAGTTCTAACCCCCCTCTGTTCATTAGTTATAACTAATGGAATATCTTAATTAGCATGATTTTTTTCCATTTTCTGTACAAGTCTATGGAATATCATATTTTCAGAAATGGTCCCAGAATTTTGGACGATACAAGGTATAAAATTTGAAATTGCCTACATTTAAACATCATTTAGAGTAGTATTAGAGGGTGGCAAAAGTTGCAGGTCTGTTAGTTAAGTAAATAATAATCAAGTTAGTAAAAACGCCATACATTCTCTATGGAACGTACCGCGGAATGAAATCCAAAAATTTACAAACCGCAACTTTTGTGTCCGTTGATTTCTCCATATGATATAAATGGCATGGATTGACCGGCGTACAATGATAACTCCATTCTGCTTTTGAAGATGGACGCAATGGGTTAAGTTAAGGAGGAGAAGTATGGTACATAAGTACTTATAGGAACTGAGTAGTACAACTCTTCAAATTCCTTCCAACAATACATCAACTGCTATGGAGGTCAGTTTGCCATGTGTGCAAATTTTGATGTGGGAGCCGGAAACTCCACCACAATTGCAAGTAGTAATCAGCAATTGTCAGTTTGTGGAGTAAATCATATATCATTATATGTACAGTACCGCGTTTGGTCCAAACGCGGTGGTAGGGCCCGCCCGACTAGTACTGTACTTGAATAAGTGACATGCAACATATTCAAAGCATATAAGTTGCACAATGTACTGACATGCACAAGGTACCATGTACATTATTATATCTTTATTATGCACATCTGGCACCTAAAGAGTTTAGAATAGCTAATGCTGTATACATGCATGTATACATGTATTTGCTGTAAACCCTCACGCACACACACACACACACACAGCTGCACAGAAGTATGGAAGGAGAGAAGGATTATGAACACATGCATACCTAAATTTATTGCATCATCTCCGTATCTTTAATTTGCATTGGTATCTATACAATAGGTTACTTGGATAAATCGCGTAAGTGGGTCCGTAAATCGATGATATAAAACTACGTGAGCTGGTTCCAATTTTTATTTTTTATTTTTTTTATTTTTTTAATTTGCAGAACGCATTGTAATAGCCTAAATTCAAGCTATTTCACGATCCATCAATATCAGGCGCATTCAATTTGTAGTAAAATCTTGCAAATGAGTCTTCAATTTGTCATTTGATGCAGCACAATCACAAGATAGTGATTTTTATTTAGTATATACTGTAGGTCCAAGTTAACAATACTATAAAGTTTCAAGAGATTTGGATGGTGCCCAAAGGGTGCTATAATGGCCTATAGGCGATTCGTTTTGGCCTGCTTGAAAACACCGATCTGGAATCACTAAATTTACGCTATAAGATTAACTTAGATTTCATATGAGTTAATATAACACAATGTGTTGTTTTAATGTGACAATTCCATTAATTACGCACCTTATTCTTTGATGCATATAGTTAATTACAAACAACATTTTAAGTCTTAAGAGATTAGTTTATGTTTATTGAACAAAATCACGTTCCAATCTGCTTAATAGCTTTGTTGCTATTTAGAATGAAGATTGTTCTTGACCTAGAGTGCCTCATTGAATAACATAAGTCAGCATCAGTGCTGCCCTTACAGCTCCTGGATTAGCACTGTACATGAGCTACAACTGACAACCCAATGTAATCCATCCACTGCTGTGAAAATCTGGGTCTGTGTACGAGGCTACATTCTGTAGGGAGGAGGGGAGGGTAGGATGTGAGATGTGGAAGATGGAACAGAACATATAATGCATATCAATTTTAATGTGCTGCCACTTCTCCCAGTTCCTATGCCACTGTCCCACTGATGCAATACTATAGCTCGATGAACAGTTTTCACAATTTCAAGCACAAATGTAGCCATTGTAGGTACAGATACGGAGCCCTTACATAATTACACTTGTATTATATTTATCATGTAAAATTGTACAGACTAGCTATTCATCTCCCATGATGCTACTGCTTGGTAGAGAAAAGTTAGTATTACTGTTCACAGGTAAGCCGGCAGCACTCTCCAATTTAACTGTGCGGCAGTTGCTGGAATTATGGTAGGCAACATGGTTGCTATTTTTTATGTACTTGTGCCTTTGTGTTACCAAGATGTGAAGTAGAAGGGTAATACCCGAAGCCATGCTCCATTGAGAGATAAGCAACATTGCCGCAAACATAGATGGAGTTGTTGTATTGGGTGCATTATCAGATGAGCGGACATGATAGATAAAGTTTGGTATTTCGAAAACAAGGAACAATATAGGAAAAGCAGTCAATGGAAGGAGCTGTTTAAGAGCCTTCCAGAACTGGTCTCCATCAGTGATTGGCTCATACGTTGATCTCCTTCGAACCCTATGTGCCAGGTATATCACCATGACAACCATAGCTGTGGATGCTGTGATTAGGATCACCATGGCTGGACCATCCCAAAGGGCAATCCTCTCGATGTAGGCAATGCTGTGGCTGTCATTTTGACCATATTTGAAAATGAAACAGTTATTATCAGAAGGGTGAAATCCATAGTTATGTGTTATGAGAGGTACCACGGCTATCACCACTGGCGCGAGCAAAGAGGTTGCTACATACAACGCTTCAAGCTTTTTCAGGTTCATGTGAAGTACCGCAAACCAGAAGAGATGAACGGCCACCCACATCGTGAAGAGTAGCTTCACCCATCGGGTGTACAAGCTAAGTAGTCCGATTGCGGTACACACTTGACCATAGACATCCGGACTTTGGCTATAATTGATGAAAATTATTTCAAAAACCTCCACCATCGCAAAGGCCAGAGAGGCTAAAACCTGGTAGAGAGCCAATCGATAGACGAGCTTATTAAGTAGCTTAAAAAGAATTACCAAGATGGCTGCCAGTAGGCACACGAGTACAGAGACGCAGTTGATTGCTGTGAAAAGGATATTGTAAGACGTAGCGTTGCTGCTGGAAGGATCCATGGCAGAGGGCTTGTAAATCTGCCCGAGCTGTTGCTCTCAATCCTCACAAGTACAATTTGGTCATGAATTCAGAAATTCACGACTGTGAGTCTGTTTACGACTTTTAATTTAACAATTTTTCAACCGTAAATGTGTACTTAGAATAATCACGATTTCATGTATATATAATTATATGCCTCGGTCGTGCATAGGAACATCGTGAGGTAGGAATAGGAAACACGGTAATTGTTTAAACGACGTAGTATATATGAAAAGAACCAATAATTAACTCATAGCAGAGGCTATAATCCAGGGTCGGCCAATTCGTATTGCACTATCGTCCGCGCTGAGATGCGGATGGATTGCATCACTGATATGCTTTCCTCCATAGTCTGTTGCGATGTCACCCCTTTAATAAGCCTGGTTCACAATTTGTCAATATGGCACAAGAGCCCGCGATGCGACGCGATGGGAATTTCTATTCCTGCAACGCGATGCGACGTCGCATTGCTAGCTCCTGCGTCAAATTGTGCATGTGGCGCTGGGTAGAGAGACTATACCTGTGATTCATTGCTCTCAGTATCAATACTTATCTATATAATATAAGCAAAGTCGAAAAGTGTACAGTGCTTCACACAATAAGACCAAATTAAGTTTTGTGGTTATTAATTTGTAACGTTTGAACTATACAGTACAGGAATAAGAGATGCAAACTTTATCTCCAATCATCACTACATAAGGATTATACTATTTACCATACAGTCCCTACGTACATTCAAGTAATTTGTTACTGGTTATAAATAAGATTAGTTTGTTTCACGCTTCGCAATAAATTGAACAATTTAATTTGACTTAAGACGAGGTCTTCTGGAATAGAATGGAAAAGTCCCTGAGGTATTCATGTATATTTTATTGGTACCTTGGTATCAGCATTAAATAAAGTGTCGAAATTGCACCCGTTTTTAGGATTTCTCCGTATATTATAGTAAAACTGGTTCAGTTTCATGATTTTGGTGTTTGTCCTAAAGCAATATGTGATCTAAATATAGAACAACCTAGATCAACTAGCCAGATTGCCAACAAACTAAAACTATCGGAAAGTCGGAAATTGTACATGTAATCAGCAGTTTAAAATTTTTTTAGTTCCAAGATAGCTGCCAGAAGGCAGCAGTGATTGTTGTGTAGGGAATATGGCGAGGGAGAGGGGTGACTGTGTAGGGAATATGGAGAGGGAAATGGGTGATTGTGTATGGAATATTGAGAGGGGTGGTTGTGTACTGAGGGAATTTGGAGAGGGGTTGTTGTGTACTGAGGGATTTGGAGAGGGGTGGTTGTGTACTGAGGGAATTTGGAAGGGGTGGTTGTGTACTGAGGGAATTTGGAGAGGGTGGTTGTGTACTGAGGGAATGTGGAGAGGGGTGGTTGAGCTTAATTTACTAAAGACAATAACATTTACAGCAGACAGCACACATAAAGTAGGGTTTAAAAAGGATCTCTGTGACAACGAAGTGCTAAACATTGTGCTAAACTGTTTGTTCTTTCCTGACACCATCTGACTCCACCAAAAAGTTTCTTTGATACCTGGGTCTTCAGCAATCAATGGTGTGACGGAGTTGCGGACATTGGGAGACTCAACCCCTTTGTTTATATCATGGGAATACTTGGGCCTGTGAAAGAGTGGATGCATAACACAAATGCTTCACACAGAACCAAGCCAATTCTGCTACACAAATCAACCAATAAACCCCTGTCAACAATTATTAAAATCATGCATGAATAGTTACAATACATAAATTAATAATAAAGTCAAATACCTGGGGGGGGGGGGGGGGGGTTTACATAAATATTGTTACTATTGCTCCTTTCTCTCTGAAGCGGGTCTCACAGCAGGGTCAGCAGCAGTTGCCGCTGAGCTGAGAAAGCACTCTGGCAATGGTGCAATTGAAAGTGTCCTGAGCTGGTGTGGACATGCATTCCCCTTATGGTGGAGTCATATGGAGCTTAGGACAAAGAAGCTGTTCTAGCTTTTTCTTGTCTTGCATCTCACCGTGCCACGAGGACCAACACCCCCAAGTCCAAGGTGGTCTCCAACCTGTATGGCCGCCTGAACATAACGCTTGTGTGAGCCAATGCTCAGGCCCTCCACTTACACTTCAGGAAGGGGGATAGTTCCTCAACATAACTTTAATGTGTTTTGTGTTTAGACTACATGTCCTTATATACATGTATATAACTATTGATAGCTTTACAATACGCATATTAAACATATAAATTACCCATCTGCAGTTTAAACAGTTTAAGCTACGAGAGTCTAGGCCATGAATGCTATCACGATGGACCTGGTCAAGGTGAAGCTAAACGTTTACTGAATATCTCGAAGGCAAGGCTGCTATTAGATATGGATGAGCCAATGGCAAGCCGGGTAATAAAAATAAATAATAAGAAGAGTGTTAATCAAACCTTAAACAATAGCCCACACTTCGACTTTAATTTGAGCAATGTGTATGAGGACAAACACCCATGTAACAGCTAGCCTCTAAAGACACATGACAATGATGCACACACACACTACACACACACATACATGCATACATACAAACATACACATACATATGCATTCACATACATACATATATACTCACATACATACATACATACATACATACATACATACATACATACATACATACATACATACATACATACATACATACATACATACATACATACATACATACATACATACATACATACATACATACATACATACATACATACATACATACATACACACATACACACATACACACATACACACATACACACATACACACATACACACATACATACATAATAATAATAATAATAATAATAATTTCCATCGTAAACTGCATTTGTACAGGTAATACAGAATGCAGACACGTTAGGGGGAGAGAGGCACTCATCGTAAGGATATAGTCATAGTCAAAAATCGGCAAATAGCGCTACGCTATTGCTTCACGAGCTGATCGCGTTCGTGGGGTCAATCCGTCCATTTAAAAAACGTCTTCTGCCTTCTGCCACGATCTGCCTTCTGCCACGTTCAAACGAAAAAGCATTTCTTCTCATCTTCGCTCTTTGCTCATCCATTGCCGCTCGAGCCGCTTGATGGTAGGTGGCTGTCGATCTCCTATTAGAGCGCACTCACGGAAACTTCAGCCTACTCCAAAATAGAACCGAAAAATGGTGGCAGGTACTGCAAGGTGGCCAGCCTAAACAGCACCGTTTACACGCAGCGCGTTATGGGATGGGTGCTCGAAGCCAAAAAGACCCGAGCAATGAGCCACCCAAAATGCGCGCCACGCGGATGTACATACATACATACATACATACATACATACATACATACATACATACATACATACATACATACATACATACATACATACATACATACATACACATACACACATACATACATACATACATACATACATACATACATACATACATACATACATACATACATACATACATACATACATACATACATACATACATACATACATACATACATACATACATACATACATACATACATACATACATACATACATACACATACATACATACATACATACACACACACACACAAACACAAACACAAACACACACACACACACATACACATACACACACATACATACATACATACACACACGTCACATAAAAATCTAGCCATTTTGAACAAGCGTCTACCATGTGCCCTTGAATTGGCCTGGCAAAATCAGCATGTAACCGGAATCAAGGTTGCTTTGGCCATTCCCAAGGATGTAAGGCGGCAGTTGGTGGGAAAAGGCATATCACCTGACATGTATCACAGCTTTTAACCAATTTCTCTATATCGTAATCCATCCCAGACATAACCTCAAGCCAGGCCTTTCATTTTCACAATTCCTTGATGTGCTTCAAGTAATTCATCTAACACACAACTTCTCATCCTGGGTGGGACAATAATCCGAGAGCCTCATAACAACACACCATCCTAAACATACTTCAAACTTCCTACTGAGACTCGTATGGAGGTAAAGGTTCCCCCAATTTCTTTTCTGTCCATCCTTTAAGGACAAACAGACAGATCCTGATGATCCTTACCCCAATTCCACTTAGTGACTTTTTGAAGTAGGTGATAGAGTGGGGCAAGAACAGTTGCTAAGTTAGGGATAAATTTCCCATAATAGTTTAACAACCCCATGCATGAATGCTTTTAACTCTGTATTGGTCGATGGTGTAGGTGCTTGTTTTATGCACATTACCTTTTCGTCTGTAGGATGTAACCCACCCTTGTCTATTTGATGACCCAAGTACTCAATACATGGAGACATATACACACACTTCTCTTTGTTTAATTTGAGACCCCCACACCGATGTTTTCAGTACAAATGGCAAAATTGATTAGAGTTAGACAGATTCTATAAAGTAGCCCATACTCAAGCTTAAAAAAAATGTTATACATGTACTTGTCATACTTACTTCTGTGACAATTACATAATGCATTTTAACAATCCACATCCATTTTTTTTTTGCATCGTGTAACCAAGGGTGTGATTTAAACAATAGATTGACAATTGTTAAATTTAGCATGATAGACACATCAAATAGCAGTAGAGAAATGGATGCCAGAGACCTGCATTTCCATTTATAATGAATTTTCAAATATTGGTCCTATGCATAGAACTTGGCTGTGCATGGTATTATTAAATGCGATAGTTTATCATATTTACATGTTTACATGTACCATTCCTCTCACAGATTCCATCAGACCCAATGTCTCCATGGCAAGGTAGTGTTCATGTAAGTGGGTGGATGTGCCAGGATGCATGTGCGTTTACTGGTGGTTGCTATGGTTACAGTCAGACATCATCGTGGCAAGTCAATGTAAGCGTGTGTGGAAGGGGGTGTCATTTACAGCGTAGGATGGGAAGGGGGTATTGGGTGTGTTTTTGTGTATATACGATTTGGCCCACTCTCAGTACTAACTGCTTTGTGGCTATAAGACATAATACTATGCAAAGTTACATGTGTAATGATTAAATTACCATGTCAGTATTATTGCTATTGATGCTTATCAAATTTCAATCTCTAACACAAAATTAAACTATAAAGTACCGAGATATACTACATGTACCAAGAAAAATCTCACAGGCCATATGCACTTCAGTGGTACACACACGTGAGGGGCACCTCATAAGTTTATGATTGCACTTTAACCCTTTAGGGTGCCAGTGCATATTTTATATGCATCAGATGACAGCACATAAATGGATGCACAAATGAAGACTCCATAAGTGAGAGGAGGCATGTGCTACATAAACTAATGGCTATGCATGTAGAACAACTATAAAAATTCTTGCAAAGCTGCATAAACTGTTACCAGTGCATCCCTCAGGTCATATGCTAGGTGTAATCAGCAATTGCCAGGTTTTATGGAGTAAAGTTATGCAGTAGTTGAGTGACACAAAAACATGCATATGCATGTATGTACATTCTGGCATCCAAAGAGTTAGGCTCAGATGCACAAGTTTCGTATCCAACCTTGTTATTTTTTGTCAGAGGTACTTATTGGATGGTCTATAGTTGTGCTTGCTAAAGGGTGTGTGGTTTTTTTTTTACTGTATGTACCAAAGAGGAGGAATAATGTCCAGTGAAATCACCTTTCTTGCATTTAACTTTCATAACTTTTTACTCATTTTATGCATACATCATCACAATTAAATTTTTGTATCTTGTCAGCGCTGCATGTATCATGTGAGTCTTACTATTATGTCATGTGATATGTTACACCCACATCATGTGACCCTTACTGTAGGTCCCCTCCAATGCTGCCATGCCCACTACTGCACCATCAGCTCCCGCCACCTCTTCTACTGTCAAGGTTAGTCTGACCACACCAACCAAGCACATGTATTCTGAATGATGTGGTACATAGAGGCTGAAATATGTCCTTGGGACTGGAATCTGTTTTATTTTGGAATGGTATTTTACCCCCCCCCCCCCCCCCCCCCCCCCCCCCCAACCCAGTGATAGTGCTAAGGGGTGTTCTGCATTCTGATCAGTTGTATGCTTAAAATTGCAGATCGACTTTTGGTAGGCAGTGTACCTTACCCCCCTTACCGCCAGCTTTGATGCCTATTTTTACCTAGACCCCCTGAAAATATAGTCCTGATGCTCTCAATGAGCTGATTAATTGAATTTAATTAATTACGAAACTGAATTCCAGTAGGCAAGTAATGGCTTTTGTGTACTTTCAAACAGCTAACTGCCTATTAAAAGGGATACGATTTACAAAAGGACCTAAATTTATAAGGTCAACAGCACTTAGTAATGAAACACGTACATGTATGCATAATTACACATCTGGTGTCCAACTGAAAGAGTTAATACGGAGATATAAGTTTGGGAACTACACAACTGAATACATTTGTGTGTTATTGAATACTCAACCATTCAAACACAAACACAGTTATACTTGTAAGCAAAAACTTAACCTTAGCTATCCCAATGCTTTAGGTCGCCATGCTTTAACTGGCATGCAAACGTGACCAATGGGTTGATGGGTGAGGGGTGTGGTCTCCTGTCCTCTCAGAATCCTGCCAACCATCTTGTTTGAATCCTCATGTGGAAACTGGAAGTGGTGTGAGTCATGGTAGAATGACCAGCAATTGAACCGGACAGTTCACACACTGGCATGGCAGCCATACCCACAGCCCTAACAGCTGATGTATGGAACCTCCACATGCACTGATAATACCAAATGCTCAGATCTCAGTTGGCTAATCCTGTAGTCCTGCACCTCATATAGTTGTGAGAAGCACTAGCCATGCACGAGAGCCTGTCATGCATTTTAATTTTATTGCTAGTTGATAGGGAATTGTTCACTTCTTGTAGACATACTTCCTGATAAAGCTTGAGGGGTCTCATAAATCAATGTTAAGCATGGTGGGAAAACTGACGGTGCTCCTAATTTATGCCTGGTTAACCTTTCATGCACCATTTTTAAGAGGATCTTTTAAGACCTAGCTAGCTGGCAAAGTATTGGTCACTAAATTTTAATAATGCTCATATTATGAAAGTGGGCTTTACATGTGTAAGTGGCCTGGCCAGTTTAAAAAGATACCATATAGAGACTAATCTTGGGCGTTTTTTTATTTAAATCAATCTGGCTTCCACCCAAATTCATGATTGAACATCAAGCCATTCAATGCAAGACCTTTCTCCCCTCCCTGTACGGATTACAGAAATAATACACAGCATGGTGAATATTGGTGCAGAAATAGCAGAATACTCAAATGAAGGGCAAATTTACAAGAGGTCTTGAGGGATACATGTATACATGTATTTATGGACACAAAATGCTTTATGAACATGCCCGATGAATGCCCCTCAGTACTCAGCAGTTGCTATATCACCCACCACATGGTATTTGTGCCATGTAGTAGCATGAATAGGTAGAACACAATTTCTGCATTGTCTTCTCTTTGCCCAATATATAACGACACAGATGTGGATTAAAAGTGTTCCTCCAGACGCCATACCCCACAGGGACAAGAACACAATGCTAGATATTTGCAATGCTTCGTTAAGTGTGGAGCTCTGGGCTGCATATACATGAAATATGACCAGAGGAATTTCTAACATGAGAAATAATGTTGGAAAAGCAGCCAGTGGAAGGAGTTGCTTAAGAGCCTTCCAGAACTGGTCACCATCGGTGATTGGCTCATACTTTGACCTCAAACATACACTACCAGTCAATTTTATCACCATGACAAACATAACTGTGGAGGCTGCTAAAAGAATAATCACTGCTGGACCATCCCAGAGGGCAAATCTTTCGATGGACGCACTGCCACCTTCGGCATAAATATAACAATAAGCACCATTCGGGTCACGCCCATAGGTTTTGGTTATCAGAGGTACACACGCTATCACCGCTGGTATGAGTAGTGACGTCAAAACGTACAGCATTTCAAGCTTCTTCAGGTTCTTGTGGAGTACCGCAAAACAGAAGAGATGAAAGGTTACCCACATCATGAAGAGTAGCTTCATCCAATCTGAGTAGAAAGACAAATATCCCAAAGCCGGGCCCGTAGCCAGGTTGTGTGTTGGGGGGGTGCAAAGTATGTTATAAGTGGACTCAACCAGTGGTGTAGCCAGGATAATACATGTAGCAATGCATGTATGTGTGTGGTTCTAAGTATTAAGTAAATCTGGCCAATGCGGAAATGCTGTAAGTCAGAATGAAGCGTCGCGAATTCCTTTGCATTTGAATACAAAATTGCATGTAAGACATAACAATTTGCAATAGTTGCCCAGGGCAATGCACAATTCAAGGCAGCTCACACTACAGATGTATCAAATATAAAAAGTAAATATGGTTAAAGTCTTCCTCTACTACACAGTCCTATTTACTGCCTCAAAGGAAGGCTGGTGCCACATTTTCATTATTTGGTTCATACAATGTAGTAAATCTAGCAAAATGCGGTATAGAATAAGTGTCGCGATTGTTTTATGCAATTGACTGCCGGAATAAAGTCTGCATGCAAAGCTGCATGCTGGGGCAATGCACAATGCAAGAGCTGCATGCACGTGCATAGCATACGACAGTTAACCATACATGCAGATGTACATGAAAGCAAATGCGGTTATAGTCTTCCTCTACTACAGTAGTACTATTTACTACTTGGTAAAGGAAGGCTGGTACCACATTTTCATTATTTGGGTCATAAAATCTGGCCATGCAATGCCATAGGATTGAAGTGTGACAAATTTTTTGCAATTGAATACAAAATTGCAAGACTTAAAAAAAAATTGGTTAAGTTGCAAAGGTGCTGGGGCAATGCACAATTCAAGGCAGCTCACACTATACAGAATCTGATGTACATTACTGTATGAAAGCAAATATCAGTGGTAAAGTCTTCCTCTCAGTTGTACTGCCAGAATAGTCCTATTTACTACTACAAAGGAAGGCTGGTACAACATTTTCATTATTTGGTTCACTAGTAAATTAATGCATGCCATAAGAATTGAAGTGTCGCAAATTTTTTTTTGCAATTGACTGTATATAAAAATAAATAAATTCAAAAGCTGTATGCAAAGCTGCTGGGGCAATGCACAATTGCAATCACGTGCATAGCATACGGCAGCTCACCCTGCATGCAGATATACATGAAAGCAAATGTGGTTATTACATAGTACTATTTACTACTTGGTATCACATTTTCATTATTACAAAGTAGTACTGAAATCTGGCCATGCAATGCCGTAGGATTGAAGAGTCACAAATCTATTTTGCAATTCAGTACAAAATTGCAAGACCTGGCAAAAGTTGCAAAGCTGATGTGATGGAGGAGCTTACAGCTATATAGCGCTCCTAGTTCCCAGACCCTCCCATACCCATCCCTACATGCAGTATAAAAACTATTCCGCTCTGTTACTAGTTAGTTCCATGCCCTTATTATTTTCCCGAACCTCCTCATCTCCGGACCACCCTACAGGCCTATAGCTATTGCCAGGCCTTTCCATGCCATAAACCTCAGACACCGTGCCACAGTCAGCAAATTCTTTCGGTTAGATGCTTCGTCACCAGCTGCAGTCAGCCTTTTACACAGATGGAACGGAACACTACATGCGTAGATACATATCACGACCTTCATCTTTAGTTAGTGGATTCAAGACCTCTTTTGAAACCATTGTGGCCAATGAGTTATTTCCTTTGCACCAAACATTGTGGTCATATGGTTGGGGGAGGGTACTTGAGAACTGACTTGGATTCTATGTGATATATAATTATCCATACTGGGTATATGCACACAATTTTATCAGTATATCCTTTTTCGAGGTGGACCTTGGGCAAAAAGGGTCGAGCCATAGCCCGAATTGATCCCGTACCAGTGCTCTTACATGCATTCGATCGTGCACATGGCAGTTCTTATTAATATGTGTAGATTGCACAATAAAGTGAATAATATTCATAGCCTGCAAAGCGGACCTTGCATCCAGTGGGGGGGGGGGGGGGGGGGGGGGGGGGGGGGTGCAATTGCACCCGTTTGCACCCCCCTGGCTACGGGCCTGCAAAGCGACACATACATGATTAGAGAGATTACTAGTATCTCTAGATCTGCCATGATAGACTTCTTGGTTGACGATAGCGAGAACGGATTGTAGTGCTGCTAACGTTGCCAAGGCCAACGAAGCCAACACCTGGTAGAGAGCCAATCGATAGACGACCTTTTTGTAGAGCCTTATAGAATGAGCACCAAGTTGGCTGGCAGTAGGCACACGAGCATAGAGACACTGTTAGTTGTAGCTGAAAGAATGATATTGAACGAAGAAACGTTTCCACTCGAATTCATTTCAACACTGTGATACATATAGGCCAACTCCTTACTGACGAATTACATTTACGGCGTTCAGGGGCGGATACAGGATTTTGTGTTGGGGGGGGGGGGGGGGGGGGGGGGCATATAGGGATGGGAATGGGGGCGTGCCCCCCCCCGAACTTACCAGGGTGTCTGGGAAAGCGCAGTAAGCACCATCATCTCCGCCCCAAAACCCTAGCCACTGGTGTTTTTTTTTTTTTTTTTTTTTTTTTGCACTTTTGGAAGTTATAAAACAGAGTAAAGATACCTATAACAGTCACACTTCACAAATAGGGTCAATTAGAAGCATCCTCCGAGGGTATTTTCGACCATAGCTGTCAATGATAGCTTAAGTTCAATATCTTTGTGCACATACAATAACATTAACGCTGTCTTCTCCCATAGTGCTGCGATAGGCATTTTTAATAAATCACAAAGTGGAATTAGCTCTTTCCACTCCACTTGATGTTACAGAGGTGAATAGCAGTAGCTTAATGATAGTTGTAATATTTGGGAACATGGTAGGGGATGCATTTCTGTCTGCTATATGGTTGTGACAAGAGAGTTTGGTTTAATAGGGGAATTATTCCACATGGTTTTCCAAAGCGCAATCTCTTGATGAAATGCTTGTGGAAAAGGCAGATCATCACTATAAAACTTGTATAGGTTGTCTGCAATTTGCAAAGATGCGAAGGAATTAAACATAATGCTCGTAAACCTTGAATAGTTAGATCCGAAAATCGAAGATCTAATTGCTGAATGAGACAATCCAAATATGGAATAAAAACAGCCAATTTAAAATATTCTTTTGGTGATCTAGCAGGAACATTGAAATTGAAATTCGCAATGTACGAACTGAACGCTGAACGAATGTACGAACTGAACGCTGAACGATTGTACGAACTGAACGCTGAACGAATGTACGAACTGAACGCTGAACGAATGTACGAACTGCTGAACGAATGTACGAACTGAACGCTGAACGAATGTACGAACTGAACGTTGAA